>VBSM01002959.1:14019833-14111942 GCA_008086735.1 Cheirogaleus medius | reverse complement strand
ACCTCGGCCTCCCAGAGTGCTAGGATTACAGATGTGAGCCACCGTGCCCAGCCAGAAACTTATCTTTGATGTTATAAAGATAACATATTCATTCTATATTCATTTCTAAAAGTGTGAGATTTTGCTTTTCACATTTAAGTCCTTAATCTACCTGACCTTGATTTTGGCGTAGTATGAAGCATAGCTCAGTTTCTTTTTTGCCTCATATGGTCAACCAGTTATTCTGACATTGTTCATTGAAGGAGGCGCAACTAATTTGCAGTGCGATGCCACCACCCTGATGTCCCGCATCCAGGTCTGCTGAGGCTCTACTCTGTACTATTCGCTTACCTGTCCGTCCCGGTCCAAACAGTCCATTGTCCTAGTCACTTAAGCTCTATGGCCTCATTGTAGGACTGTATCTGTCAAAACTCATTGAACTATACATTTAAAATTGGTGAACTTGATTCATATAAATTATACCTCAATAAAGAAAATAGATACAATTAGAAATAGCAACAAAAGTATAAGGTACTAGAAATAATCTGCGAAATGCAAAAAACGTCACAAAAAAGTGCGTTGATATCAAGTAGAGTAAGCCTCCCACTTTCTTCTTAAGGAATGTCTTGGTGACTCTAGTCTCTTTGTGCTAACACGGTCATGTTAGAACCAGTATGTTGAGATGCATGAAGCTTTCAGTGGGCTTCTGATTGAAATTACATCGACATTATGTAGAAATTTGTATTCCTATGGATGCGCAGGGTATAACTCTCCCCACATGCAGGTCTTCTTTAATGTCTTTGTATGAGGGTGATTATCACTAACAGTCCCACCAGAAAGGCCCCAGATTTCAAGGGTTTCGCACAACAAAGCTTCATTGCAGCTCTGGTGAAGCCGTGCACGGGCCAGGCGGCCACTGTCCTTACTGACACCAACTCGGACCCCTGGTCTCCAAGATCCCTGGGGGAGGAGAGACAACTGGGAGAGACGACTCGGTCTGAATGACTTCCCCTGCAGTGACACACATCACTTTCTCTCATACTCCATTGTCACAGGGCCACAGCGTAGCCACAAAGGCGCTGTGACGCGGGGAAGCACGTTTGGTAGGATGTTTGGTAGGCGCTACCCGGCTCTGCTGAGTCTTTCAACCTAGTCTCGCCACAGTTTTCCTTGTGAAGTTTTTTGCATTTCACAGATTATTCCTAGTACCTTATACTATTGTTGCTATTTCTAATTGTACCTATTTTCTTTATTGAGGTATAATTTATATGTATCAAGTTCACCCATTTTAAGTGTATAGTTCCATGAGTTCTGACAGACAGACACAGTCCTACGATGAGGGTACAGAGCATTTCCACCACTCACCCAGACCCTCCCGGCCCTTTGCGGTGAATCCCCTCTTCTCACGGCTGCCCCCTGGCAACCTGCTTTCTGTCACCAAAGTTTTCCTTCTCTGGAGTTTTATATAAGTAGACCCATAAAGCATGTAGTCTGTCTCTGATTTCTTTCATTTAGCCTAATGTTTTTGATCTCAACCCATGCACTGCTGAGCAATGTTCCCTTGTGTGGACATGCCACAGTTTGTTCATTTAGTCACTCAGTGATGAACAATTGGACTATTTCCAGTTTTTGGCTACCAAGAATAGAGCTCCTATGAACATTCATGGTCAAATCTTTATGTGGATGTGGATTTTCTTTTTTAACATTATTTAAGTTGACAGAAATCTTTATATATTTATCATGTAAACATGATGTTTTGAAATACATATACATTGTGGAATGACTAAGTTGAGCTAACATGTGCATTACCTCACATCCTTATCATTTTTTGTGGTGAGCACACTTAAAATCTACTCTCTAATGATTTTGAAGATGGACATAGATTTTCATTTATCTTAAGTAAATATCCAGGAGTGGGGCACTACTGGGTCACATGATAAGTATATTTTTAACTTTATTAGAAACTGTCAGATTATTTTCCAAAGTTGGAATACTGTTTCTTAGTCCCACCAGCAATTGTATGAGAGTTTCAGTTACTTCATATCCTTGCAACACTTGATATTGCAGTCTTTTTTATTTTTACCATTAATAAGCATGTGCAATATTAACTCTTGGCTTTAATTTGCATTTTCATGATGACTAAAGATACTGAGCATCTTTTCAGGTGTTTATTTGCTATCCATATATGTTCTCTGGCAAAGTGACTATTTGAATCTTTACCCATTTGTTTTTACTTGGTCATTTGTTTTCTTATTATTGAATTGTAAATAATATATTCAGAACATAAGTTCTTTATAAGATACATGTTTTGCAAATATTTTCTCCTAGTTTGTGGTTTGGCCTTTTATTTTCTTAACTATGTCTTTCAAAGAGTAAACATTTTTAATTTTGATGATGTTCAACTTATCAAATTTTTCTTTTGTAATTGTGCTTTTTGACAAGGGAAGGAAAATGGTGCTAGAAAATACCTACTTAACACAAAAGAAGGCAGTCACAGAGTAATAGAGTGATAAAAACAATAAGACATATAGAAAACAAATAGCAAAGTGCCAGATGTAAACCCTACCTTATCAGCAATTACAATAAATATAAGTGGATTAGAAATTCAAATTAAAGGTAGAAATTGACAGAATAGATAAAAAACCATGTCCAGCTATATACTGACTACAAGAGACATACTTCATATTCAAAGACACAAATTGGTTGAAAGTAAAAGGATGTGAAAAGTTATACCAAGCAAACATTAGTTGAAAGACAGCTAGAGTAGCTACACTAATATCAAAGTAGACTTTAAGACAAAAATTGTTGCTAAATGCAAAGGACATTTTATAATGATAAATGGGCCAATCCATCAAGAAGTTTTAACAGTTATAAATATACCTAGCGACATAGCCCCAAAACTTATGAAGTAAGCTTGATACAGATGAAGGGAGAAATAGACACTTCAACAGTAATTGTTGCAGACCTCAATACTCCACATTCAGGAGTGGCTAGAACAACTAGACGGAAGATCAGCAAGGAAAAAGAAGATTTGAATAACAATTTAAAACATCTAGACCTAACATATCTCTGGAACACTCTATCCCCAAACAGCAGAATATATTAAAATATTCTTCTCAAGTGCATGTGGAGCATTCTCCAGGGTGGAACATGTCCAAGACAACATAACAAGCCTCAATAACTTTAAATGGATTGAAATCATATGAAGTCTATTTTCTGAACATAATAGAATAAAATTAAAAATCAGAGACAGAAATTTGAAAAATTGACAAATATATGCAAATTTAAAAGCATACACCTAGATAACCAATGAATCAAAGAAGAAATCACAGGGGATATCAGATAATAAGTTGAGATGAATGAAAACAAAAACACAACATAGCAAAAACAGGGGATGTCGCAAAAGCAATGTTCAGAGGGAAATTTATAGCAGTAAGCTCCTAGATGTAAACAAAACTCAAATAAATAGCATAAACATCCACTTAAAGGAACTAGGAAAAGAAGAGCAGACTAAACTCAAAGCAAGCAGAAGAAAGGAAACAATAAAGATGAGAGCAGATATAATGGAAATAGAGAATAAAAACCAATACAGAAAATCCGCAAAATCGAAAGTTGGTTCTTTGAAAAGATTAACAAAACTGACAATCTTTAGCAAGAGAGAGAGAGTGAGAGAGAGAATATATGAACACCAGGAATCACAGAAAAGATATTGCCACCAACCTCAAAGAAATAAAAAAGATTACAAAGGAATACTATGAAAATAGTATGCCAACAAATTAGATAACCTAGATCCATAGATAAATACTTAGAAACAAATTACCAAAACTGACTCGAGAAGAAATGAAGAATAGGAATAGACCTATAGCAACTAGAAAGGTTAAATTAGTAATAAAGAAAACTTCCCACAAAGAAAGTCCAGGACCAGATGGCCTCACTGGTGACTTCTATCAAATGTATTAATGGCAATCTTTCACAAACTCTTTAAAAAAATAGACAAGAGGAGAACACCTCCCCATTCTAGGAGGCCAGTATCACACTGGTACCAGGACCAGACAAAAACAATACCAAAAAATAAAACTATAGACCGATATCACTTATGAATGTAGACACAAAATCCTCAGCACGATCTCAAGGGAGACGGTGAAACTGCTTATTTTTAACACCGACAGTGCCAGTCAGGCTTCCCTTTGGTTCTTAGTGTTAGACCTTTCCCTGGGCAAGCTCCAGCTTCTCTTTTAGGTTGCCACTTGGGTTCAATTTTCTGGTCCTCTCTTAGGGATAGCCCCTACTTTCTTTGGAGCAAATCATTTAAAAGAATTTCTGTTGTAATTTATCCAGTATGTGAATTTTTCCTGCTTTTCAGATTTAGTTCAAGCAGTGCTGGAAGAAACTTCATTTTCTTTCTTCAGTGAATTCCCCGCATGCTCAGTGTTACCTACTTCGTGGCTCCCAACTCCACAGTAAGGGTCAGAAATCCCTTCCTTCCTCCACCAGATTGCTTTGCTCAGGTCTCTTAGCACGTTTCGTGCTGGATGGTAATTTCTGTCTGTTAAATGTCTGTGTCCTTCTTTAGGTTGTGAGCACAGAGGCAAGAGACTGCCTTAATCATTTTGCATCCTCAGTGCCGGGCACATAGTGGGCCCTCAGGAGTATCTGTGCAAACAACGGAAGAGTCCCAGGTCTTGGGTGAGGCAGACCCTTTTCTGACTGGCCCCGGACATTCCTTCTCTCGCATGCCCTGCTCAGTGCCCGCCGGTTTCCCTCCGTGCGCTAGCTGAGAACGTTCATCGCTGGTTCTCCTGCCGTCTCCCAGTCTAGGGAGCCTGACCTCCAGGATTTTGCCTTCAGCATTAGAGCCCAGCTCTCCCTCTCCTCTTGCAGAAAGCATGAGCTGCCCAGAATTTTCAGCAAGACCTGGGTTTCCAGTTTATGAAAGGAACCAACCCTATTCTTAACTCTCTAGGACTGCCCCCAAGCTGCGGTACTGGGCCAGCCAAACCTAGCTCTACTGGGCCCGGCACTGCCCCGCAGCGTTCCAGGAATTTGAGGGAGGATGGCAGCAGCTCGCCCTCTCCACTGAAGGCCGGCCAGCCGGACCTGCGCGTCCTCCCTCACAGCCTCTGCACCCCAACACTTACTCCAACCACAGGCCGAGCACAGGCCCCACACAGGACGGCTGGGATTTGTGCTCTCCCAGGTATGCTGACGGCCACGCGCAGCAGGCAGCTGCCCAGCTCAGCAGTGGCCTCTTCTGCCCTCAAGATAGACGGCCCAGTGTGTTTGACATCCTGGCTTCAGCTCAGCCATTGCTCCTCTGCAAAACCTTCCTAAGTACATGCTCCCAGGAAGAACTAGGGCTTTGTCAAGCACCCCCAGCACTGGGCCATGATGTATTAGTTATCTGATTTCAAGTCTATCTGCCTCACCAGACAAGTTCATTTAGTGAAAACCTATGATGTGCTAGGCGCTGGGCTGTAGGATCTGAACACAGGCATGATTGATTGCTTTCCTTGAGGAGGTCACAGCGTATTGGAGGAGACAGAAATAAGAACAAGAACAATCAGGGCACTGGGTGGTTAGGCTGGGTCTTAAAAGATGAATAGGCATTTGCAAAGCAAAGCAAGCCAATGGTGAGGGCAGGGGATCTGGAAAATCTAAGGTAGAAGAGATAGTACCAAGGCCGGACATCATGGCTTATCCTGCAAGTGCAAACTGCTCTCTATTGCCAGGGCCAAATTTAGGTGAAGGAGCAGATTAAGTGGGCAATACAAAGGGAGAGGCCGACAGGGCCACACTGGGCTCATTCTGCATGGCGGGTGCTGAGCTATCGCAGCGTTCAGCAGCGGAGAGACAGCGATGAGTTAGAGAAGCATCCATGCGGCATGCGGCGATCACCACCACATTGCCAGCGAGGCCAAGGTAGGGGTTAATAAGGAGTTTGTCTAATAGACAACAAGGAGGAGCCGCTCTGGGGACATTTGAGAGGTAGAGCTGGCAGGACTTGCTGGCCAATGTGTTGTGGTGTTGAGGGAAGAATTTGGAATGGCTCTCAGATTTCTCCTTTGGGAGACCAGGGCCACAGAGTAGGCCTGTTAGCAAGGGACAGGTACCTGGCGACAAGGTGATGGGGCTTTGCTGGGGGCGGGGGTGGGGGCAGCTTGTGGAGGCGGTATGGAAATGAAAAATGATGGTAATCCAGACACCAGCTGAGGTCAGTTTCCCTCTTAAAATCTGGCTAAGGCTGATTGGAACCCCCATTTCTTGACCTGTGAAAGGTCTCATACCCTCCCCTTTCCTCCTGGGTTTCCGAGAATTCTCAGGTTTATATTCTTACATCCCTTCTGGCTCTGAGCTCGAGCTTCCAGTGAACCCATTCCACCCTCACCATGCCAGACCTATGGCTTGTCCGCCACCATGTTGGCGCGGATGCTCTTGTTTTTCACTGGGGGAGTAACTAGTAACTCAAGCAAGGCCCTGTGCACATGGCAGACGTTACACGAGATCTGAGGAGCTGGAGGTTTACTTCACAGAAGTGTAAACAGCATCAAATCATCTCTATGATGTTCTCATTTAAAAAGCTATTTGAACACCTCAAGGCCAGCCTTCTCCCACGGGGCACTTCCCACACAGCCCTTCTCTCCCACTGGGTGGCCAGTACTGCCAGCGTCCCCACCCAGGCCCCGGTTATTTCAGGAAGTTCCAAATGGTTCCCATGCTCTACTGCAGCAGGTGCTCCCTCCAGCCTCTTCTGAGCTCAGCGCTAGTCCCCATTTCATTTCCAAAATCAAGTTCCTAGTTGAGTAAAAGGACATCTTGAGATGGACATCATCCTCTATGCTTAGAGGGTGTTTTAAACAGCATTTTTTCAACATTATATGCTTTTTAAAGACTACGAAAATTTTACTTAAGGTATTCTTTCCGCACAGCGCCTCGGCAGACTCCCTCCCGCAGTCGCTGGGAACCCAAGGCTAGGAGTCTGGCAACTGCTGTCTGGAGCCCTTTTGTCAGAGTGGTTGGAGTGGCCCCTCGGGGTCCCTGTCTCTCCACCCTGTCACTTTGGTGGCTTGTTTATTGCTGTCCTCCAGTCTCTCCTGAGGATGCTCCACGCCCCCGGCAGGAAAGTGGCTGAAATTGGGAGGGGAAAGAGGCATTTCTCCTCCGCACAGAGCCGTGTTCATAACGCTCATCTTAGAACAAATCTGGGGGCCGTGCGCGTCTTGGTTCCAGCACCAAGCCGGTCACGTGGCATCATCGCCTCTTCCTACGATTGCCAGGCCGAGAGGTCGTTGTTTACATCAAGTTTACCCCAGTGCCCAAAGGCCCGGCTGCTGACAGGGGAGGGTCCTGGCACCATGGCACCTGGGCTCCTTGGGTCCCTGTCAGGGAGGGGAGGGCACGGCTCTGGGGAGGCCTTTCCACACGCTCCAGGCCGCAAGTACCGCACCTGCTGGTACACCCAAGCGAGAGCTGAGCATCCGCTATTGTCTCAGACGGCGCCGGCATTAGGCATTCGGAAAGGCGGAGAAATTGCCTCGTCCCCGCTGAGCCCGCGGCCAGTGGGCAAGACCCAGCCCGGCGAGCACTGTGAGACGCGCCGAGAGCGCCACCTAGGGGCGCCGCACGCAGCTGCCCGCGGCTGGCCGGCGCGAGGCGGCCGCAGACGAGCACAGACCTCGGCCGCGAGCTCAGCTCCGCCGAGGCCAGTGGGGAGCCGCCGTGGGAACGATGGGACTCGGCTTCCGGAAGAGCACGCTGGCGGGACAGCGGACGAGCCGCGGGGCTGGGGGCGGTGAGGGAGGGCAGGGTGTCGTGGCCAGGCCTCACTGGAAGGCAAGCTCTTGGAGGGCAGGCCCCTGGCAGGCGGGGCCGCCGCTGTTCCGTGGCCCCACCCTGAGGCGCCAGGAGGACCTGACAGAGGGAAAGCACGAGGCCTCCTTGGTGACACCTGCCGCCGGCGCCAGGCACCCGCGAGCCGTGGGCTCGGGAGCGGGAAGGCCAGGTCACCGCGACGCCAGTCTGTGTGCCAGCAGAGCGGCCGCCGCGCAGGGATTCGGCGGGCGCACCACTCGGGGCCGGGCGCCGGCTCCGCTTCCTCAGGCTGTCCCTGCGGGGCAGCACCGGGACTCACCTTCGGCGCCGACTCCTGCAGCCGCTGGGCTCACCTGCCACCCCTCTGCGGCCCCCTTTCTACTTTTTACTTGCCAGGGCAATGGTGAAGTCAATTAGAGGCTGGGAAACAGGGGCCCCAAAGTTGTTTTCTTAAGGACAAAGGAAAATAACTCTTTGACCAGACCAGAGTTTGATTGGATTAAAAAAGTGTATTGGATTTCCAATACTAAATAAAAACATGAAATCATTTTTAAAAAGCCATATAGTTTACAGCATCAACTACAGAAAAGGCCAAACAAGTGTGCACATACACCAGTCCCAGCAGTCCTCCAGGCCCCCAGCAGGCAGCAAGGCCACAGGCCGTTTGTTCGAATCCTCCAGGAGGAAGCTGCCGAGCAGCAGCTCAACTAGGACACTACAAGACACACAATGGTTTAGTTTAAAAAATCACAGGAAAATGTATTAAATTGTGAAAAGGTGCAATACAGAATAGCTTTCCCTTTTTTAATTTAAAAAAGTCCCCCAACTTTGAACAGTTATTTTAAAAATAGGCCCCTCCCCAACCCCCACCCCCAATTCTGCGGCAGTATCCAGGTACCAAGGCCCTGAGGTAACAGAGGTGTTAGGGGTCACGAGAGGGAATGCCCAAAATACCGAGCATGTTCTTTGGGCAAAAAAGGTGAGACAGTTTCTGGGGAATCTTGCCCTCTTGGTGGCCAGAGTGCTCTGACTGCTCTTTTCAGGATCCGTCTAAGTGCACAAGTTTTCCAGAATCCTGCCTGGCACCACCCTGTGACCAGCTTGCATGGCAGCAGGAGTTACAGCATTGCACTTTTCATTAACCCCCAAATAATAAATACAAAGAATACATCTTGTAGAAAAGGAAATGTGTGTAAGACCTAAAAAAGGGAAATAACCCATGTTCAAAGGCAGGTGGCCTGCCAGTAGCCTGTGCTGGTAGCTGCGAGGCCCGGGCAGGCAAGCTGGGGTTCCCACTGGTGGTCTCAGCTGCTGATCTCTTCTTGGCTATAGAACAGAAGCCCGATTTACTCTCTATGCTGCCTTTCTGTCTACACTGTCTTCTGGGGATTTGTTGGGGATTGGAGACATGCCTGAGGGTCAGTCCTGTACTATCCATTATATATTCTTAATATTTAAAAACACAGCTCAGCTCCTTACCTTTTTAACAACTAGAACCCAGAACTATTTGCAAAAGCAAAGGCTTCCATGTGTGGCTGAGCCACTCAGCAAACCTCAGAACCTCCCACCACCCCATCCTGATCAGGGCTTAGCTGAGTGCTGGATGGAAGGAGGTGCACTGCCCCGTCGCTCTCCGCCGTCCCTGTCCCCTGCTACTTGAGGAATATTGTTTAGGAAGATGTGGGGAAGCCTTGTGGGTGCTGCTGCTGAGCCTGGCCTCACTCTTGCTGACGCTCTGCAGTGTGGAAGTGAGTGCTGCACTGGCTGAGGACAGACCTGGAGAGAAGCAGGAATCACACGTGGAAACCAAGTTCCTTCCTCAGAGGGAACCCATGATAGCAGCAGGAGAGGGTCTCCACCCTTTGCTTTCTGATTCCAGAACAGGGTCACGCTCTTGCCCTACTACTCTGCATCACTCCTGCAATTAGAAATACAGTCCCTGAGTCCTCAGCATGGATGTTCTCCCCAGGCTATGACCAACAAATTAGGGCAGTTAAATCCTCAAACCCAACTATTGCACAGAATTTTTTTTTACCAGATCCAAATGAAACTCCAGTTGCAATGTAGTGACAATAAAGATGGACATGCCAGGAAAGGACAAAAAAAAAAAGATACTTCCATTTTTCTGCAGGCTTCTGGAAGAAAGTACAATGACTGAAACATTCACAGGACCCCAGCAGCCCATCCTTTCCTATTCCCAACCCCCAGCCCTCCACCCAAATACTGAAACTGCACAGAAAAGCAACAAACAAGTCTTTTCAATGTTACATTTCATTCAATTCAAATAGATCTGTAATCTCACAGTGATGAGAGGAGAAAGTCAGGCCTTTAATAATTATAATAAAAAATAATAAAAAAAGCTTACAGCAATGCAACATTTCCTCCCCGTCAAAGTGATGGATTAACAGTTGGTAGAGGATGCAATGACTCAGAATTAAAATATAAAAACAAAACCAAAAAACAAGCCAACCCCTGAACAACCCACACTGTCAATGACTTTCCTTACATAATCGGAACAAGCAGTCAAATAAATGTCAACCACTTGTGGAGAACACCACGGACTTTCTTGGTTTTTGATAGTGTTTTTGTTTCTGAAGGTAAAATAAAATAAGACACAAATAAAATTGTACATAAATGTCAATGTCTACACTCCATAAAGGTGATGCAGTCACAGCACGAAGACACAGCCTGACCACAAAGTGAAATGCAGGTTGCACTTCTTGCCTCTTCCTGGATACAGAGTTTTGGCCCATGGTGCCCAGTCTTGCAGGGTATCGGCAGGCAAAGGGAAGCTGCCTTGACACAGGCTCCTTCCAGGCTGACCAGGAGAAGGCAGGCGGCCATGCCTGGAGCCGGCCCACACGGAGGCGCTGGCTGGCCCTCTGGCTGGTCTGCTGGCCCACTCTGTGTTCTCAAGTGCTGTCCTCTCGTACTCTGTACAATTCCTTGTTTTCAAGGCTAAGTCCCAAGACTTCTGGACTCTGGCTTAGAGTCATGTCCTGGTGAAGGTTGTCATGCTGTCGTGATGGCGTTTAGGTCCTTCATCAGTCCTTCCAGGTGGGCCATCTCTTTGGTCAGCTCATCTGGTTCATAGCTCTGTGGAAAAGAGAACACTGTTACTGGGCACGATCTGAGGAGCCATCCAGGAAAGAAAGCCCAGAGATAGAGGCCAAAATGTCAAGTGGTGTAAAACTGCTCAAGAAGACTGGCTTACTGAAACCCAGGCTGGCTCAGAAGAGTCAGACGTAGCAGGATGTACTCAAGGTCACCAGTCCCATGTCTCAACCCTGCATAATGCCTTTCTTCCCACCCACACTCCCCAGGTACAATGACTTCCCAAGCCAGAGGCCCCGCTGCTTGTTCCCTCTAGGTTTCTGCCATAGTCAGCACAGTTAGTATGGCCCTGGATCTCTGGGCCTCAAGCTTTCCTCTTAGCCAATCCTATCTCTGGAAATGCAGAGGCAGAACACTTTTATTGGAATTTGAGAGGGAAAGATCACAGAGAGACTCTGGTGATTTTGTTTTGAGAGCAACCACTCAAGCACTTTCTCCTGCAGCATCCTGCTCAGAAAAGGTCAGGAAGTAGAACTGAGGGGTAAAAGAACATGTGGATGGTCTCAAATCAAGAAGAGAGGACCAGAGGGACAGAACTGAAGGGAAGGCAGGTGTAATTGAGCTGGTGTAATGAGCTAATTTAAGCTACACCAGAGTGGGTATGAGAGAGAAAGCAGACCAAGTCCTCAGCACACTTCCTGGCTCAGAGGAGATGCTCAAAACACATTTGCTGAACGATGAGTCCGTGTGCATCACACTCCTGGGCGGTGAGGCCTGGGTGTGCACAGAATATCAGTTCAACCAGCACACTCGATGGCACTAGGACATGTTCCCAGCCATCCTGGCTGTGCTGATGGCCCTGCGAACTTACACTCTCCGAGTCTTCCAGCATCCTCGTGGTCTCCTGCACTTCAGGGGCACTGGGAACAACAACTGGCATAGGAGGCCGGCTCCTTCCTAAAGTCCCGATGGAGGCTGTCTTCACTGAGTGAATGTGATGGTTCAGAGCTGAGGGGGAAAAGGCACGTCAGAGGTGTGGCCAGCCTGCACACTTGACCTCAGGGAGGCACACAAGGTCCAAATGCTGCTTCAGGGTGAGGGACGCACACAGACCTAATGCAGGGATCCTGCTCTGAAAAGTTACTGGAACAAGAGGGAAGGGAGATGGCTGGCAGGGCATTCAAGAAGCCAGAGGAAATATTCCATTGGCTTTAGAAAATGAATATTCTAGTCCAGTGGTTCTTAAAGTGTGGTGGTCCACGAACCCCTTGCGGGATGTCTAGGAAATCAAAACTCTTTTCATAATAAGAGACATTATTGGCCTTTTCACTGAGGGCACAAAAGCAGCAGCAGGTAAGACTGCAAGAGCCTTAGTGCGAATTAAGGCAGGAGCACCACACTGTAAAGCTACTCGATGACATAAACTTGCAGTTTTAAAAAGCCAGTTTCACTCAAGACCATCCTCAACAAAGCAGTAAGAATTACTTATTTTATTAAATCTTGACCCTATTTTATGTGACGAAATGGAAAGTATGCATGAGGTACTTCTGCTGTCTACAAAGTATGATGTTATCTTAAAGAAAGGCACTTGTGATAGTCTGAGTTGAGCTGAATTATGTTTTTATCATGGAGCACCGCTGTTAGTTCAAAGACAGACTGACAGGCAAACTGGTTATTCAGACAGTTTCTAGAAGATAAACAAAGTGAGCCTGTCAATTCAAGGAAAATGGACAGTGTTTTTTGCCAATGATACAATTTATGTTTTAAGTGAAAATGAGAATTTTGAAGAATTGCATCTGGCACCATGGGACTGAGGCTTAATACTTAGATACTTTGATGACATTAATGAATGTTTTTATTTATTTATTTTTATTTTTTAACAGACAGGGTCTTGTTCTGTTGTCCAGGCTGGAGTGCAGTGGCACGATCATAGCTCACTATAACCTTGAACTCCTGGGCTCAAGTGATCCTCCTGCCTCAGCCTCCCAAGTAGCTGGGACTACAGGTGTACGCCACTGCACTTGGCTAATTTTTCTTATTTTTATAGACATGAGGTCTTGCTAAGTTGTCCAGGCTGTTCTCAAACTCCTGACCTCAAAGAATGTATTTGTAGCTATTGAATAATGAAATGTATCAATATTTGGAGGATTAGCATAACTTAGTGAACCAATATTTCCTAAATGCCCAATGTGTGATGTTTTAGTATCATGCATTCAAAATACAAGATAGGCCAATGAATTTTAATGGACTAGAGTATGAACAGTTCATGACTATGGTTTTAAATTTGACATTATAAACAAACCTGTAAAAAACTACAACTTGTTGAATATTGCTATAGTATCAAAAAAGAAAATCCACAATCATCTAAAAAGGTTATAAAAATACTCTTCCCTTTTCCAATTACAGATCTGTGAGGCCAGATTTTCTTCTTATATTTCAACCAAAACAACATATTGCAACAGATTGAATACAGAAGCAGATAGGAGAATCCAGCTGTCTTCTATTAAGCCAGACACTAGAGATTTGCAAAAAATAAGACAGTGAGATTCTTCTCACCATATTTTTGTTTTGAAAAATAGTTATTTTTCATAACAATATGCTATTTATCATAACAGGATTGCTATTTTTAAACGAATTATTAAAAAATTTCTCAGTTTTAATTTCTAATATGGTGACTACTGATAGATACAACCCAAGTGGAGAAATCTCTTTTGTGTCCTCGATAGCTTTTAAGATATAAAGGGGTCCTGAGACCAGAAAATTTGAAAACCACCTACTTACTCTGAAACAAACCATCATAACAGATAATAAGGTGAAAAAGGAGTGGGGAAAGCATGCCTTTGAGGTCAAGGACTGTTGTTGAGCTCCGTCAATGTAATTCTGCAGGGTTCATTTCCCTACCCTGAGGTTCCTTCTGAGAAGGTTTTACCACCCTATGGGTCTAAGTCTTGGCCTCCAAACCCCTTCTCTAGCTTGCAGGCATCTTGTGGAGTTAGGGGGTTCCAGGGGAGTAGGCAGTCCAGACCTGTTGCCCATTCCCATTCCACTGGATTTTACCACCACGGGTTCTGCACATAAACACAATTCAAAAGGGCAGCCCTGTTCCCCAGCAAATTATTCTCTGGTTTGTATGTGTTCCTGAGTGGGGTAATGACACACTGCCACTCTATCTAAGTTGCTGGGACGAGCTTGGAGGATATTTGCTTTGTTATTCTTCAAACGTGATTTCTATCCTAAGCCTGAGCCAAAGGGTCCCTCCAGTGGTGTTGCTGTCCTCACCCACCTTGCTGGGATAGTAACGGTGTGCTTGGCAATGCAGGATCGTAGGTGGGAGGTCCTGGGGGTGGGATTGCTGGCACAGCAAAGCTCTTCAATGGGTGGGATGGGCGAACGTGGGCCGTGGGGAGACTTTGGCCTGAGTCTTCCTCTTGGGAGCTGGCCAAGTAAGAGGAGCTGGTAGCACCTTCAGGATCCTGATGATCAGTACAGCATGTCTGAGACGAGGAGGCTGGCATGGTGTCAGTGCTGGGGGTATTTCGAACGGATTCTACAGCAGGAAAGTCTAAAGGTTAGCATTTCTTTTGCCATTGAACATATGCAAATCCTAGGATTTTGGCTATTTCTAGGGGCCCCCTATACCAGTTCAATAAGGCTAGTCAAGGGAACGTGGCTTAGCAGCACCACTGCCAAGGCTAAGAGTGGTCTATGCTGAAAGAGTCCCAAACAATTTCGTATTCAACCAGCTGTTCCAATATTTTCACCTGCACAACTAAATGGTCACAATTTTACAGATTTAAGGTTCTCCTCAGTACCTATTATGGAGCACATATAAAGGTTTCTGAGACCGTTTCTGTTAAAATATAATTAAGTATAAAAGAAAATGGGAATCCTCACTCACTCACTGATAGTCTTAGAGATTAGCCTTTCACGGACAACTATGTCTACTCACTGAGGCTGGCTGGGTCCCTGGCAGGAGCCAGCTCTACTGGCAAGGCCTGGTAGTCACGGCAGGAGAGGCCAATGTCACAGGCCTTCATGCCCACCAGGGATGGTGCATGGCCTCGCCAGAGTGAAAGCCCCACTGCTCAAGTGTGACCTGGACAACCAAACAGTCCAGAGGTCTGCACACAGCTTTAAGATCATGCCAAATGAGGGGCGTTTTGGTCCAGAGAAAGAAATAGGGATAGATTAGCCTGGAGAAGTGAAGACTCAGGAAGAACATTATAACAATCTTAAAATAGGCAGCTCTGTAGGGTAGAAAAGCACTGGCTTTGGAGTCAGATAGACCTGTACTCTAATCTTAGTACTAGCTAGGTGAATTTGGCAAAGTCGCTAGGTATGTCAGAGTCTCAGCTTCTTCATCTACAAGACAGGGAGAATAATACATAATTCACTGAGGGTTAAATGAAATGTATGAAAAGTACTGAACACAGTGCTTGGATAATGGCTAATGTTTTTTTCTTTGTACGTTACTGAGTGTTTACTCTAAGCCAGGCACTATGCTAGGTGCTTTACATTCATTGGCTCATTCAATCCTCAAAGGCACTGGGAGGTTAAGCAAATTGCCCACGGACATGGAACTGGCAGGGCAGAATCTGAATCCCTGCACTCTGACTCCCAGGCGCACGCTCTGAACCACCACGTACGGTATATACTACTTTCCTATGCTTGGTACCTCTCATCTCCCACCCTGTGGGGCAGAAGCTACACCAAGGCCCAGGGAGACCACACGTGGAACATCTTTCCAACGTTGTGAGCTGTGCAGACGTCCCCACCCCGGGGGAGAGGTGTGCAGGACCTAGCTCAGGGCAATAGGCTGTACCACGTAGCCAGAAGGCCTCTTTGACTCCTTGAGTACTTAACCTTAAAAAGTATAGTAGTCTCCCCTTATCCATGGTTTTGCTTTTCAGGGTTACCTGTGGTCAACCACTGTCCAAAAATATTAACCAGAAAATTCTAGAAGTAAACAGTTTATAACTTTTTAAATTATGCACCATTCTGAGTAGTATGATGAAATCTTGCAACATCCCACCCGGGATGTGAATCATCCCTTGGCCCAGAGTATCCGGGCTATATACTCTACCTGCCCATTCGTCACTTAGTAGCTGCCTTGCTTATCAGATCAAGAAAACATAGTGTATACAGGGTTCAGTACTATACATGGTTTCAGGCCCCCACCAGGCGTTTTGGAATGAGTTCCCCTGACGATAAGGGAAAACTACTGTAATGCGTGAGCTATCTGTAGAAATCCACATATCTCCCTGCCTTTGTTGCTGACGTAGCAATGAATCTGTTCCCTTGGGCTCTGAGAGGACAGGCCAAGCCAGTCATGAGTGTTACCTCCTTGGCTTAAAGGTCTTGGGCCCAGGGATGAGGGACTCACACATCCTCTCAAGTGAATCTGGCTGTGTTAACCCTACAAAGCCTAGGTCACTTCTCACTCCCAAAGGGGTGGGCGAGGATCTCACTTCTTAGGCGTCCTCCAGCCAGCAGTCACCAGGCTGGGGAGCTGCTGGTCCCACTCGGTGTGATCCTGGGCCAGGTAGAAGCTGGTGAGGAAGGGGAGCAGGAAGGAGGAGAAAGAAAAGTGGGCCCAAGTCCTGACCACGTCAGCCTGTACTGGCAGGTATATTCGGTCTGCTCTGGGTACACAGGCCTACCTCGACTGCCCCAACTGCCTTTAAGGTGCCGTATATATATGCTTCTGAGGGCCAAAGAGCTGGTGGGAAAGGTGAAAAAGGAAACTAGGGTCACCTATGAGTCAGAGCCCAGGCCTGCTGCCACAGACCAGGACTGTCCTGCACAGCTCCAGAGGGCCCGGGCACACCGTATGCTCTGTGAGGGGTGCTTCCTGACACTGGGCAACACCACTGGTCTACTCAGAAACTACGCTGTAAAGTTTCTGCTTTGGTGAGGAGCCTACTTCCTGGCCAACTTGTCTCTCACAGTTGACACACGAAGTTCACAATGACCAAGTGGTTGGTTGGACAAGAGAAGAGTGTGCTTCCAGTGTGAAGTGGTGGCAACACCATACATGCTCCCTGGAGCAGGGCCTGCCTGGCCGGGTTCTGGTCTTGTCTAGCCCACACGTACAGAGCGGCAATGCTTTGAGCTCTAGACACATAAGGGCTTTGGAAAGTACAATAGTAAGAAAACTGTGATCATTTTTAGGTACTTGTTCTACATTTCAACCCACCTTCAGTGAATCTATCTTCTCTTATCCCCCCTGGTCATGAAAGCAAGGAACCTGTTAGGAGAGCAAATCAGTACTTTTTTCTTTCCTCTCTTCACTTCTGCATAGGTCCAAACAGAAGGGAACTTTTACCAACACCAGATCACTTGGATAAGGGCTGGGTAGGAGCTGCCATGACTCTCTCCAACTCCCAAGCCCCTCCTAGTCCAGGAGGAAGGAGAATGGGGCTAATTTGATTGGGAAAAGCCTGGCATCCTCTCAGGCAGGCCCACATCCTGGTGTGTGGGATTCTTTGGTCTTAAAAATGGATAAGCAGGGTTGGGCGCAAAGCCTCCTTTCTAAGAGCAGGTTTGGAGGACTGCTTTCTGGTCCTCTGTTCTATCTGAGACTATGTTTGTGAGGCAGACTTTGGTTCTCCATGCAGATGGCTGGAATAACTGTCTATCCTGTAAACCGTCTTTCCCTAAAAAACCCCAAAGCTGGATTTGGGGAAAGATAGTGGGAAGGCCAAATTTAGACATGAGTTCAAGCAGCATTCTCCATACCAAGTAACAGATTTGGGACTAGATAATGTTGGGAGTTATTAGGCATCCCTTAATAAAGCTTTGATCTTCATTTGATGTTTTGGGTATGTTTATGATTGATCAAAACTTAAAGGAGAAGAGGATATAACTGGCTTAAACTTCTAGCATAAAATTTTGAGGTTCTTTTAAAATGGAAATCACTTGACATTCCCTTATTTCCTCAAACCACTAAAATTTAGTTTCTACTAAATAATAATATAATAACTATTAATAGGCAAGTTTCAAATGATGGAAAAACAATATGTTATATGTAAGGGAAGTTACTAGATTTGCATTTTAAAACTGAGAGAACAGAAATTAATTTTCAATTAATGACGAAGAATAATATTTACTCCATTTGCTGTCCTCTCACCTTCACTATTTTCTTTAAAACTGTGTGATAATGCTGCTTCCTAAGATTTCCAAACTGGGGCATGTCTGTCTGGCAATGTACGTTTTAAACACACTGAGGTTTACGTCAGGCAGCCTGCGGCGTACAGTCTGCACAGGCTCCTGGTGGCCCCATTGACCCCTGGGTGTTGTTTGTACTTTGGACCTACGGACCTTCCTGACATTAGGGTGAGTGTGAGGCAAAGCCAACTGCTGGTGCCTGGACATCACCCAGGATGAGTTCTCCTTTTAAATTAGAGGATTAAAAAGAAAAATAAATTGGAAAAAAAAAAGACTGAATTATGCAAGTTAATGGAACAAGAGATGCTTATGTGATTAGAGATACTGCTGTTTTTACTAAAATGACACTTCACACTGAGTACTTAAAACTTAGGGAGAAAAATGGGGTGAATTTTACAGAAACAAATTTGAGTCAGTCACAGAAACGTTATGCTAAGTAAATAACACTGAGAAAAACTCCAAATCCCTCTTCTAGGCAGAGCAAGTCCTTCCCCATTTCCTCTTGCCAACTCTTTTGAAATGCTTTCCACCTGGGCTTGATCCTCAGCTCTCACCTGTGGAATTGGCCCTGTCTGAAAGGGACATGGATGTGCCAACGGGCCATGGGCTGCCCGGGTGGTGGAGATGACTGCGAGCTGGAGAAGCGAGGCTGCTGGAGTGGAAATGATGGTGAGGGTTATCGAGGGAATGGATGGGATGGGCACTAATCACAGCTGCGAATGAACACAAGACAGAGAAATGCTTAACATGCTTGCACAGACACACACGAATCACAGTTTAAGAGCAAAGTCCCCGTTCCCACCTCCCATACAACCCAACCTCTCCCTTGGCGTTTTGGTGGCAACTGGCTGGATTTGGACAATTAGCCATTGATTTTACATTTGTCTTAAAAAATGAACACACTCCTACGCATGTCTATATATGTACCGAAAAAAAGTCTGAGGAATATACACTAAAATGTTAACAGTTATTATCTGGCAGGGAAGAATGGTCAGGATTCAAAGAATATTTTTCTTTTGGCTTATCTGTATTTTCCAATTCTTCTATTAAAACACGGATTACATGAGTTATTAAAAATATCTATTTGAATATATCACAAAAATATAAAGCCATAAGCCAACAAATAATAACTTAGGTTTCTATTATTTTTTGTTCCACTAAAAGGATAGAAAGAAGTCCCTTCTCCTTCGAGTATATTCCCAATTCATTCTGCCTTTTTTTAAATTGCCAAGTGAAGCATGTAATGGTTATTTAGGCCAAATGAATGAGTGGCTGTTGAATCAGTTTTCGTACCTTAAAAGGAATGCAAATGAAATTTAATTCTGATGGTCCAATCTGGTACTAAAAGTGTGAGCTTCCAGGCCAATGGCACCATCTCTTACTATTTCCAGTCTGGGGCTCAGCCACCTCCCTCCCCATTGAAAAAAAATGGATTTTTCCTAATATCCTCTTTCCTTCCCATGCTGGCTAAGGAGTCAATCGCTGCATTTAGCTAATGAATCTGAAATATCCACACAAAGATTTCACATCCTACTTTCTAGGAAGTCAGAGATTACATATACAACTTTCTACGAGGCTTCATTATCGATCCCAGAGATGGACAAACAAAATCAGAAGTGCAGAGTTTGGGAATAAACTTTTCTTAAGCACTCCCTTAGAGCAGTTGTAGAAACAGAATGTTTAAGGTCAAGATAACCAGCTCTAACCCCTCAAATAGGCAAGGTTGACTAGAACACAGGGAATCTTTTACCTCTAAGCAAGGGCTTCATGAACTTCATAATACAACTTAATTAGCCCTATTAAAAATGTCTTCTGTCATCAGGGATCTCCCCAGATCTTTGAGGGGCCATTCAACATTACTTTGGTAAAGAGAAATGCCAGCCAATAAAATGGATGCCTTACTCTCCAGCTATCTCCAGTCCTGGCCACGTGCAAGCAGGTAGGCTGCACGACCAACCCGGGACCTCGGAGCACTGCCACCCCTCCTCTTCTCAAGACCTGAGGAACAAAACAGGGGCTTTCCCTCATGCGCTGCTCTCAGCGATCAGAGGCTGCGGGTGGTCACTGGGAGCAAAACACAACGTAGGGAAGCTGTCTAAGGAGGGCTCTCAGCGCGGTCTGGGAGTCAGCATCTCCTCTAGGGGAAGACAGGCAGCTTTCAGAAGTGGGTGCTTCGGAATCAGCATTTTCCAGAATTCAGTCTGAGGTAGGGGGAATAAACGTCCCAATTTTTACATAAGGAAGTACAATTTGAAAGTATTCTAGTATAGACTGGAAATGCCTTATAAAAGAAAAAAATTGACTTTTTTCTTTTATAAGGCATTTCCAGTCTATTCAGATAAGTAAATAAAAAAATAAAGCAATGTGAACGTGACTGCCTAGAATAGAGTAGGCAATCAGTCGTGATAGCTGAATCTGAACTTGACACGCTTCTATGCACAGCCTTGTACTGAAGCTCCTCCTGACACCAGCAAGCCATTCATGCCACCGCCCAGTCATTTGGGGTAGGTGATGGTGGGTGCAGGGCTTCTGCCTCGTTCCAGGACCTAGAGCTCAGCTTGTGAAAAAGCACTGTAGACTTGTGGGTTTTAAAAAAGGTATCTCAAAACCTAAAGACCATACAGACCATACATGTATCTGAGTTCAAACTCTTGAGTTAAAAGATTCCACTCACCCACCCAACTGTTGAGGTACAAATTAAATAATATTCCTCACTATCAAAAAAAAAAAAAAAAAGAAAAAAAAGGGACAATATCAACTGGTATAACATCTTTTTTCCTTAACATATTTAAAAGTCATAAATCTAGACATAAAGATAGTCAAATTTTACAAGTTTTAAAAATAAGCCAGTTCAGGTAGAAACTGATACAAAGTTATACAAAACAAATAAGCAATCACACTACTACTATCTTCTTATAAATCAGAAGCAACTGGAATGGATTAACTTACTCTTTTCAAGCATTTGTGTTTTTAAACCTGGGAAGCCCAGGGCGCCTCTCCTAAGAGGGATAGCATGGTCTTTACCTGCACACTTCCATGTCCAGGCCTTTCTTTCCATCATGAGCCCCATAAGCTACTCTGTGCAGAAATTCCCTGTTAATGGACACGGTGTAATCTTTCAAAGCTGATTTTTATAATCTAGTGTCTTACATGTTTGTGTATAGTGAGTGGTTTGTGGGAGAGGGACAGGGAGTGTAGACATCTGCATACTTGGAGGTTCCACCAGAAGGTGGGGACAAGAGGAACTTTTCCAAGTATCGGGTGCCACGGTGTGCCTCTGTGTGTAGGCCACCCACGGCTCCTACGTCTTGGTACTTGCGGGCAGAGAGATGGCTGAGAGTTCCCTCAGCTGGAAGCTCCACCCTGCCAGCTACTTTGAAAGGCTTCTCTACCTTGAAAATGGTGACAAGGGAGAGGACACAGTAGTTTGAAGAAAGAATTGGTTTGTCTCTCTGCTTTCTGGTTTTTAATCATGATATAATATTTAACTTACATTGCATTTCAACTGTTATTAAAGGAGGCTCAGCAACTTTTACACTTATCCAAGTTAAGAATGGGTCAAATAAGGTCACAAAATGTTGCTTTAAAAATTCCACACTGTAAACTTAAAGCTACTCTAAAATATTATATAAAGTCTACTAATAAAAAAAGAATTCCATAGGTGCCCATCAACACTGAACATGTGTCAAGAAGCCTAGGGAATACTGTGACATCTGGCTCTCTTCAGCCCCCGTCTTGAGGGATGCTTCCCTATCTCTCCCATAGAGATGCTATGTACTTTTAGGGAGACTGGATACTTCCTGATTCCTAGGATACTGGGGATATTGACCTTTTAGCTTATTTACCCTAAACTTAAAGGTGCTAGTTTCAGGAATAATATTTACTGTAGAATATGGCAAGTGTATCTCTTCCTTTAAGGTATCAAAGCTTTAGTAGATTATTTTTTGTGTTAGGATCGAGTGAAGTCAAAGAGATCATTCATAGTTGTTCCTCTACATGACTGGACAGATTAGCAGCACTGGGGCAGAGAGAAGCTTTTACTTACGCTGGGGTGGCTGGGAGTCAAAGGGCATCATCATTTTTGGTCTCATTCCCCGCCTTCCGGCCAGTGTAGACATGCTGTCTTCTGATTCATGCCCTAGACATCAAATATAGAGGCCAGTTACATGCATGTGCCCTAGGCCACTGAGCAGCCACAACAATAAAACATTTCTAATGGGGGATTCAGAATTCACAAACATAACGGGGACAAAGCACTGCTGTAGGAAGTGCAATAAAGAGGAAGATGATTATTAGAGCATCACAGGAGTCCCTGCTGAGAGCCAATGTGGATGACACAATGCTGCCCACCACACTTCTGCGCAATGTCGGCACGAACATTCTGAATACCACAATGATAACTGCAGTTCAGTGGAAGGGACAGAATGAAATGTGGGCTAGCTTGTGTCAAATGCTTCAGTATTACATTGCTAAAGCCTGATGAGAGACCTAAAAGAGATTCTAGAAGGTTGTCTCGTATGGGAACAGAACCTCTAGAACCTCTCCTCCATAACAAGCTATTCTTCATCAAACGGACCAAACCCCATAATGCATTTCTTTAAATCTGATCTCACACAGGAGTAACCAAATTAAGGCAACCTCAGAAAATGGAAAATGATTTAAATGAAAACATCCTCCCAACACTTGGGGAAAAATCTGCGCTGAAAATAGTACCTCTGTATGAATTTCGCCTTTGATGGATATTGCCGTCCATGCTATTGTCAACTGGTGTGATATCTTGAGAGTTGCGAGGAATGGGCGTGTCGGTCATGATGGGGTTTGGGTCTGGAGATTTATCAATTGGTTTCAACTCTAGTCTCTCATGATGAATCCAGAGGTCTGGGGGTTTAACATCTTTGGAATTCCCTTTGTACTTGTGAGAGCCATTCACTGATTTGCAGGCAGCTCGTTTCCTAGGCAAAAATTAATAAGAGCTTTTTCAAAGCAACTCTTTTGAATATATTTGTCAAAAGGCTTGAGTGATTAAAAATGCCTTTCTGAGAGATGTTTCAAACAAAGGCAAAAACTAAAACCCCCCCAAAAAAAACAACAACAAAAAAACCCACACATACACACACACACACACACACACACAAAAACCAAACAGAAAAACCCCAAACCAAACCAACAAACACAAAAATAAAACTAAAAAACCCTCCAAAAAGCAAATGACAGAGGCAAAAAGTTTACTTTTGGAAAGAGTAAATGTATCTCCACTCTGTCCACACATACTCAGAGATACTTACCATACTTGAATATTGCCTTGTGACTACTTTTTTGAGTGTTAAGAAATTAAGATAGCTTTTTTTTTTTTTTTTGCGACAGGTTCTCGCTTTGTCACCCAGGCTGGAGTGCAGTGGTACAATCAGAGCATACTGCAGCCTCGAATTCTTGGGCTGAAGAGATCCTCCCGCCTCAGCCTTCCTGAATGGCTGGGACTATAGGTGTATGCCACCACATCTGGCTAAATTTTTGATTTTTTGTAAAGATGGAGGTCTCTCTCTGTTCCCCAGGCTAGTCTCAAACTCCTGGCCCATTTTTTAATCAAGTAATCTCTAAAGAAGTTTTTTCTATAAGTTTCTGATCAGTACAGAAATGACAACATTAAGTAGAAACGTAACAACGGAGTAGAGGGAGAGTCTATGGCTTATACAGAGGGAGGGAACAACTTTTAGGCAGCCACACTAGGACTACCAACTGAGTAGACAGAGATAATAATGGGGACCACAGTGTCTGCCCTCTGTGCTTTGGTTGCTCCACTCACTCACCCCTTCGATAATCACACATTAGGGACCAAGTAGATGCCAGACCCTGTGCTAGACTGCTGTGCCCTCAGAATTTTTGGTCAGTGAGAAAGACAGATATTGAGCTATCATTTTAAAATGCTCTGAGCTTAAAGAAATGCCAAGATAGCAACATAGGAGTGGCTGGAATGCAGACAGTAAATGAAGCCATGGGAGTAGACGAGATCACCTGGGGATCGCACAGGAGAGGAGAATACGTCCGAGTCCAGGCCCAGGCCCGAGGAGTGTGTCTGCTGGCTGAGTAGGTACGAGGGGCTATGAAGAACAACATGCTGTCACGCAATACCAGGGAAGAGAATGTTTCCAGAAGGAAGGGATAAGTGACTGTGTTAAATGTTGTTGAGAGACCACGTAAGATGAGGTCTGAAAAATGTTCTCTGGCGTTAGCAATACAGAGGCCAAAAGCAATGCAGCAAAAGCAATTTTGGTGGAGTGGGAGGAGCAGAATGAAGAGTAGAAAGGAGTAAAGTATGAGCAGTCAGTGAACAGACAGTGAGTCTAAAAGAGGATTCAAGGAATTTTGTGGTGAAGGGAAAGGCAGAGGTTTGTACACAGCTTATGGTAACCCAGGACTGTGTAGTAGAGGGAAGGTTATAATTATAATTATTTCTTAAGATGGAAGAAGTTGTTTGAGCACATGTAAACACGGAAGGGACAGAGCCAATAGCAAGTAAGAGGTCAGCTACGCTGCAGAGAGGGCTAACAGCCGGTACAGGGTCTTAGACAGATGTGAGACAAGAGATCCAGGTGTTAATGGAAGAACTGGCTTCAAAAAGGAGGAAGTACACACTTAGGAAGGAGGAGGAAACAATTATGACCAATGTAGAAAGGTGTCAGATTTGACCATGGTTATGCTGAGGTAGTTCCCATTTGACAGCTTCCACTTGCTCTGTGAAGAAGCCAGGTGAGCTGCTGAGAGTAAGGGGCTATCGGGGGATGTGCTGAGAACCAATGAGGGGTTACAGTCTCTAAATGCTTTGTCAACTTTGAAACAGCTACCATCTAATTGATAAGTTGGTTATCAAAGATCCTTTCCTGTTCATTAAAGTAATACCTGCTCCCCCCACCTCTACACTTGGTAGCTCTTCTTTATAAATATTCTTAAACTTAGCCCTAGAATAAGAGGCCTACAGTCTTCTTCCCCTCAGCTGGCATCGTGCGGTGACGCAGCCCGTGAGAATGGCCACAGACTCCTGTGTACCTGGCTCACTGTGTGCACGTACAGACAGGCTCCTAAGGAGTAACCAGCAATGCTGGACAGTTCCTGCTCTCCTCTCCACATCTCTCCTCTCCTTGGTTCTGTAACTCCTTGCTGGGTTTGGCCAACAGAAGGCACTGGCAAGAGACTGCAGGGTGGGAGGTTTCTTCTCCTGCCCCTCTCTGCTGGGCTAGAGGCTGGCAATGGCTACATGCCTCTAGTGCCTACCACGTTCCTGGCAGGAAGCCTTGCCTACTGCTTCAGATCTCTGAAAACAGCTCTCTCCTCTCGCCCCTTCAGGCCTAAGGGTAACAGTGACTTATCACTGCTGCTGGCCCTTGAACATCCCTGCCTAGTTTCCTCCAATCCCACTTATGACTTTGTAAATGGTCCCTTTTGGAAATCCGCCCCCCACCCCTTTTTTTAAATAGAGATGGGGTCTCACTCTTGCTTAGGCTGGTCTCGAACTCCTGAGTTCAAGCAATCCTCCAGCCTCAGCATCCCAGAGTGTTAGGATTACAGGCTTGAGCCACTGCGCCCAGCTGCTTTTGGAACCCTTTTGAAGTATGCTACCTCTTTCCTGCCAGGACCCTGACTGATACACATTTATAAGAGGGACTGTTTCCCATTTCCTTTTAAAATTACTTTTCATGTATTTTTATGTCTTAACTCTGTGTACCACTCCAAATACAGAAGTCACGTGGAAGTAAACAAAAAGATACCAAAAATCTCTGAGCTGCACATTTGGGGTCCTTACTTTTTCTGGTGAGAGGTGGTGCGCCGGGTGCAAAAGACAGCGATGATCACGACCACCACGATGGTGATGACGCCAACAGAAACGATGATGACTAGCAGCATATTACTGTCTACAGAGGTGGGGCTGCCATGAGGGCTGTTACTGCCTGCAGAGGGAAAAATAGTACATCTATTAGTGTCTGAGAATTTAAAAAATGCATATAATCAGGCTATAGAATCATTCCAAGATACTTCATGTGAACTTTGTTCTAACACTCATCACTGTGCCTTGTATAAAAGTTCCTCATGAACACAGCTCTATCCTCTAGATTGTGAGCTCCTGCAGAGCTCAGAGCCTGTCCTACACACGGTGCTCAGCACACAGCCCTGCTCAAAGGTGGTGTTCAATCAAACTTCTCAAATTGTACCGAACATTCAAGAGCTTTCAAAGCTTCAGATATATTCAGACAAACAAAAGGTCTTGTGCAGCTGGTGTCTTATGTGATATATAAACTCACCTTGTAAAATACCATTTGTAAATCATTTAGTTTTCTGGCTTTCAAAACCATTTTTAAAATGTACATTCACACAAATCAAAAATGTTCTACAGTGTATAGATGTCTAAGATTATAAAAAATTGCTTGAAAAATAAAGTGTCTCTGCTTTCACAAATATACAACTTAAGCAGAGTTATTTCTCATACTTGACTTCAGGAAAAAGTAGGTGCGTACATATGCATTAATGTGACAAATAATTACTGAGTGGTTACAATGTCCCAGTCACTAAGGATGCCAAGGTGAGCAAGGAAGATGTGAGTGTGGGGGTGGGGCTGGGGCAAATAATAACTGAGTAGGAAATTGGTAATTAATAATGAGAAAAACAAAATGAGGGATATGATACAGAGTGACTGGGTGGCTCATGTAGATTGAGTGGTTAGAATAAAGCTTCTCTGAGAAGATGGCATTTGAGCTGAGATTTGAATGACAAGAAAGATCCCATCATACAAAGCCCAGAGGGAGGAACACTCCAGATGGAAGAACAGCCAGGGGAAGGACTCCAAGGCAGGAACGACCCTTCTCAAGGAAGGGGAACGCAGCCAGTGTTGCTTCAGCAGGGAGATGCAAGTTAGAAGGAAGGAAGTAAAGAGAAAAAAGAGATGAGGCTGGAGAGATGTGCAGAGGCCAAATCATTTAGGATCCTGAAGAAATTCGGATTTTCTTCTATTTTCTATTATTATTATTTCGCCATTGTTTGAAGGATGAGGTCCAGGATTTTTAGCAAGGCCTTTTGTAATCTAGCTTTAAGTCTTGCTGTCTTGCATTTCTTGAAACATAATTTCTATGCTTCTTACCTCATCATTTAAGGTACACATGCTCATATTATAAAATGTTGCAAATCCCATCACACAGATCTAACCACCATGGATATCTGCTGTCTCTCCTTTTAGTTACTTTCTTACCTTTCTAATAATCAGAGCTGTACAATAACGTACAGCCAAGCAATGCGTCTTCAGTCATCAGAAGTACTTGTTATAAGATAAGGCAGCCTACCAGTGTGGAACATTGTGGAAGAAATTTCTACCATGAAGGTATGGCCTGGGGATCTGTGTTTTCAAAAATCTCCTAAAGTGATTCTCATATACAACCTGGCTTATAAATTTGTGATCTAGTCCAGACATATACTCATTGTGGGAATCCCTTCCACAACATTAGCTGACCCTCCAACTTTGAGTCCATGATTTTATCTTTTAGGCTACATTTAAGCATAGTGCTAAATCTGGGGCTGGTTTAGAAGGGTTTAAGAGCTTGTTCTACTACATTTGGTTCCATCATTTTTTCCTCCATTTATGAGAAAAAGGTAAGCAGACAGACAACTTAAACTGTACGTACTGACCTTCAATAAAACAACATTTTTATATTAGGGAAAGACTGTGGTACCCGGGCCAATAAAACTGACCATATATTTATGTTAGAGTGGGGCTTTACATAATGCTGTTATTAACAGCAGTGCTGAACTCTGGCTCAGGTACTTTGCAGGGCAGGCACTGCACAGTAGAGGCAGGGTGCTGAGGTGTGGGAGGTGAGCAGAGGGGGTGGTGGTTCTTTCCTGCATTCAACGATGGCGGATTCTCATTTACCTATTTGACCCCTAACATAAGAACTGGACAAAAGCTTCCTTCTGAGACAGAGCAAGAGCAAGCTGCTGAAGAATACTCGCACCAGGACAATACTGCTTGCCATTCCTTTATCTCTCCTGAACTACTACAACAGCATCTTAACCCCTTTCCCCGGCTTTATACTCTTAGCCTCCAACTCATCCTTTACTATTATCAAAGAAATAACACAGAATCATCAAATGGAAGTCATAGTGTTATAGTAGTGTCAGATATTTACATGTGTTATTTACAGGGTAAAGCTCAAATTTCTTAGCATTGGTACTTAACCTTTTGACAGGCTGGTTCTAACCTACATTTTCAACTCAATGTCCATCCTGTCTCTAGGCAGTGTGAGCCCTAGAGAAACCAGGTTGTTTTATATTGCTATGCCTCTGCACATGCTTCCTGGAATGCCCAGCTCCTTCCTTGACATTTAGCAATCTTCTGTGCAACCTTTAAGACCTAGGTTAGATATCACTTCTTCTATGAAACTTTATCTTTTCTCTATCTGGTAGTTTGTTACTCCTCTTACTTCCATAGCCTGTCACATAAAACTTGAACATTTAAAAATATGCATGCATGAATGAATACATAAATGAAAAAAAAGACAAAGGAATAATTACTTTTCTCATAACCTTAAATATTACAATGTAGACAACACATAAATGTAACATATACACAGACAAGGAGAAACTTGTTAACAAAGACCTAGAACTCAGAGCATAAAAATTTCCTGAAGTTTGCAAGTTTGTCTGGTTCTTCTAAGAATAGGTTGATTTCACTGAAGTCTGAACAGTACCATTTTTTATTTAAATAGAGATATAGAAATTAACAGATCATTTCATTCTCACAATTGGACTATGAGTTACTAGAGGACAGGCCTTTCTCTTCCATATGTGGAGACAGTAAAGGTCATTTCTAGTAACTACTTTTGTGAGCATTTTGCCACTATGAATTCCCACATCTGGTATAGGACCTCCTGTTTTTTAGGCTCCATGTGATAGTGGAAAAGCACAATCAGAAGTCAAAATCCCTGGTCTTGGTCCTAGAACTGCCGTAATTACTGGGTGGTTCAGGCATATTATTTCTACACTCAGTTTCTTAATGTGTAATAGTGAATGGGAATAATGGTATCTATCCTCCTTGCTTCGAGAATCAAATGTGATTTCATGTGTGAAAATAATTACAAATGGTAAAGTTCTGCACAGAAGGAGGTATCATCATTAAATCAGAAAGTACCAGCTCTTGGCATGGTTAAGGAGAGTAGAAAGAATTTTCTAGAATTCCCAAAATAAAAAGCACTGCAGTAAGTATTAGTATTAGAGACAATTTAATGATTCTGAAGCATTTCTTTGGCTTGTTCTGGGTGATGGTTAATCCCAGTAGAGGGTTTTGAAAGCAAATTCTTTTTTTATTCTTTTTCTGAGAAAGGGTCTTCCTCTCTTACCCAGGCTAGAGTGCAGCGGCATCATCATAGTTCACTGCAACCTCAAATTTGTGGGCTCGAGCAATCCTCCTGTCTCCGCCTCCTGAGTAGCTGGGACTACGGGCGCATGACACCACACTACACTAATTTTTTCTATTTTTTGTAGAGATGGGGTCTCAATATTGCCCAGGCTGGTCTCGAACTCTTGGACTCAAACAATCCTCCTGCCTCAGCCTCCCAAAGTGCTATGATTATAGGTGTGAGCTACTGTGCCCGGCCTTCTGAAAGTAAAATTCTAACTCTTTTCTAGAGGCAGTAGGCAACAGGAAGAATCATTTGTTTAGGAATTAATCTTGGATGGATATGTGGGAAAACAATTTTATTTATGGATCTTATAACGAACAAGCTTGTAGTAATTCAGCAAACATTTGCCAGAAAACACCTAACGCTAGATCTATTAAATAAAAGGCAATAGGTTAACATACTACAACCCACAACATACGAGCTACAAAAGACATTTCAAGATTTTAAGATAAACTGCTTCATGTCCATAGTAGGCCAGAAATACCATAGGAAGGGCTTTACCACTCATTGGAGGTTTGTAGTCAGATCCTAGGTCTGGCAGCCGGCTTCCTTTTCCTGCAGATCCCGAGGCTGAAGGAGAAGAAATCATGTCAGTGATGACCCAGCACACTGGTGTGATAGTCCATTTCACGACTAGTGAGTGTTCTCTACCAAAAAATATTTTTAATCTATTCTATCCATGAGAAATGAAGTACACATAAATCATGGGAAACTATAGTCTATGTGAGCAAAGCGAACTAAGGCATAGCTTTCTATGCAATGAGGCATCTGAAAGGCTGACACCCCTGTTCCATGGCTGTGATCAGGCTGTCACTCTGCTGTTCAGAAGGTGGGAATACACCCATTTCTTTAGCCTAGGAAACAGCTCCTGAAGGACTGCTCAGAGGACTTATGGAAAAGAAATCAAGAGGAATAATTAGGTTAATGTCTACATTAAAGAACTGTACTCTTCCAAGGGACCCTGCTATGTTAATTTGGCCTAGCAGGTGTAGATGTTACTTAGATTCTTAAATTATAAAGTTGCCCTTCCAAATATAAAGTTACCCTTAGTGGGAGCAGGAAGAAAAACAGAAGTTCAAATTGGGTTCTCTGCTCAATCACCTAAATATCCAAAGACAGAAAAATCAGTCTTCCCTCTATTTGCTCACAAAGGACACTGTCTCTTAATCCGTCATCATGGAACATACCAATTGAGGCTGCTGACCTCAGGCTTGGGACCACTGAAGAAGCAGGCCTCAGAAAGCTCAAATATCTGCGCTTTAAAAGTTCATATTCTTGGTCTTGAACTTTTGTCTTCACATTTATGAAAAACTGCTTAGGTAAAGCAAATATAAGGAGCCCTTCCCAATAAAGCAAAGGTAGCAATGCAAGGCTTGTACCCAGAAAGCAGTATCATACTTCATCTGAAAAGAGGTATGAACAAACAGTAAAGGAAAAACTGTTCTTTATAGTTAATGTAACACAGTGCTTAACAGACTATCCACACTTGAATACTGGCTCCAACATATACACCTGCTGTTTGACTTTGGGCAAGTTCCTGAACTATTCTTTTTTTGGGCCTATTTCCTCATTGTAAGACAGGGGTAATAATAGTATCTACTGCACAAAGCTGTTGTGAGGATTAAATGGAAATTTAATACTATAAAATATTTTGATTACTGTCTGATGCATAGTAAATATTCAATAAATATTAACTACTACTATTACAAGCATAATAAATCTTCAGGGAAGAATACAGTCTTCCCCTTTACAAAGGCAGAGAGTGTGAAGCTTCAGAAAATACTTATAAATGAGAGTTATTTCTACAAATAAAACTTGAGCAGAAATACATAAACTAGATGTGTCTCTGCAAAACATTGGGGCTAATGTCAAGTACTTCTGTAAGTTATCACACTTTGAGGAAATGAAAGAAATTAAAATCTGAAGTTTTCTGTATGCAGTTCATTTAATAGAATAAAACTAGAGAATAAAACAATGTTTGCTGTTTCCAGAAGCTGAAAATCTCCCAAAGACAGTAACAGAAATTCTTAAGATATCCAAAAGAGCATATTCTAGAATCTACTCAGGCCCTGTCCCCTCTGCCACAGCCCACACTCACTACTTTACCCCTTTCACACACATCGAGATTCCTGCTGGCTCTCACATGCCTTTCCGCTATGACAAAGTCTAGTTGCTGGAGATGGCTTAGCCCATGTACAGCTCTCCACAGGGGCACTCAGTTACCATGTAGCTACATTTAAGCCAAACTATGCAGCGCATCATATTGTGTACATAATTGCCAAAGAACACACGTTGCCAATTAACTGGTTGGTTTTTATTCCTATATTTCCCAGGATTTTTCTTATAAATTTAAACTATAAGAAATTTCAAGAATGAATCTAGCATCAAAAATACTAAGAGGTAAAGAATTTGACATACCAGAGGTACGGTGTGGCTAGGAATTATGCTCTGGTTATTGAATAAAGTGTGAAAACAACAAGCACATTCATATTCTGTGCATATACATTATGGGTATTTTTATATTCTCACGCTTCCACACATACTAGAAACTATGTTTGCAGTTTCTCTAATGTACAACATTGAATGCAAACACATTTCCAAAATGTTTTGAAAACTTGACACCTCAAGTTCTGACTCTTCCTTGCATTTACCCATGATCTAAAGACTTTGTATTTCTAACAATTACTCTTAAACCACAAGAATAATCATTAAATTTACTTTTAGTGTTCCTTTTCAGTATGGAAAACAGATACCAATTTTAGGTAACTTCCCAGAAATGAAAATCACAAAGTATAGCTGCCTCTACACCCTGGCAATCACAGTGAAAAGACTGCTGACAGATGATTCACGAATGGTGATTCCTAGGCCCATGCTTCAGAAGTTTCCATTTTAAATAGTGGCTATCCTCTTTAAAAATGATCAGATATATTTAAGGGATGATGAAAAAATAGTTCTGAACTGAGCTTATTTCGACAGAATAAACAAAGCACTAATTTGGTCACAGATAATCACACAATTTAGCAGGGTAAATCTGTAAGTTCTTTGTTGGCAGATGAAAAAGGAGAATCTGACCCACACTTAAGGCCAGTCTCCTACAGCTGCAGGACCCAGTCCATTTTCTTCTGCCAGTCTATTATTCCCCAGCTTTTCAGATACCCCAAGTGCTACAAACATGGACTCAACTCCACTTTGGCCAGTAAGTATGTAGCTTTTTACACATGGTACTAATTTTCAGAGAAAAAAAAACAAACCCCAAACAAAAAAACCCCCAAACAAACAAAAACAAAACCAAAAGCTAGTAACAGGTCACAAAGGAAAGGAAAGGAAAGAGAGGCCATCTACTCATTTACCTTGATCATTAGGCATTTTATCAGAGGAGTCCGCTAACAGGCCAAGCACAGGGGAAGAAAAAACAAGAGCAAGGATCACAAGCTTTGAAGATGGGACAGGCAGACTTTTAAAGGAAAAAAAAAAAAAAAAAAAAAAGAACCCCCACAAACTTTCAAACAAATTGAGTCTTATTTTTAGTACTAACAGAAAATAAATTCATACAGGGTTTGTGTATTTCCTTAGACCCAGTCTCCAACTAAATTTTATTAGCCTAAGCTCACTTGGTTCAATGCTTTATCTTTATTTCCTTATCTAGAGTTTTGTTAAAAAGGCCCCTTTTCATCTCTTTCTCTCTATAAAGGTCCACGAGGCAGCCTTTCAGGTGAGAGCTTGCACACACTGAACAAGAACCATCCATCACAATGACACACTATTACTCTGTTTGGGAACCAAAAGAATCACATCTGATCTAACTGGTAAAAACTTTTAGATCACTGTAATTCATCTGTCCCGAATATCCTGGAGCAAGAGTTCTCTTGTATGTGAGATGGTTAGGCCAGTAACCTAGGAAGCACTGATTTCTTCACACTGTGGCTCACAAGCTCATCATTAGGACTTCTTACATTATCCTTCTTATATATGACATGCTGAAGTGACAAATGTAAGCACAGCCCCACTAAAGAGATGCAAAATAAAACCCTCAGCTTGGGGAGCAGTACCTTTAGGTGTTCTAAATTGGACAGCTTCAGACATGGGCCCCATGCCCTTTGAGTTCCGGGCTTGGATTTTGAAGTAGTACGGTGTATCAAGTGTTAACTCTTGTATCTGGTGAGTCAGCCTGTTTCCCACAACAGGCTCAATAACCCAGTCATGTATCTCCGCGTTCACATCCGTACTGTAATATATGATGTAACCTGTCCAAGGGAGTTAACGGGAAGAGAAATCTCATTCCTGCTTTTCCTTTTGCAATCAGTAAGTCAATAAATGCGTATCACATCCTATGCATATTACAGCATAATATTTTAATAATGTACCCTCAAGGTTCTACAGTTAAAATAACACAGTTTTGAAAACCAACCATGGCCTGACATGCTGTTTTAGCTCTCAGGAATGTGATCTCCTAGGAGGAAAACTGGTAGATGGGCAGAGCCACAGTGAACTGTCACCTGATACTTCCACCAGGGGGCACTCAACTGCCATGTTGAGGCAGGAAGTGTCACAACCACAAGTCTACCTGACCTGCAGTAAAAACGCAGGCTGCATTGTTACTGGTTTTAAAAGACAAAGTAAAATGTAACCCAGGTCAAGTTCATGCTTCATTCTTTTATAAAAGAGGCAAAGTCAAAACCTAAAAAATGACATAAAGACCAGGATTTATGGGAAGGGATTCCTATCGAAAGATAGAAGCAGGACAGTGCTAAGAAACACTTTTCCTTAGGCCACCTTACTCATACAAAGGAACCTCAGGAAGCAAACTCCGGTTTCTCAGCACACACCTATATGGAGCAGAGGTTTCAAAGGGAATACTTAACAGCTAAATTTTATCAGAGTTGCCTCCATGATAAAGCTGAGTGTCCCCTCTGCTGTGGAAGGTTCACCGCTGAAAAGTCGAAGAAAAAAATTTCAAGTTCCTTCAAAGGCCTAGGCCAATTCAAACTTTTAACTCTAATTGTAACAGCTTAGGTACCTGAAGTAGCAGGTCTGGAAGGAAAAAGGAATTAAATGCCTAATGGGCTTTTTGGGGGCTGTAGGGTAAAAGAATAGAATCTATACTGGGTATTAACCTGTGGAATTAGGCACGGGGTATATAACGCCAAAGCCAGTCATCTAGACAGAGTTAAAGAAAAACATTTTCCTTTCCTGTGGAAAATAAATATGTCCATAAAGTCCCACTATAGCCAATGGCTGTCTAGCAAATCCCATCCTCATCAGACTTGCAGTCAGAACAACCAACTGGTGACCCATTTTTATGCCTCTTTGGGCAAACAGCACACCCTTGCTCCAATTTCAAGTACCATCATGACTCACACCACCCCACTAGATGACCAAGCCAGCCTCAGATTCCCACTTCTCCCAACAACAGCATCTCTGGAATACCTCTGCCAGGCAGGAACAAGGCACAGGCAAATGCACACTCAGAGGCATCTTACCTGTAATTTTGCCATTGGCTTCAGAGGGAGGCTGCCAATTCACAATTATGGTCCTAGGCTTTCCCTCTTTACTCACAACTGTCACATCCTTGGGTGGAGAAGTAGGCACTACAAAATAACAATACTTTCAATAATTTCTGTCCATTGCAATTTAATTCACCATTTCCTCAACCCTTTCCACTTGTAAGGCACAATAAAGCAGCAGTCCCCAACCCTTTGGCACGAGGGACTATTTTCACGGAAGACAATTTTTCCACGGACTGGAGGTGGGTGTGGGATGGCTGCAGGATGATCCAAGTGCATTACATTTATTATGCATTTTATTTCTACTATTACATTGTAATATATAATGAAATAATTATACAACTCACCATAGGTTGGGTACCCATGCATATAAAAAAAAAAGATAAAGCCTCCTGGCTTCAAAGAACTCATAGTCTATCTATAAATATGTCCAATAAAAATAAGAATATGCAAAATGCCAAAGAGAAAATACCATACTATGAGGATACAGAATTGGCATCTTGGCTGGGAGTCAGGGATAGGATAATAAAGTAGGGAAGTCAAATGACATTTGTATCAAGTACCTACTAGAAACTAGGTAATGTACAAATTGAATCTTAATATTTATCACAACCTTGAAATGTCATTATCATTATCCCTCCTTTATAGATCAGGACACCAAAAATGAGAGAAGTTACATAATTTGCCCAAGATGACTTCCTCCCCCTCAATTTGAATTATTTTGTTACAGTATTTTAAAGTGTACAATAGTATTCTCTCTCACTTATAGACGGCTCTCCAACCAAATATGACTTTTAAAAGCCCTATTTCCTTGAAGAATACATGATTTACAAATTGATATTTTCTTTTCTTTCTTTTTCTTCTTCTTTTTATTGAGACAGGGTCTCACTCTGTTGCCTAGGCTAGAGGCAGTGTTGTCATCATAGCTCACTGCAACCTCAAACCCCTAGGCTCAAATGATCTTCTGCATCAGCTTCCCAAGTAGCTGGAACTATAGGCATGTACCACCACACCCAGCTAAATTTTAAAATTTTTTTTGTAGAGATGGGCTCTTGCTATATTGCTCAGGCTGGTCTTGAACTCCTGGCTTCAAGCAATCCTCCCACCTCAGCCTCCCAAAGTGCTAGGATTATAGGTGTGAGCCACTGTGCCTGGCCACAAATTGATATTTTCATTTTAAGTTTATACTAAAAATATATAGCCAACTGTTGAGGTTACTGTTCTAAAGTAAAGCTGTTTATACAACAGAAAGAATAAAATAAAAATGACAGTTCATTTCTCATGTTTCCATTTTATAGCTGAAAAGTTTTAATGTACTAGTAGGGAAATGAGCAAATTAAGTACATCCTAAAATTTACTCTTCTCTTCCTAAAATACTAGAATTCTCGTAGTATGAAATGGAAGGAAGTCTGGAGAAATGCAAACATCCTAAGGGAAAACACAATCTCATTTGTTAGCTAATGGGTTGGAATTTTAAAAAAAAAGTCTTAAAATGGTTGGCAAAGAAAGCAAACTCAAGGTCTATTTAAACTTCTGTACTATATTTCTAACTCTCCAAACCAAGCTCTTTTCTCTGTAGGAAGGCCAACCAACTGCAGAGAAAACAAAAAGACATTAGGACCAAGTCCAGTCTATGGAGAATTTATAACTCCATTTTTTCATTATTCATACATAAGAAAGAAAGAAGTAGGAGGCCAAAACAGACAGAGATTCCTAAGGGTTACACATATCTCCACACTAGGAAAGCCCAAAGGTAGTAGAAGGGTGGGCCTAAAAGTGAGCAAAAAGCAAACAGAATCTCAAATCCGGATAGCCTGCTCTCTTTATCTGCTTAGTTATCGTCTCTCTCATGTCCTCTTATAAAGACCCTAAGGATATTTCAGTGGAAGATGTTATAAGATACCAATTGGTTTGCAAGAAAGTCACAGAGGTAGCTTCAGGGTCACCTAGCGAAGTGTTCAGGCGCCAGCAAACATGGCACTGGCAACTGCTTGGGCAAGGGCAGGTGGATTCATCTTTTCTATCTCAATTTACCAGTAAGCAGGATCAATGGCAAGGATCCTTAAGTCATATAATATACCATGTATTTCCCATCTGTTCCTCATTTTACCCTTATATACCTTTATAAAGTAGGAAAGGTAGGGATTATTACACCTCTTTTATAAATGGGAAGAAGCCAAAATTTAGAGAGGTTGGATGACTTGCTCATGATCACATAGTCAGTAGGTGGTTGACCTGGGCTTAAACTCAAGTCTGCCTCTTAATTCCTAAAATCTAGTATGCTTTGCCTTATAGTAGCCTATTATTTGCTAATATTCTTGTTCAGTGACGAAAAGAACATAATTCATCAGTACAAACAGCAAACACTGAACTATAAATGTAGTTGCTCATTGTGTTCTATGTAAATTCGTCAATTAATGTACTCAGTTCTTTCCTTGGGTAGTAAAAGCAAGTCCCATGACCTGGAATGTAGCACAACATAAGCAAGGGCTTCCACTGGCTTTCATATCTGGCAAAGAGAAGAAATGCCATGTGACACGGGTTCTGACAACACATACCTAATTCAAAGGTGGTCCCATGGGCTGTCATACTCCAGGTGCTTGATCTTCGACCTTTGGTCACCATCACAGAGAATTCATAGAGTGTATTTGGTTTTAAACCAGTCACCAAATAACTCAAAGTTGTTGCATTTGCATTCTGAAAAAATATGAATTGAGAATTTTAAAATTAGAAAATATCAATGATTAGCTTTTTTCACCCAGAGCAAATGTGTCAGTACCTTGTACTTGGTGTTTGCTGGGATGTTGGTTTTCCATCGAACTGTGTAGTATCGCGAGTCTGTAATCTTCTGGTGTTTGGGCAGGGAGTTGTCCGCCCACGTGATCCGTATGGTGTCATGACTCAGAATGGAAGCCTGAACTCCCACTGGTGGCATCATGGGAGTGGGATCTGGCACTGGAGTGTATGGAGCATTAATAACAAATAAATCAACTTCAGAAGTGTCTGGGTAAAAAGTAATTAAAAAAGGGAAGTGGCATTTTAATGTAAACAAAAATAAAAGAAAAGGGAAATGCAGGGTAATATAATGAAATGAAAGGTGAGAAATGGAGAAAAAGAAAGAAAATCCGGAGTTAATAGATAACCACCATTCACTTAAAAGAGTATTTCCACTTGTGTTCTTTCAGGAAAAATTTGCAGGAAAATATTAAGAGAAACAGTAATTAATTATATTCTCTACTGCATTCTACAGGCATGTTAAAATGTGATAATCCAATAATTATTAATGTCTTCATGCTTAAATTTTCTTAAAATTACTTGAAAATTCTACCTCCTATTCAAAAAGGATCATGAAAAGACAAAAACAGCTTTTAAAATCAGGGGTATAATTTCTGAACAAGAAGTACAATGCTCATTTTGTTTTGAGATTTCAATGAATGTGGCTAAATTTTGGAGACAGGAGTTACCCATGTGTATCACTGGACTTGTGAGGGTCCTACTCTCAAACGTTGAGTCCTGAATGTCAGCAATGGTAACTCAGCCTCGCCTTGGTATTAAGGGTATCTGATACCCACACAGGGTCAAGTTCAGACTTGCTGATGTCTCAGGTCTGAAGGCCGTATGGTGGCATGGCTCACACCCAAATAAAGTAAAAGGAACTCAGGGGCATTACTTCTCCTTGAGGAAAGGCAAGTTGACACCAGAAAGAAAGCTGGACTACCTGCTGTACTTTCCTTTGCAGAGTCAGAGAACAACCCAGTGATGAATCCTGTCAGTTAAGGGAAATGTCATGGTTATAATGTGTCTAAATGACAAAGTCTTCATGACCTTCAGAAGTCAGGGTACTGTACAGTACTTATTTGATGGAAAGGGAAGTCTATACTCATGTGCTGTCCTGTACCATATGCAACAGACACATTCTCTAAGCATCACTGCCAAAACAGAGGCCAGCACGAGCACAAAAGGACCATGGGCCCAGGGCAGCACAGCAGGGTCCACATGGGCTTCCCAACTCTTGGTTAGGTTTCTAACTATACACATACCGATTTAAGTTCAGGTTCTACAACGGGTTTCTCACACAGTTATGGTGCTTAGTCCTTCCTATAACTCAAAACCTGCAATGGCAAAGGCCTTGTTTATGAATAACTACTGAGCTAAAGTAATAGCCTCCATTTGTGTATTTTTTATACAATCAGGACTAAAAGTAACAGAGGAACAACATACCTTATAATCAAGGGCTTTGTTCAAAGTTTGTCAGGACACATACCAATTAGTTACAGAAAATGTGCTTTTACGTAGAGAAATCATTGTGATTCTTTGAGAAATGTTTTTCTTATATGAACCAACTCTTGGAAAATGTAACTAGGTTACACAACTTAGGAACATTTCCTTCCACGCTTCTAGCCAATAGGCTATATTTTTAAGCCACACGAAAGAAAGTTTCAACTTTTTTTCCAAAAAGTTCATTGAAAATGCATATTATGAAAAAACGATGCATGGTTTTTTAAAATTTTTCACACAAAATAAACTCTTACTAACTTGTTATAACATATTTAAACAGGATTTAGTTTGAGGCACTAAGAAGGATAAAGCATTAGTTTGAAAAGAAACCCTATCAGAGCAACATGAATTCTGCTAAAATTGAAGCAAGAACAAATATCAAATTTATAGTGAAGCATGGGTGGAAGAATGGTGAAATCACTGATGCTTTACAAGAAGTTCATGGGGACAATGCCCCCAAGAAATCATCAGTTTACAGATGGATAATTCACTTTAAGAAGGGATGGGATGATGTTGACAAAGAAACCATCCACATTAATTTTTGAAGAAAAAATTCACCTTGTCCATCCCCTGAAGAGGACCGAGAATTAACAGCACTAACAATAGCCAACACCACAGACATATCAGTTCGTTCAGCTCACACAATTCTGACTGAACAATTAAAGTTGAGCAAACTTCCCACTCAATGGGTGCCAGAACCGTTGTGCCCAGATCAGCTGCAGACAAGAGTAGAGCTTTCAACAGAAATTTTAAACAAGTGAGATGAAGACCCTAAAGAATTTCTTTGAAGAATTGAAACAGGAGATGAAACACGGCTTTACCCGCAGTAAGATCCTGAAGACAGAGCGCAATCAGAGCAGTGACCACCAAGAGGTGGACGTGCCCGGTCACAGCACAAGCAGACCTGCCAAAAGCGAAGGTCACGGCAACAGCGTTTTTTCTGGATGCTGAAGGCATTTGCTCATTGACTTTCTGGAGGGCCAAAGGACACTAACATCTGTCTATTAGGGGAGTGTTCTGAGAAAGCCAAAGCTTTAGCAGAAAAAAACCTGGGAAAGCTTCACCAGAGAGTCCTTTACCACGACAGTGTTCCTGCTCATTCCTCTCATCACACGGGCAATTTTATGAGAGTCTCAATAGGAAATTATTAGGCAGTCCTGATTTGGCTCCTTCTGACTTCTTTTTGTTTCCTAATCTTAAAAATCTTTAAAAGGCACCATTTTTCTTCAGTTATAATGTAAAAGAGACTGCATTGATATGGCTGAATTCCCAGGACCCCCAGTTCTTTACGGTTAAACTAAATGGCTGGTATCATTGCTTACGAAAGTGTCTTGACCTTGATGGAGCCCATGTTGAGATATAAAATTTATATTTTTTATTTTTATCTTTTATTTTCCCATGAATTTTTTGAAGTTCTATAGCCTGATTTAAGAAAGTAGCAGACCACTTATTTAAATATTCTCTTTTAACCTTATTTTTTTCCTTTCTGATACTAAAACTATTTCTAAAAGAACTTAAAAATTTTAAGCTCATCAGAGCAGAAGATAGGACAAAACTACCAAACATGTAGCAATAATGCTGTAAGAAGAAGCTTTAAAAAAAATGAACAAAGAATATTACCAAATCTGTACAATTATGCAAAGTATCCAAAAGACACAGTAGATAATACAGATGCAAAATTTTGGTAAACAAATATAAAAGAACATTTTTTAAAATAAATTCTTTGGTTTTTCGGGACCCTTTTAAAAAATTTACAACTCTAATATACTTACTTTAATAAACTTTCTCATTCAGATTAGATGTTTTATATATCTATAGAAATTTTACATTATATGTATATTACCTTATTTTAGAGATATTTTAAGTAGATAATTCAAAGAAAAAATAATGAACATTTGGTTTCTCTTATGATAAATGTGTGATTCATCAAATGAATAGTACCTCTGACCTTATACTCTTTACATAAATAAAGCTTATGAAAGGTACACAGAAAAATACTTTCTAACTTATTCAGGTGACTAGTAAAGCACCTGTTGGATTCACCAATTTATTGCCACAATCAGTAACCTATATAATTTCTCTGGAGATATGGAAGTCTCTTCTTTTTTGACTCATTTTAGTTATAACTCACCTGCCCAAAAGATGGAAAATCACTTTTAATTCTCTCAAAACCATGCTTTCCAGATCCTAATGTATTAAACACATGTATACATATCTACACAGAATGGCTTGTACATGACAGGATTAATATCTCCAAAAAAGCAAAACAGGAATTAACAGAACTTTCCATGTTGAAAGCCCATTTTTCCATTTGAAGTCTGCACCCTAAACTGCCATATGCTTTTCCTTCCACTGACACCTACGGGGCAGGCCTCATGCCAATATCCTACGTAAGCCTCCATAAAAAGTGTTAGAGACCAGGGATAGACAGGACACCTTACCTGTGTGCGGCCTGGTCACAGCACTCTCATACAGGGGGATGCCTTCACCCACGTTGTTGAATGCTTTCAGGGTTATCACGTAGTGAGAGCTGGGATCTGAAGGAAAGAAACAAGTGAAAATACTGTGAAAAAAATCCTCACTGTGGAATTTTAAAAATTCAAGGGTGATCTTGCATGATCTTAACTGCAGAAGAATTAAAGAAAAACAACCGTACAATTTTTTATGAGGAATTATTTTGGGATGCGGGGAGATGTGAAGACAGAAGCACACACAGTCCAGAAAAATCGGCCAGGATCAAGTTCCTGCATCTAATCTCAGTAGTGGAGGTTGATTGTACTTGAATTCTCTCTCGGCCTCTGCTATGGTCCTGTGATGTTCATTGTATGGTATAGGCTTGGATGAGAATGAGTAAGTAAGATTCCCATATGCTGGAAGCCTACAGGTGGGAGCCTGAAATTAAACAAACCTCTTTCCTTCCCTGAAGAAGGACAGTGATTGGAACAACCGAGGTAGAGACGTAGGAGATAAACTTTTAACCTCAGCAAGTCCTGAATGTCCTTAACTCTTCAGGGGACCTCCAAACCAAGGACCAGCCAAACCTCACCTCACCAACATGCAAACTTCTTGGCTAGAATAAAATATAGCCCAGGATTTAACTGGCTTGGAGGTGATGTTGCAATTGTAAGACTGAGAGAAACACTCCCTCTAGGTGATCACGCAAAAGGCTACTGCTACCGGTATTAGAACAGGGGCATTAAATAGGTGATGCAGCATTCACTCTCTTACTAGCTGAGGTAAATCAGGAAGATTCTAATTCATTGCATGCCTGATCCAGGCAAGGTTTAGTACAGGGTACTTCAAAAGTCCAGTTTCGGAAATGAAGACTTGGGTTCTACTGAAGGGTTCCAGGGTGAGGAGTTGACTTATTCCATTCATTTCTGGCAAAGCTGAGCAGTTTTCCAAAGTGGGCACACCTCATGTGGCCTGCGTTATTTCAAAAGCTTAAAACAGCTCCTTTGCCTAGTGGCCCACCCACTCTCCAGATACTAAAGGGCAGTATGTAGAGGCATATGGTCTTCCTGTGTCAAGACAGAACTGACATCAAATGGAATCAATAAGACACTACTTGACTGACAAGGAAAAAGTTAGGCCACATGGTAAATGGTGATGTCATTCACTGAGCCTGGGGACAAAGGCAGAGTGACAATGACACACATCTTCAAGGCTTGATTCCAGGCCCTCTTCTCTTCCCATTCTTCACCTCCTTCCTATGCACTTCATTCCTTCCTTAGCCTTGATTAGCAAGCATGTGCCATGAACTGCAAATACAGATCTCTGGGCCACATCTTTCTTCTGAGCACCAGACCTCTATGTTCAACTGTTGGTTTGGCATTTCTCCTTGGATGTCTCAAACCTTTCTCTTTCTTCTTTCCCGTCTTCATGCTTCAGAACTGCTCCAGTGTTCCCCAGTTCAGTAAACAGCACTACTACCAAGCCTGCTGCTCAAGTGGGAAACCTGGGAGTCATTAAGACTTCCCTCTCCCTCATCACTTTTAGGCAAGTGAGTCTTGTTGATGTCACCTACTTGTTGGTCTCTCACCCCTCTGCCTTGTTCTGTGTGTGCCATCATTACCTGACACCTTTCAGTGCACTGACCACTGTGTTCTCTTACTACTGGGCCCTCACGTATGCAGCTGCTTCCCATGCTGGGGACACAACCCACCTCTTCTCTTTAACTCGGTAAGTCGATTTATCTGAAAGGGCTCATTCCACCCTGCACTAACCTCTCTAGTTACATAGCCTATGATGCTCCATTTCTCTTCCTCACACACTGTGAACAAGTTCAGTTGTTCTTAAATTGTATTATTGCTAATAATTGTGACCATGTCTGTCTGATTCTCTGATCTATCTCTAGTAGTGTCCAGGTTATTGCAGGGGTTCATTAAATATGTGCTGACTGACTGACAGGTTTGGGGGAGAAGATACTTTAATTTTGGCCCGGATGGAATATAAGATGTATCTAGGTGCAGATATCTAGTAGGCAGATGTTCATACGGATCTGAAGCTCAAGGGAGAGCTCCTGTTTAATGAATAGATGAATTCCTAAATGTACTTCACCTCTGACTTGCTTCTTTTACTCAACAGTATATGCATCTTAGATCTATCTAGGTTGATTATTATAGGCCAAGATGAATTTACTTTATGACAAATCAATTTTTTTGCTACTTCTCAATATGCGCTGTTTCCTAATAAAAGAGTAACTGTTCAGCAAGTGCAGCGCTCTTTCTTATCTCTATGTTTCAAACCCTATTCTGATTCAATCTTTCAAGCCCAGGTTAAGTTTCTTCCTTGACTGCTCCACTGTGCCTTGCCAGCTTTCCCTTCTCTGAACATATTTCACTTCAATTCACTTCATTGTTTCTTGTGTCTGACTTTTGTTCTATTAGACTGAAAGCACCTGAAGGTCAAGGACCAGGTCCTACCTACACTGCAAATGATTTTCACTTCAGTAGTTTCATAAAGCAAACAGGAGGAGGCTGGTCGCCACAGGGACATTTTGATTCTACCAGCAAAGCTTTCTTTTTGCTCTCCAACAATTGCCTTAGGAGATGTTCATGTGAGCGAAGGATTTCCTACTTTAACTGTGCTGTTTCTTCTTAGAAGGAAAAAGAGAAAGGCTACTTTGTTTTTGAATAAAGATTTAAATTGCTGCTTATTTTCTACCAGAAAGGATGAAGGTAACTCATCTGTTACGCACTTGAAGTTGTACTTAGAAAGGATGTTTACAAAGAAATGATTTGAATAAAAATTTGGTCAAAGAAAGATCTATACTGCACCCCAGACTGGGCAATAAGGCAAGATCTTGGTCTTTAAAAAAAACAAAAAACAAACACTACAATGATAATCTAATTTGGAAAACTAATTATACCTATCAAAATCAATTCATTCTCTACTATAAAATATTAATATTTCTCAAATTCTTTTGATCTTAAAATCAACTATGAGGTATAATTAGCATATAATAAAATGTGCCCATTTAAGTGTACATTTTGTTGAGTTCTGACAAATATATATACCTGTATAATCACCACCAAAATCAAGATATAGAATATTTCCAATACTACAAGTAGTTCCCTTGTGATCAATTCCTATCACCCTCTGGTTCCAGGCAACTGCTGATCTTACTCTGTCGCCATAGATAAGTTTTGCCTATTTTGTAATTCATAAAAAGGTAATAACACAGTATGTACTCTCTTGTGTTTGACTTCTTTTGCTCAGCATAATGTTTGTGAGATTCATTTCTGTTGTATGTATTGATATCCTATTTTTAAAGATTGATGTACTCCATTATATGGATATAGCACAACTTACCATTTATTTCTTGAAGAAAATTTGTTATTTCCCCTTTTGGGCTATTATAAATAAAGTTACTATGAACATTTGTGTACCAGTTTTTATGCAGACATGTGTTTTTATTTCTCCTGATTAAATATCTGAGTGGGACTACTGGGTCATATGGTTAACTTCATAAGAAACCTCCAAATTGTTTTCCAAAGTAGTTGTACTATCACATTCCCACCAGCAAGTATGAGAGTTCCAGTTCTGCATCTTTGTTGATATTTGGTATTATCAGTCTATTAAAGTTTAGTGATTCTAGTGGGTGTAGTAACAGTATTTCACTGTGGTTTTGGACATTCTCTCTCTATGGGGGCAAAAGAGAAGTTGTTCCTTATAGAATGCTAACAAATGTAGAAGAAATATGGAATCAGAAAACCACCATTGGGGAAACACCATAGTAATGACTGTTACTGTAGATGCTAAAACTATCTATATTGAGTGAAAGTTTGATGAGAAACAGGATATTTACAAAGACTCAAGGTATCTCCTAAAGTAAGTATTAATTGCAAAGGAAAAAATAATTTTATAGTGGGAAAATGTAGCAGATACCATTTTAACCAAGTGATTAAAGTTAAAAATCACTAGCAATAGACTATAATGTGCTTCCTGATATGATATACTGACAAGAACCCAACACTTCCACACTATTCCTTCCAAAAATGTATAAGCTGAATGTAATGAAGAAATATTAGATAAGTCTAAATTTAGGAACATTCTACAAATACAAATGTATATATGGTTAAATGTTAACCTTCGGGGGATCCAGGTGAAGAATATATAGGAATTCTTTTTAGTATTTTTGCAATTTGCCTGTAAAAACAAAATTAGTACACAATAAAAAGCTGAAAAGAAAGAAATCACATACACAAGTACTTCCTCACTTGGCAAACGTACCCAGATTTTCGATGGTGTAATAGCGCTGTTTATAGTCCACTTTGATGGTCTGGGCATGAGGGCTGCCAATGCCATAGCCAATGGCATAGCCTCTGACCACGATGTTCTGATTCTCTGGAGGAGTCCAGCTTACTACGATGCTCGTGACAAGAGGGCGGACGTGAAGAGAGCTAGGCACTTCAGGAACACGAGTTTCTGTAAGGAAAGTAGAAAAGCGAGATCCACTTTCCTTTAGAACATTTCACCATCCTTGGGCAATGGTGTTTCAGCCTCCTGCCAAACTACTGGGGGCTAAATTTTTTACATAATGTCCAAGAGTTTAAAGAGAACCTATATGTATAGTGAAATATGGCCCATGGTTTTACTTCATTCTAAAAAAAAAAAAAATACCAAAATAGCCTTAAATAGAAGACACTGCAGTATTAATTTGTAAGGGAAGACAAAGAGATCCAAGAAGCTCTGCCCAGTGAAAAAAAACAAACACATTGCCTTTCAATTGCCATTCCTCTTAGTCCCACATCCCATCCCCAAATTCTACCAGGTAGAATGAAAAAGACACCACCAGTAATTAGTAGCCTTTTGTTAACAGGTGATCAAGCATCATGTTACAGCAATGGTACCAATTATTTACCCCCCAAAGTAACATGGTAAGTCAGAAAACATGACTTCTTAGAGCCATAATTGATTCAACGGGTGGGAGACTAAGAGACTTAAAAAGGAGGCAATTTACAGCATCATTCACATACATTGTTTCAGGGCATAAATTGCTATCTTAAAAATTAGTAAACTGAGACTTAGAATAAGAACTCAGTCTTTTGTCTCCCAAGTCCAGCACCTGTCACTGATAAAGGTGCTACCACACACACCCATATGAAATTACTCATTGAATAAACAGGTAGAAAAAGGACAAAGTATCCAGGACTATGGAAAAAGAGAAACTGCAATTGAAATAGAAGCATAATTTATGTGGCTTAGCCTTAAATTTTAGATCATCCCTCTATTTAATGGCCTTGGTAAAAAAAAACAACTTATAGTACTTGTTCATTTTTATTTGACCTGGTTCTGCTTAAAGGGACAGTTCTCCAAAAGGCACTGCAACAAATCCATTCCAGGACCCTTGCTGCATCCCAGGAACGACAGCAGTGTAATCACTAAAGTTCACAAATTTAAGCCATATACACTCAAAGTCCATGGCTTTCCAGTTTGACCCATTTGACTAAAGTTAGGACCTATCTTGTGCTAGTACTGTCGATTGTTGTTCTTACCATCTAAGTCACTTTCAAAAGTTTCAGCAGACAGCCAGTCAGTTGCCGGGCCTGTGCCATTGATTGTTAGAGCAGCCACTCGGAAATTATATTCAGTTCCCCGATCGAGACCTGAGACCCAAATAACAAAAAAAGACAAGCTGAAACAAGAGCTTTGGATAAACAAAAGATTAATAATCTCTCATTAAGGCAAATATCTCAGCCACCAACTCAGTCCATAGCTTGATAAAGTTTCAGTTAAGGTTAACACAGAAGAAGAATACATAAACACAACACAGAGTAGCTTCCATTGCTAAAGTAAAGGCTGAAGCCCACACAATCCAAGAGGAAAACAGACATGACTAAAGCTCCCAGGAGATTACAGACTTTTGTTTAAGAGCTCGGAGGCACTTCAGAGATCATTTAATGCAATCCCTTCATTTTGTTACAAAGGAAGCTAAGGCCAAAAAGAGGCCAAGGATAATGAAAGAGTTATAACAAAGGAACAAACTGATGGGTCTCAGAAGGCATCAAACCCCACAAAAGAATGCAAAGATGTAACTCCTATCAGGTTACCTCTGTTTTCTGAGCCATCTCATAACCAGAGAAGAAAAAATTTAAGCACCAAATATGGTCTAGAAATCTATTCCTTAACAACCAATTGCCCTTACCTATATATAGTAAGTAAAAGAGGAAAAAAACCCAAACCTTTCTGTTATGCAACTTTTTATTTACAACCAGCTAATAAAATACATGATTTACCCATGTATCAAGGGCAACAAAGATCCACATACAAAAGTCTACCCTAGAAAGCAGGGCAATAGTTAATAATATGGTCAGGTTTTTTTTGAGCACTTAAATACCAGATATTATGGTAGGTCCTGTAAGGGTTATGAAAATTATCCTACTTCCTCATATCCAAATATTAGGATCTTTGGTGAGCAACGCAACACAGAACCTCCAATCAAAGACAGAAATACTGAGAATGTAACTTTGCCAGGATGCAAGATAAGCCTTAGCTCAGTTAACCAATCCTGTCACATGGTGTGGGTGGAGAGATGGTAGGTTCTGTTCCCCACAGGCCCATCCTGAATCTGTCTGCCCACAAGACAGCAAGGAGCAAGACAGGAGAAGAAGCAAAATGCCTGGGCCCAAGTCAGTTTACTGTTTTGATTCATCTCTGCACACACTGAACCAGAAACTGCTAGAGTGGGCTGAACATGTATTTATAACTATTAGCAGACAATAACCTCGACTACTAGCAAACATGGCTCAACTAAAATCCTGAAAGAATCCAACCAATCAGATTATCATTCCCTGCCCTTTGAGGAGAGTCAGAATGTGAGAGCAAGTGAGCTAACAAAGAGAACAAGCAAGAAAGAAGCACTGTGTAAAGAGGCCAAGAGTTCCTCTCCCTCTAAGCAACCTAAAGAGCTCATAGACTAAAACTAAGGCACATAATACACATCATAAATACATGGCAACATTTAAGTGCTGTTAGTAACAATTAGGTCTGGCTAAAACTTAATCATATAATTTACTCTTCGTACAGGATTTTGGTAATCCATATTATTCCCTAATAATCAAGCTTCAAGTTAATGCTTTAAGAGAGCAAGGATCTCCATTTTTGTTTACCACTGCTTACCAAGTGCCCACACATGCTAATAAAAGTTCAATAAATCTATTAAATAAATAAATCTAGATACTTTAAAATGCAAGAAATTTTCTTGATAAACATAAAGCCATTTTTACCACAAAAATTATATTTTGCTTACACATCAAATGTTTCATTGAGAAAATAGTCTCCTCACGGGCAAGGAATGTGCTCTATATTTATACTAATAGCAACAAGAATGGTGTCTAATATACAATAAATACCTACTACTAAATATTCAAAATAAAAGCCTTTCAGATGGGAAATGCTATTTATCTGAAACTGGAGTAAAATCAGAAGCTGACTGTGGAGGAAACTTGTGGTCAATGACCCCTCAGTGATACTTTCCAGCGACAGCTACTGCAGGCACGTGTACTGACTGCAGCCGAGGGAAGTGGGGTTCTTGTGAAGAGGCTAGGCGACTGAAAGATACCTTTGGAGCCCAATATTCACCTTTTCCTATTTTGAAGGAAGTCAGTACCAACTATGAGAGGAGGAGTATGGAGCTTGCTGATTGCTAGAGCACAGATTTGCACTGTTAGTGGCTCTCTCAATTTTTAGAAACTTACACCTATAGAGAAGGGAAAACATTACACTTTTTGACCCCAGATCTGGGTTCCCTCAAGAATCTGGTCCCTGGGTAAACAGAAAAGCAGCTGATGCCAAGTTTCCCTAATCGTTTTAATGTCTACCCAGGAAGGATGAAATGTAAGGAAAGTTAGTTTCCAAAGGGTGATGAAATTAATTCTTGGGCTTAGATAACAATGACAATACCTCCAAATCTTGTAGTTCTCTTCTACCAGCTCTGCGTTTGGGTTTCCTAGCAAAACTCATCTGATCCAGTGTTTGTCCTGAGATTAAACATGCCCTGCTATTGTAGTGTGTTATAGCTACGGATAATTCACACTATTGGCTTAAATGTACTAGACTCAAATTCGTCTGTTTGCTTGCAAAACATCGATGGGCTCTGTTGAGTGACAAATTAAGCCAGTGCAGTTGAGGCAATACTACCACAGGCACAGCCCATGTGAGTTGTGAGTCTGCTCCTAGGACAGAGGTGGGATGATGGTGCTTAAGCTGAGGCACAGCAGCTGGGGAGGACAGAGTCCGGGCACTGCTAAACTATACAGTGGTGGGCAGGATGGGCTCTGTACAGACCACAGTCAATTCTGCAGCTGTATTAAACATCTGTGAAAACCCCTATAGAATAAGGACAACTTAGGGGCATCTGTCTCTATTCTTTGTAAGCATGGTCTAAGGAACTCTGCTCTTGCTTAGCCAACTCTCCTTCCCTTACTTGAGGAATAAAGGACAGTATTCTCTGTGATCTACAGGAGAAACCCATATTAGACACACGTTTGGGTCCATCTTTTTTAACCGAGTACACCACTTGTTCTGTTGCACACAAAGGGAAAAACCATACAAAAGGAGCTATCTCTGACAGAATTTCTAAAAGTTTATAGTGCCCATATTAGCAAGTGTGATTATTGCACTGTTGCAACTATTTACAAATATTGTTTCAGGCAACAGATACACAAGTGGCATCTGTTATAAAAACCATTTTCTAAACCTCTGTTACCAACCAGATTGAGTGGAGTACTTTCTTTGCTCATACAGCTTTGTTTTATCTTTTTTCAGATTACAAAAAAGCAATACATACACTCAAAAAAGAAAATGTGGAGAATACAGAAAACACAAGGAAAGAAATAAAAATCAAACACAATCTCACTGCTCAGAGATGGCAGAACCTGTAAGAATGTTTTCCATTAATACGTATCAAGTCAGAAGTGAACTGAACCATTAAAATTTTTTGAACCATTTTTAATTTGTTTGTATAAGTCAATAGCTCAGAGGAGTCATTAGACAAGCATAATTTGAAGTCTGAGAAAGATATCCCCTAGCTTCTGCCTACGTGCAAAGTAGCTTACCCTCAATCAGCTGAGACAACTGTGTCCCGGTTACCAAGGTCTCAGTGACATCACTCTTTCGGGAGGCTTTTCGGTAGCGAATTTTGTAGCCAGTAATCTGACCGTTTTGTGTGGCTAGAGGAGGCGGCTGCCAGTGAATCATAATGCTCTGGAAAAGACAAGATTATAGTGAAAAGACTGAGTATATCAAAAGCACGGTCCTCACTTGTACGTGTTACTACCTTGATTTCACTGTGTAAAGAGAAGGAACATAGAGGCACGGTGCCCTGACAGAGTTTTACAAAGTTATTTGACAATCACTCAAAAATACTTCTTCATTTTAAAACCCTCAATGATCAAACGGGAAGATTATATATTTGCGCAGTATACTGTGGACCCCCGATCTCCTAAGTATTCTGTCTAAATGAAGACACTGGGCAAAAGTCTCATTGGACAAAAGTCTCAGAAAAGTTTTCAGAAGGAAAATCTAAGGTCAGAGGATTAGGAAGTATATTACTGTTAGGTATAAAGATTCTTTTCCATCTCCAGCATGGAAAAGCTGAAATTAAACAATTTATATCCGAAACTCTTCAAAAAGGGGATCATTAATTAATAGTCAGTATTTCTTAAAGAATAAAAGGAGTCTTACACTACTTCTTGAGAGGACTGTGTATCTCAGTTGTCTATGTATTCCAGAGGGGGCTCTGGGCCTCTGTATACCTGGCCCTTGGTATACAGTGAACCTGACTGGGAGGGACGGTGTGAGTAGATACAGCCCACCTGACAGGTGTCTGCCTTTAACTCACACGGAGCTCATGTCACAGCACCAGGGGACTGTGTCATCATAAACAACTTATTTCCTTCTGCCACACCACTGAGGTTCTGGATGGTTGAGATCTATAATGTCATGTTTTATATAAAAATAGCAATTTATTTACAGAAAGACTAAACTCGTTTTGGCATCAGAGAAAGGAAGTAAAGTTAAACAGAATAAGGGAGTTGGTTTCTAAGCCCAGTTTTACTGGTAGGTATAATATCTATGTCTTCTTATTTCTTTGTTTGTTTATGATTAAGTTCTAATTTATAGGTTAACTATTTTTAAAAGCAAATAGATTTTTTCAACATTGACATTCATTTGTTTTGATGCTTTCCCACAGAATCTCCCACTCTAGAAGCCCCTGTAAGGCTCAATAGTACACCAGTAAAAATGGATGGCAGCATTATAAAGTTTTACCTTCAAATTTCTCACTTCTAAGGACAGGTTCTGAGGAGGAGCACTGGGAACTAGACAAGACAAAAAAAATTTTTTTTAATCATCCACACATCACCCATCACCTGACTGCTCTTGGGTGAACTTTACACAAATGCACATCTCAAATGCCAATTATGCAACCAGATTTACACTTAGCTGCCAATGCTGTCATGCTGATAGTACCAGGTGGATAAGGTATGGCCATGTTTGATTCTTTTTATTCTTTTTTTTTGACTGCAAAAGGATTTATTACTTGTTCATTAGAATCATTCACTTTCTCACCACCTATAATAATATATATATTTTTAATTAAGGATATTATGGGGGTACAAACATTTTGGTTACATGAAATGCGTTTGTCTTGCTCAAGCCAAGGCTACGAGCATGTCCTTCCGCCATATAGTGTGCCCCTTTTCCATTAGCTGTGGGTTTACCCCCCCACCCCCCTCTACTCTGTACTCCTCCACCCCTCTACCCCCACTACCTGACCGGCACCCAATGAGTATTACTACCATGTTGGCACCTTAGTGTTGATCAATTACCAGCTTGATGGCGAGTACATTTGGGTGTATGTTTTTCCATCCTTGTGATACCTCACTTCAAAGGATGAGCTCAATCTCTATCCAGGATAATATAAGAAGTGCTAGATCAACATTGTTTTTTGTAGTTGAGTAGTATTCCATGGTATACATATACCCCATTTTATTAATCCACTCAATTTTTGATGGGCATATGGGTTGTTTCCACATCTTCACAATTGTAAATTGTGCTGCTATAAACATTCGAATGCAGATGTCTTTATTAGAGAATGTCTTTTTTTCCTTTGGACAGATGCCTAGTAGTGGGATTGCTGGATCAAATCGTATTTCTATTTTTAGCTCTTTGAGGTATCTCCAAATTACTTTCCACAGGGGTTGTGCTAATTTGCAGTCCCGCCACCAGTGTAAGAGTGTTCCAATCTCTCCACATCCACACCAGCATTTGTTATTTTGGGACTTTTTGATAGAGGCCATTCTCACTGGAGTTAGGTGATATCTCATTGTAGTTTAGATTTGCATTTCCCTAATGGTTAGAGTAACCAAACAGCATGGTACGGGCACAAGAAAAGAGATATAGACCTTTGGAATAGGACGGAGATCCCAGATATAAAACCATCCTCATATTGTCATCTAATCTTCGACAAAGCAGACAAAAGTATACATTGGGGAAAAGAATCTCTATTCAATAACTGGTGCTGTGAAAACTGGATATCCACATGCAGATTGAAACAGGATCCCCACCTCTCACCTCTCACAAAAATCAACTCACGATGGATAACAGACTTAAACTAAGGTGTAAAACTTTAAGAATTCTGGAAGAAAATGTTGGCCTAGGTAAAGAATTTATGAAGAAGACCCCCAAAGCAATCACAGCAGCAACAAAAATAAACAAATGGGATCTGAACAAATTAAAAGGCTTCTGCACAACCAAGGAAACTATCATTAGAGTAAACACACAACTTACAGAATGGGAGAAAATATTTGCTTTCTACATATCTGATAAAGGGCTAATAAAAAGAATCTATACAGAACTTAAGAAAATTAAGAAAAAAATCAAACAACCCCATCAATAAATAGGCAAAGGACATGAACAGAAACTTTTCAAAAGAAGACAGCCTGATGGCCAGCAAACATATAAAAAAAAAAGTTTGATTCATTTTTTTAAAATAAGACACTTTCATATAGGTATGCACCCATATCCAAGACAGGCTGTACTCTTCGGAAGTCAGATACTTATTTGAAGGATGTACACTGGCTCTGAACTCTTCTAAACTCTAAACTTTCCTAGACCCCAGACACAGTCTGAATCTTAAATGTATTCTTTTGAGTATTCTTGGTGAAAGCCTATCTTTATCTTGGGGAAGAGCCACACATTTTTGGGAACCAAGTCTAATGAATATGGTAAGTGACTGAACTGGGTAATGACAGTATGGATCAAAATGAGATGTACATAAATCAGTGAGCTTAGCTTTCTTGTGGGGTTCCTAAACTGGTTTTGAAGACAGTTCCCAAGGAGAGCAAAGAGATATCTATGCAATGACAGTTTCAGTAATGTGAACCATCTGGCTTCCCGAGGCAACTATATACCAGGGAATACTCATTTAGATGTGAAAAGTTTGGGACTGTTGGTTAAACAAACAGCTACATAGAATATAGTTAGAATATAACATGGTTAGACTGAAAGGTATATTGTGGCCCACACACCTTCCAATACCTCCCTTCATAGTGATGATAGCAGGCAAAGAAAACTTAAGTAGACCTGATTAGTTTTCTCTCCACTCACAAAATGCTGACTCTAGCCCTTTTCTCCCAATCCACCCATGGAAACTTCTCTCTTCCTTTCTCTAAAATTTGGTGACTAAGTATACAACTAAGTGCTCACTAAACTAAAACTTCTAGAAGTCAGAGAATGTGTCTTGCTCATTGTTGTAACTTGAACCTAGCAAAGTGCCTCAGGCCTCAACCCAGAGATTCAGGTACAGAGGCTTCTGGAGGAGGACCTAAGCACCTGTGTTTTGAAAAAAATACATGAATGATTCCAATCACCTCCATATTAAGCACTGACTTAATTGCAGAGGCACGCAACATAGTTGTCATTGTTGTTTTCATCATCCTCATCGTCACAGCAAAGATGTGCTGCATGCTCATGACATGGCAGATACTTACAACAATCTCACAAGGGAGTTTCTATTATGATTTCTATTATATAGATGAGAGAACTATAAATGAGGTTCAGGGCAGTTAACTTATCCAAGGTATTTGTTTCAGCTGGCATAGAACCAAGAAGTGCCTTACTCCAAAGGGCTGCCCTTAACCACCGTGCCAAGATGCATCCAGTTCCCATAGGTGGTCAACACGCCTACTCACTTAATGCAGTTAAAATTTGGGTCATGGGTAGATTTAAAAGCCTACATTAAACATTTTTTCTCCTCAACCTTTCCTAAAAATCTTAACCAACTGGCTTATGTAGTTGGCTAGCCAAACTATAACTGGTTATAGTTTGTATTTGTTTCTTTTTCCCAACCTTTTATCCTGAAAAATGTTAAGTCCACAGAAAAGAGTGGCAAGAATAGTACAATGAACACCATATATTCTTTTCCTAGATTCACCAATTGTTAATATTCTGTAACATCTGTTTCCTCACTATATATGATACATACACAGATTTATCTACTTATTGTTTCTAAATCATCTGAGAGATGACTGCAGTCATTACGCTTCACTCCTACATACCTCATTACATGCCATGTATCTCCTAAGAACAAGGACATTCTCCAGCAAAACTACAATACAATGATCATATTCAGAAAATTTTAACACAAAATGGCACCTACCATACCTAACAACATATCTAGTATTTAATATTACCTAACATATATCTCTAATATTAAGTAATTATACCAACAGTATCTTTTATAGCTGTTTTTACCTCCAGATCCAGGATCCAGGCAAAGATCATACATGCTTTATTTCATGTGTCTTTACTCTTCTTTAATCTATTATAGATTCTAGAATGATTCTCCAAGATTTTTTTCCTTTCATAAAATTAATATATTTTAAGAATCCAGGCCAGTTTAAAAATTTTTAAAAAAATTTTTTGCATAACTTCCCTCAATTTGGATATTTGGTTGTTTCATCATGATCAGATTCAAGTTAAATATTTTTGGCAGGGATACATGAAGTGATGTGTGCTTCTCCTTGCACTGCAACAGGAGGCACAGGTAAGTGTGTTCCTTTATTGGTGATGTTAAGTTTGACCATTTGCTTAAGGGAGTTAAACTATAGCTTTAAAGCATGCATGTTTGTATATGTAAGGATTGTATACATATATACACATTTAAAAAAAATTTTTAACGCTGGATTTAGCTGAATTTCATGAAACAATAAGTACATCAAACTTTTCTGTTCTATTCTAAAAATATTTTTTTTAAAAATTCTAGTCTTGACTTTCTTAATCTCTTTGGCAGGTTGCAATTTGAAAAATACTGCTCTGGGTCATGGCTACATGTAGATAGATAGCTTAGTTTAGAAATTTAGTCACAGGTAAGAAATGAAACTATCACAAAATACTGAGAATTAAAAAGACCAATTTAGCACACAAATAAGATTGCTAAGTAGAACAAGGCTAGTCTTCCAACAGCCCTGGAATAGTGTGTGTTATGAACAAACAATAGTATTTCCTTATACAGAAGCCTCTGCTAAAAATATAAACACTGACAGCCTATTCAGCAATGAGGCACGTTATACTCCATGCTTTCTCACTGAATCTCCACAGCAACCCAATGAAGTTGGTACTATCGACATTTTACATGTAAGGAAATATGCTCAGAAATGTTAAGTGACTTGATCAAAGTCACATTATCAGAAAGAGGTAGAACTGGGACGTGAACTGAATCTTCCTGTCATCAATTATACCACTGGGGGCACAAAGCATGGTATTTTGTTTGAAACGAAGGAAGACTTACCATCTGATAATGTTTGAACAGCAACATCTTGTGTGGAGACTCCAGGACCATGTTTATTGTAGGCCACCACTCGGAAACTATACTCTGTATACTTTTTCAACCCATTAACAGTATAGGAGTGACTTGAAACATCAATATCCTTGAACAAAATAAAACACTGTGTATATATACAATTCAAGCCAAAAGAAATGCTGCAAAGTAAAGAATTACTATACAAATTCTATATTCTATACAATATAGATTTTCATCCCTTTTTATGGGATGTTATTTAATAGTCTAAGCAGATTAATCATAAACAGTGACAATTTACTTAGAAATACTGCTTCATGTTTAGTGTCCCTTGCTGGTAAAAACTACAGAATAAATCTTGGTACAAAGAAATAGAATCTAACTTTTCATTTCCTATATATCTTTTTTCCCCTCAGATTTCCAGTCAAGCATCTACTGAGTTTTGGAGATATATTTCAACTCTACTATTCCAATCAATGGTTTGAAAAATTGCTTTACTTCATACCTGTTCTTTATCAGTCCCTTTTTCCATGTAGTACAATTTGTAATTTTGAATTTCCCCATTGCCAGACAATGGTGTTTCCCATGTGACAGTGATGGAAGTAGGTGAAGTTGCATATGCTCGAATGTTAGGAGCTGGGCCAGGGAGCTGAACTAGAAGGAAAATTTCAAGAAAGCAAGATGTAAATGAAACTTACTGCACTCCTCAATAACCATTCTTGGCAATACTGTCACATTGGCCATGTTTTAAAAATAATAAGAGGTAAGAAAACAATTATTTGATTAAGTGGTTTTAGGATAATGTATCAACACATTTTCTGTTTTAAGATTCAAATCAAAACCAGAAATTATCTGTGAAGTATCTCCAATTTATTCAAAATAAGGAAAAAATGTATACTGCAGAACTCTTCTTGTGGTTTATAAAACCCTAGTATTGCAGCAGGACCATGCAGCACATAGAAGCAACCACCACAAAAAGAGACCTGTCTTTTGCCAGACACTGTGGTAGGCAACAGGAATACAGTGATGGACAGAGTCCCTGCCCACAAAAACTCCCTCTCTGGTAGGGAAGTTGGACATATAAACAGTTACAAAAATGTCATAAGTGCTAACAGATTTAGGTAATGGGTGTAACAACAACAGAAGAATATACAATTCTGCTTTGGGAGGGGTTGGGCAGGTAAGGGAAGGATTGGTGAAGACTTCTTAGAGTCAAGAAGAATGAATACTTTTCTCAGATACCAAGAGGGAAATTATTCCTTTCAATAGAGTCAATAAGAAGGATATATGAAAAGACAATGCTAAGTGGTTTAGCTTGGTTGGAATGCAGCATAGATGTGGGAGAGGTAATGTTGACAGGGAGACAAGTCAGACAGTGAAGACCCTCTAATGCCCTGCTATGGAGTTTGCATTTTCTCTAGAAGGTGTTTGGCAATTACTGAAAAATTATGAGGAGCATGACATGATCAGATCTGTGTTTAGAAAGGACATGTGAACACATGCATAGATGAAAAACAGTAAAGGGATAATACCAGATAGAGGAATAGTAATCAATTTTTAAAATAGCTACCATTTACTGAATGGTTATAATCAGTCAAGCATTAAGTCCTTTACATGTATCTTCTCATTCATGAGAGGGATACTATTATCATCCCCATTTACAGATGAGGTTCTCAGGTTATCAACCTTTCCCAAGTGATAGGAAAGCTAGCTAGTGGTAGAGCCAAGAGTCGAGCACTTTCTGATTCTAAAACACGGGCTCAAGACCAGTAAAGAGATTATTACAATGCCTTCAGTATGTGATTTGGAAGACTGGGTCACTGGTTCACTAATCAACTGTCTATCTGGCTTCAACTCCTACAATGGCTCACAAAGCTACTCTTTTACTACATTCATTTTGTCTGACTGACAGGTTCCAGTCCCCATTTATACACAAATTCTGGGTAGCTGCCTATGCCTACACTTTGGTAGACATTCTATATTTGAAGACGATTTCCCTGGCAGTAGTGTTTCTATGACAGACATCCATTAGATCCAAGAGCTGAGAAGGGAAAAAACTAACAAAATGTAAAACAAACTGGCTTTCTTGAATAATAGCACCACAGCCTGGAAGACTAGTTTTGCTACCCAAGTAGTGAAAATGGTTACTCTAACAGTTGTTTGATTTAGTTATGAATCAGTTATTCACTTAATGTTAAGAGCATATTTTATGCAGCCTGACAGGTGGGATTTGTCGCACTTCTGCTGCTATGGAAAACTTTTCTCTAACTTATTAAAGGGGAAGAAAAACAAAACAGTCCCTAAATTCTCTTGAAATCACTTTCAATATATTTATTGGCTAAGCATAGGCAAATATGATCCTAAAAAAGGCGCTAATGAATTCTTTCATTTCAGCTGTACAGTGGCATAATAAATGGAAAAAATTTTAAGTTGGTTTGTGAAGCTAAATATGTAAAATATTTTCCAAGGGCTGACTCCAACATTTATGCTTCCCACACACAAGCTGAATACCTCCAGATGAAATGCAAATCTTACTCACTAACTGCTTCTCCTTTGCCAAAACATGTTATAGTCTCTCTCCATACCTAAAATACCCTCAACAGAACCTGATGCCCCTTACTCTCATATTCTTACTTAACTACTTTCTTTTAGCCAAACTCCTTGAAGAAATGACTATGCTGCCTACCTTCCATAAGATGATAACACATCATGCTGTTGTCTATTTACTTGTCTGCCTGGTACCAGACTGTCAACCCCCTGGAGACAGAAAGGTCGTACTCATCTTTACATGCTGACTGTCTAACACGGTAACTGGCACCTCGTAGGCACTCAGTAAATCCATTGTTTAAACCTTTTCTTTCATTTCTAAAATTGACAATGACCCTCCTAGTTCAGTGGCTCTCAACAATTTGATTCACTATCTCTGAAATGATAATGAAAGCTACAGATTCTTTCCAAGAGAAATGTGAATACGAACAGGCATAAAAATATTTTCAGAAGTTCACAGCCTCAGGATAGAACCCTTGCACTGGATCCAATCCAGTGGTCTGTTCTTTCATTCTCATCGTGACTGACCTTGCATGTGCACTGTTTGATTCTATTTCTGGGATCTGGGTCATACAAATTCCTTCCCCAAGAATGCTTGCATTAAGTCAAGGCCAGCCTCAGGTCTCATCTTTTCCCAGGATCCTGACTTGACTTACCTATCTCTTACAGTAATTTTTCCTTGTTCTGTATTCCAGCACCTCGCATGAGTGATGCTTGTACATAAAAGCTAATGGAGGGTAACTGAGCTTGAAACCTAATGGAATATTCCTGCTCTTGTCTGAACACAAATAACTTTGAAATTCAGTATCTTTTCCCTGTAATGAGAACACATTCTTTCTTTAAATCAAACCCCTGACTTTCTAATGGCTCTCTTGTTCATGCCTGGGTTTGATTCCTGATCTTCAATCTCTATCACTTAAATGATCAATGGCCTCCTACCTTGCCTGCTTTTTTTTTTTTTTAGAGACAGGGGCTCATACTGTTGTCCAGGCTGGAGTGCAGTGGCACGATCACAGCTCACTGCAGCCTCAAACTCTTGGGCTCAAATACTCCTCCTGCCTTGTAGCTGGGACTTTAGGCATGTACCACCATGACTGGCTAAGTTTTTTAAAAATTTTTTGTAGAGATGGGGTCTTGCTATAGTGCCCAGGCTGGTCTCAAACTCCTAGCCTCAAGTGATCCTCCTACCTCAGCCCTCCCCAAGTGCTGGGATCACAGGCATAAGCCATAGCACCTGGCCTTGCCTGCTCCTTCCTTAAGGGGAGAAGTCTTATCTAGTTCATTCCAGTATCTCTAATACCTCGTGTATTACCTGGTATAGGAGATACTCAGTAAATGTTTGATGAGTGAATGGTTTTCTATAGCATTAGAGAGTGAAGTTCCATAGTTTCTTTATTTATTCTACCATCAGGTAAAGTTCTTAAATTACTTCCAAAGTTTCACTGGTAAATTCATCTAATGTGTTTAGTTTCCTGGTCAGTAACTTCCACAAACGTATCTCACATGCTCCTTACTAAAAGCAAAATCTTTATTATTAGAAATTTATTAACACAGAAAAACTAGTGCCATTAATAGTAAAAGTAGACTGAAGAATGCTCTGAGGAAAAACAGTGGCTTGTGTTAAAAGAAAGCAAAAGTCTAGAAGAAAGCCTCAAGTGGGAAAAGTATCAATTGTAATTTGATTGCTTATAATTTTAGGCCTGTAGTTCATAACCAAAACTTAAGATATAGAAGTTATAATATAAACCAACCTGACACTCATCTCACTCACTGCAAATCTTAGAAATGTAATTAGAAGTTAACACTATTTAGCACAAAAGACTACAGGTCCAAAATAAGCCTGAAATAGATTCAAAAGAGTGTGGGATATATTAACAGAGAGCAATCAGTAATCATTAAGTACCTACTTCGTATACAAGGCATTATATTACATTAGACACTGTGGGAAATATCAGGATGACAAAGGCTCTGTCTTTGCTGTAAAATAAGCAAGACAGACTCATAAATATAACTGAAGGAAGTAATAATGTATCTCAAACTGCAGAGATATAATATTAGACAGAATCAGAAGAAAGATTCTAGAAGGCCTCTGAGCTAAGTGTTAAAGGATTAGTAAAATACAAATATGTAGAAAAGCATCAGCAGAATTATATTATCTTATACTATTTGCTATTTTTTGATGTATATTAATTTTGTTTCCCCTAATTCATAAGGACCTTGAAGGTAAAGAACTGTTGTCTTCCACTCCTCTATGGTGTGCAAGATTAAATATAAGCTAGACCTCCATCTAGGTCTACCTCCAGGTGGGGCTGCCAGACAAGTGGAAGACTTACCCTCAGGCTGTGTTTCCACTCGCAGTGGCGCTGAACTCTCTCCCGAGCCATGCTTATTTTGAGCCATGACTCTAAAGATGTACACTGTCGCTGGCATCAGGTTTTGAATGGTTACCTGCATTTCTCCTGGGCGACTGGTATTCTCAACACGTTCCCTTTAGACAAAGAAGGATGTGGAGAGAAATAGCAGTAATTAGGAATATTTCTAGGATGTACATTTCCATTTTCCATTCCACATCAAAATTTAACAGTTTAAGTAAAATTAACTCAAAAAATGAAACTTTTGGAAGCAGGACAGTGCACAGAATACGGTGACTGGCAAAAGAGCAAGATCATATATATCTGACAGGCTGCCGATGTTCTGGCTTAAACATTATTGATGTTGCTGATCATAATCACAACTTCCTTTCAGAGAAGACACAGGGCACTTTTCAGTGTCATTTCAAATGGGGCAGCTGGTCATCAATTTTATAGGCTTTAGAATCACTGAGTTTTAAGGAGTGATTCTTAGGGAAATCAAAATAAAGTGGACATAGGCATGACCTAATGATATTTCACAGAAAATATCAAGAAATGCCATGTATATTGTGGACAAGAGACTCTCCATAAGAAGAAAGCTAGAGGTTATCACTTTTTAAATTGGGAGCAAAAACATTAAAAATTTAAATGAATCCTAAATGTAACCCCTCCAGGGGTCTAGTATTATGAGACGAAATGGAAAACAGTTATCTAGCTTCTTTGCAAAAAGGTAGCTTCCAGGCCCCACCTGGGGGGTTCGTGTGTCCAACTCAGGTCTACAATTATGCTCAGTCTATCATACTTACTATAACAAAACCAGATTATATTATAAAGAGTTTGCAACAAATATCATGAAGGAATTTGTTTCAAACAGTTGGCCTTTAGGAATTGTCATTCATGTGAGGAATGACCTGTACCTATCTTGAGAAAGTAATCACAGAGTCCAAAACTACTCCGTTGAAGAAATTATTCTAATCTGTTGAATTAAAATTCTTTCTTTAAAATATTGATAATTTGCCTTGAAATTGCTAATTAAAATTTGTTTAGGTCTACAAAACTACATGCCAATTTATCTAATTGTATGGGAACATTTGCAATTCGAAGAAGGGTTTTCCGATAGTTTTCTATAGTTCCTTAAGCTACTTTATTTTAATTAAAAAAAAAACAGTATCCACAAAATATTTACAGATGATATTTCTCTATAATCAGTTCCCCTGGAAAAGAATATTGTGGTAACAAAAATTATTACTCAGAGATACTTGAGATATCTATTAATATAAATACTATTTTCCCTTCAGTTAAATCTCTCAATCACAGGATTTAGGAGGATATCAACTGATTTCTTACACTCTGAGCTTTCTGATACTTAGTATGATCACAAATGATCACCGTCTAAAAGGAAGTACAGTGGACCCTCAAACACAGTTTGAACTACACGGGTCCACTTCTTAGTGGATTTTTAAAAACTAAAAGATACACTGAGTATGCCTGCCTCTCCTGCCTCCCTTTCCACCTCCTCCACCTCTGCCACCCGAGACAGCAAGACCAGCCCTTCTTCCTCCACAGCCTACTCAATTATGATGAAGACCTTTATGAGGATCCACTTCCACTTAATGAATAGTAAATTTATTTTCTTCTCCTTATGATTCTCTTAATAACATTTTCTTTTCTCTAGCTTACTTTATTGCAAGAATACAGAATGTAATATATATAACATATAAAATGTGTGTTAATCGACTGTTAATGTCATCGGTGAGGCTTCCGGTCAACAGCAGGCTGTTAGTGGTTAAGTTTTTGGGCAGTCAAAGTTATACATGCATTTGTGACTATGGGTAGAGGGCAGTGCCCCTAACCCTATGTTGTTCAAGGGTCAACTGTATTGAATTTTACAATAAGCTAAAAGCTCCATGGGAAAGCACAGATTAGGTCTCTTTTGATCATCCTGTATATAAAAGTTTAAAGAAGTTCTCTTCTAGAAAGATACTGAGGAGTAGTGGTGCTATTTTACTTTAAGCTGAAGCAAAAGTCTGTGTCTCATTCATGTTCACATACTCCAGAAACACTTAGCAGAATGCTCATACACAGAAGATGCATCACAGATACATATAGAATTAATGAATGAAAAATTGCCTTCTGATATGTAAACCTTGTATAGTGATAATATTCTGTATATTTTTTGTTTGTTCCCATGTGAAAGGAAAAAAAATGGGAGAAATTAGTGAAGGTTACTGAAACCTAAAAAAAAAAAATTGATAGAAGCATTACTATTAAAAAAAAAATCAGTCATAGGTCTGATTTCCTAAGATGAAAAACCCAGCACCTAAAAAGACTTCTGGCATTATATTGGTCTGAGGTTACACCCAGAAAAAAAACCTTAACTTTAGGACTAGATCTAAGAAGCATTAGAAAGAACAATTCTCATAAATGTGTGAGGCTACAATGGTACCTAGGGCAGAATGTGATAGCTAAGAGTTAAAAGGAAAAGAAAAAAGCACATTTTATATTTAAGACAGTGCTGGGCTAGAAGTTAGGAGATCCAATTCTAGTTCTGCCAATGCTACTAGCTTGCTAGGGGACTACAGTTAAGTCATTAACTCTTTCTGGGCTTTACTTTCCTCATGTATTAGATAAACTTTTTATTAAAGGGCTTGATAGTAAATATTTATAGGCTTAAAGGCAAAATTGAGGATATTATATAGTTAATTATATAATCTTTCAAAATATAACCATTGAAAAATATAAAAAGTATTCTTAGCTCCATGGCCATAAAAATAACAGCTCTGATTTGACCCAGGGTCCATAGTTTGCCAACCCATTGACTTGATTAACAGATCTCTAAGGCTCCATCTGTCTCTAAAATGTTATCAATATTAGGACTAACTTGCTCTTTACTCTACATTTAATGGTTAATATCAGAAAGTACTGCTGTTCAAATTAAAGGCTTTAAAGAAAAAGATGAAAATTTCATAGCTGAAAAGGCAAGGGAAGGACCCTTTGGAATCTCGGGCAACTCACGTAACCAATAGAATTATAGCTCATGACCAAGTCATATAGTAGTGCCACCTGGTGGTTGAAGTGGGAGGATGTGCAAATGCAGGTAGTAGCATACATCCTCACACTGAATTCTTATCATAAGTTTGTGAAGTAAATTTATTACCCTAGTTTTTTTAGATGAGAAAATTTAAGCTTATAAAGGTTAAGTAAATTTTGTTTATAAAACAAGTAGTCAGGAGATAGTCTTTTGACTTACTAGTTCTTTATTCCTTCACTGCCTCTATTCAGAAATCATATACTTAAAGTAATAAAGTAACAAAAAATTTTACCATCTCTAAAAATCTTTCTTTTAAATATTTCCTAAATTTATCCCATCCACTCCAAGTCACTGCCTTCATCTTCATCCAGGCCATCAACTATCGCACATCTAGATTAACATAATTACTACTTACTTTATCTCCCTAACTCCATTTTCTCTTTTCTCTAATCTTTTGTAATGTTCCCAAAGTACTGCTGATACAAACTGTTCAATAAAATCAGTTATAACTTTTCAAGAATTTAAAATGGTCCCTTCTTGTCTGATTATGCCCAAATTCTTACTGGCATGCCAACATCTGGTTCTAAACTTCCACTTTATCCTAATCTCTTACTAATTTCTTCTAAAAACTCTAAGCCAGGTAGGCTTTCTCGCCTTCTCATCCTTCTCACATCAAACACACAGATGGAACTGGACCCTCACCTTGCATTTCCTCTTCCTTTACACATACTTGTCATGTCCAACTGCCTCTGCCAATTTAACTTCTATATTTCTCCCCAAAACAACTTAATTGACTAATCATCCCTGCTTACTCCAAACCATGGTCCATTAACTAAATATTTTAAATGTAACCAATAGAGTCTTATCAAAAACATTAAAATTTAAAAGTATACATAGTTTTAAAAAAGAGTCTCAGTTCTCCTTCCTCACAACCCGTCCTACCCAAGACCTACCTGTGGCACGTATTGATGAGCATCTCACCAGATTTCTCCATGCCTGGGTTTCTTTCTACTGAGAGACTGGGCAGCAATAATGCTTTGCTGTGGGAGGCTGTCTGGCCTGTGCATCGTATTAAAGGATGTTTATCAGCCATCTCTGGCCTCTTCCCACTATATGCCAGTAAGTATATCTCTCTCACCCCAGTTGTGACAACCAAAAATGTCACCAGATATTGCTAAATGTCCTTTGAGGGATGGTGGGCAAAATTGTCCCCAGTTGAGAATCATTGCTCTAGACATTTATATACACATCCAAATATATTGATATGTAATTTTAAAAAACAGCTGTATCACATTTTATATGGATATATACACAGTCAGTCATGCATTGCTTAACAACAGGGATGCGTTCTGAGAAATGAGTTGTTAGGTGATTTTGTCATTGTGTGAACAGAGTGTACTTACACAAACCTCAGTGGTATGACCTATGACACACCTAGGCTATATGGTGTAGCCTACTGCTCCTAGGCTACAAATATGTATAGCATGTTACTGTACTGAATACTGTAGGCAACTGGAAAACAATGGTAAATGTCAAAAGGTACAGTAAGAATACAGTAGTATAATCTTATGGGAACACCATCATATACGCAGTCTGTTGTTTGAAATGTTATGTGGCTCATGACTGAATATTATGTGACCATTCCTCTATCAATGGACATTTGTATTGTTTATTTTTTATTCTTGCAAGCAATAGTACAATAGACACTTTTGTATGAGTGCCCAATGCATATATATATATTTATGTGTATATATATATCTGTATATTTATAGGACAGATATCTAGACAAGTAATTGTCTGACTGAAGTCCATGTACATTAAAAAGTTTTTAAAAACCTGCCACATCACCTTCCCTAGAGACTATTCTTATTTATACTGCTACCAACAGCGTAGAGTGGATTTTTTCCCAGCCTTCAACTCACTGAACACTGGATATTATTAACTTAAAATTTTTGCCAGTCTTATGGATGAAAAATAACTCATTATTTTGCATTTACCAGATTTCTAGAGATGGTGAAATCCTTTTTTAACTCTAATGGGCTTTCCACTAACTTTTGTGAATCATCTGCTTGTGTCATTGCCTCTTGGGATATCTTTTACTTATAATTTGTAACTTTGTCAGTCTTTCCTATTATGGCTTCTGGATTATCTATCTTCTTTTAAAAGCCCTTTCCCATTCCCCAAATGATAAAAATAGTTTCTATATTTACTTTTATTACATTTATAGGTTTTAAAAATATTTGCATCTTAATCAAGCTATAATTTAAAATAGGGATTTTTTCTCACCAAAATAGACAATTATCTCAATGTGATTTCTTGATTAATCTATTATTTCTCCACTGACTGAAATTACATATTCACTTAATAAACATTCATTTAGTGTTACTATATGCCAGGCTCTGTTCCAGGTGCTGGAGATACTCTATACTCTGTTCAACAAGACAGAATAAATATGTTAATAAAAGAGAAAACTTCAAGAGTGATAAGGGCTCTGAAAACAATAAAATAAAAGGAAAAAAAATCCCCAAGCAAACACAAAAAGGGCAATGTGATAGCAGTGGTGTTCTGGTAAATATTTAACAATCAGCCTTGGTTTGTAGCATTTGTCACTGTAAATACTCCCACCATGCCCAATTTCAAGCTGCCAAGTCATGTCATCAGGTTTGTAACATTTCCTGAAAATTTAACAATTGGCTTGGGAACAAGCTGGCTCTAATACACCACTGTGGGACAGTGACTGAGAGGGCTAAGTTTGGGTGGGTATTCAGGGAAGGCCTCAGAAGATATCATCTAAGGATGACAGACAAGAAGCCAGACATAATTATTGACACAACAAGTGCTAAGGCCCTAATGTGGGAAAAAAGCTTATTATGCAGAGGAGTTACTAAATACTTTCTTCCTTCTGTGAATGCGTATGAGATTTGCAATGAGATGTCAAAGTCTATTGAAGATACTTTAACAGTGATACTGAAACTTGCTGTTGGGTAGTAACGTCTTGCTTTTTTATGTATACAACTATGTTTCCTTATCCTTGTAAAATGCAGAACATCTAGTACAGTATTCAGGTAAACATCACTCAATGAGTAGCTCCACCTGTTGGTCTCAAATTATGGCACTCAGACCTCTCAAGTGTATTAAAGTAAGGGGTCCTGCACTTGCTGAACTTGCCAGTCTGGTATTAACTATAATATATATCGACTGTAAGCACCTTAGTAGAAATACAAGCTTTATTAGATGTGTTAGGGCTCTAACCAAAACAGGTAATTTAGCTTTCTTATTCTGGTGTGAAGAAAGCATAATGAAAGAATCCAATCAGCAATGTGTGAACAGAGCACGTGGCATGGCTCCTCCCAAAGAGTTTATAATGTGTTGGGAAAACACCACAAATACATATAACATAATTGAAGAACAGCTACTTAAGGTAGTAAAAGATCATGTGTTATCTATCAAATGCCAATATCAGCGGTACAAACACACATGTAAAGGAAATGCTGTATGTGCTTAAAAAAAAAGTGGGGAAAGCTCTATGAGAACATCATGGGGCTTAACCTGGGTCAAGAAGGATTAACTGAATTTAGCTTTAGCTGAAGATGGGAAAGTGGGAAGTAACTGAAGAGAACAGACTGAGGAAAAAAGGCTACAGTGGTAAGAATTAGGTTGGTTTCATTATAAAGTGAGTTAAACTGGGGAAAAAAGGAAAATCAGATTGGACTGATAAAAATAAAGCCAGCCTGAGGAATAAAGTAGCTTGGAGACTGGATATTCTCCTACAAGTGATGTGAGTTCCTAAGAGGGGTAGAGACAGAAAGGAATTTAATGAAAATGCTATTTTAGGAAAATCAGTCACTATGCTTTCACTGTCAAGGAGAACCCCTCAAGCTCAGTGGCACACACCACATAATGGTGCAGGCGAATATTCATTAGGATTATTTCAATAAATTAAGTCTACTTGAATCTCTAGAATCCGTGCTGACTAAATCTTATGAAAAAAGGGTAGTCCTGGTTACATCTGAATATTTCCACCTAAATAGCTCTATCCTCTCCTCAAGTCATCCCAGAAATGCAGGAAAAAATAGCAGGACTTAAGTCTGTTGGGGAATTTATTTCATGACCTAAAATTACAAAAGATGCATCTCAGTGTCATATTTTCTGGACTAAGACTTGGTACAGATATTGCACAACAGAGAGCCAGCGTGAGCATGACTGGGCTGGGGTGGACCAAGATGCAGCCAACTGGCTTCAGACATGCAGGCACTTACCTAGCAATTCCTTCCTTGGTGTAGAATACAGAGTAGGTAAGGTTGTCTCCATGAGGATCTGATGCAGGTGTCCGCCATGTCAATTTGATGAAGCGAGTAGAGACCAAGGAGGCCACCACATCCCGAGGAGCTGAAGGCAATGGTCCCGTTGTGGCTGGTGCTAGATGGTCAGTAGTGGCACTGGTCAGTGAAGTGGGAGGTAATGTTGGGATGGCAACATCTTGTCATGTGCAAACATTGGGGAATATGAAGGGCAAACCACGACGGTTTTAAAAAAGAGAACAGAAAAAACAAAAACAAAAAAGAAATAAACAAAACCACGATGGGAAATAAAATAAAATGAATGAACATAAAAAAGGCCATTAAAACTGAAGGCTAACATGCAGGCCAGGGGTAACTACTGAAAACTAATGGGCATTATTCCAGACACATCACTGTAGAGCAGGCAGACTTTCTGGCCACTATAATGGTTATGGGCAAGGGACAGGGAGGGTGATAGCTGAGAATAAAACATCTCACAGAAGGACACAGCAGTGTCCAAGTAATTTTCTTAATCCTGAAAGCAGCATGCAACATCTGTCAAACTTTGCCTATAAAAGTCTCATAAATGACACCTCAATATTTTCTTCCACTTTAACACATGAAAGGTGTTAGTATGGACGATCCTAGTTACACTCAATACAGGCCCATGGCTATCATGACTTTAGAGCGGCGTGTCTTCAGCTCTGCAGGAGATTCAAGAGCCACATCTTCAACTGCAATCTAATATTAAACCCTGCTCTCTGTATTAGGCAATACCCAGGGTAAGCTGACAGACTTCCTCACTTGGCTAAGTTAAACTTCACTTGCTATCTTATCAATTCATTTAATTATGATAGTATAAAATCTTGAATCAAAAATTCCAAAGCCACAAAAACACAATAGTTAGGCAACTTATCCATTTGTTATGATCCTCACTGCAGTATACATTAAAATGGCTTGCAGACCTCCAGGACCGGATGGGAGAGAGGAAGCAGTGGCAAGCCAAAGCTCTGCTAGTCAAAGCCTCCGCTTGTTTACCTGCAGTCATGGGTAACTTTATTGCCTCCTAGGGCAGCCCATTGGACAGTCTTGACTATAGAAATTTATTCCTAATATTGAACCTAAAGTGTCCTTCACTTTGGGGTCAGAAAGTACAAGTTTAATCTAAAAATTCATCAGAACTGTGTCAAAACCTTGATGGGGAAATTAGTAGGAGAGAGGCAGAGAGGAAAACATGAAAACTCTGGACCGAGTTTTGAATGAAGTGGTAGGTCAACAACCTCTTAGAGATGTCTGTGAGTGAGGCAGTCTAAATAAATATGCCAGATGTAATCAATTCTCTAATAAAGTTTCTAGATAAGTGGGGAAGGAGAAGGAGTAATCCAATAGCTACCATTTATTGAACACTTTTCACATGGTACTCTGGTTCTTTATATAGATGATTCAATCATTACACAGCAACTCTATGAAATAGGTATAATACCATCTCTATCTCATATGTAGAGACTGATGGGGCTAAATCACACCCTAGGTCATAGATAACAAGTGGTAGAGTGGTAGAACCAACTTTTAGTTTTGTTTTTTAGTTTAAGAGGCCTCTGTATTTAGCCAATAGAAGTCTGGAAACTTGAGTTCCAGTCCTGGTTTATTCTCTCTTGCTCTCTCCTTTTTTCCTCCCCCTACGGAAGTGCTTTTAGGAGTGCAGACTGCTATCTTACATAACCTGTAAGATTATGTAGTTCTAGTTCAGATACACACTTCACTGAAACAAGTGTCAATATCATAAAAAGTCTGAATGGCTTCTGAGGCCTATTCTTATCTCATACACTTCAACAGATGTGTGGCTCTCATTCACAGCCTTCAGAGTTCTTTTTCATATATTTTATCAGTTTATTCACACAACAACCCTACGGAGTAGGGTGGAAATGACAGGATTAGATGCTGGGATGGAGGTTGGGAAGGAGTGAAGGACTTAGTTTCTGGCTTAGGAGACTAGGTAGTTGGTTGGAGGTGTCATTAATATAGAAAAAGAATATTAAAAGAGACAGCATATTGAGGGAGAGATGATGAATTCAGTTTTGAACATTCTGTGTCTAAAGTTAACAATACAAAACCTATAGAAGAAACGTATAAGAAGCAATTGAAAATTTGGATCTCTGATTAGTGTGAAATTTAAAATCATTAAAAACCCTTATAGTGAGATGGTTCAAAGAGTAATCTGAACACAGTCTTGCTTTGTTATCTCGTTTCTGTGCCTGTCCAAAAACATACTAAGTTACCTCCAATTCAGACCTCAAAACTCACCAAGCTTTTTCCCAATTCATCAATTTTTCCCAACTGTCTACTAGCTGGAGAAGAGAGGAAGTTTGTTATATGAGAAGTTGTATAGCACACTGGAAAGAGCCCAGGATTCCAAACTTGACTCTGCTACTTCCTAATAATGTGAGGTTGGGCAAGTCACTTAGCCCCTCTGATGTCAGTTTCCTTATCTGTAAACTGGGAATAATAATGCTTCCTACCTATATCCCAGGCTGATAGGAACCTCATAAACACCAAACAAGAAAAGTGCACATGGAAGCACTATGTACATGTTAGTTATTACCACGACTAGCTTGAATGGGTAACAAACACAAGGATATAGTAAGTGTAACAGCAGCTTAGGGAGGGAATGTAAGCAGGGAGGACTAGGTGAAGGGAGAAATGGTAATGAGTGATAACAGAATCACTCAGATAGGGAAAATTCAATTACCCTACCAAACTTCCATAGCACAGATCTGTAATTCTTTAATGGCATCCAGCACTTCCTACTTCCATTTTTCATGTTTACACTGTATCAGTTAACACTAACCTATAAACTCCTTAAGGACAAAGTCCATATCTGCTTCATCTAAGAATCACTCACTATACCTCTGTATACTTTAGATAAGCAATAAATGCATATATATTGAATTAATAAATGGAAGAATATTCAGGGAGAATGTTAATGAAATAGAGACCAATGTTTCTAGAATCTCATTAGATAGGCAATACTTTAATCTTTTCAGCTGATACAAAGTGTATATAAATCATATACCATTTGTAAAGCAAATGTATTTTTACCAATTACACAGGGAATAAAAGTGTAAAGAATGTCAGGACGTTGTAAGCAATGCCTAATTAACCACAGGAAAAACCCACGTCCACTGTGGCCCCAGGCTTCTATACTGACTTTGCCCAGGTTGGTTCTATTGCTGCTGTCCCATGTCCTAGCTTAGCAGGAAAGACAGAGACTTATGTGACTGCAGAGAATCAAATAGGCAGTTAAGTTACACCAGAGTCAATGGCAAGATGGTCCAGAATAGGACTTCAGATCTCTGGTATGATGGTTTAAAGAGGCCGACAAATCTTCTTCCCCAAAAGCAACTACAAAGCTGGACAAAATTGTCAAAGACTGGAAAAAGTTACCAAAGACAACAAGCTGAGAAGCATGTATTCACAAAAAGTGCCATACCTCACACAAAAATGGTGAATGTGGCATCCCCCTTGCTCTACTGGAGTGATCGTTTGACCTGCTACAGCAGGTCCTATAAACCAGTGGCTTTGTTGTTGCCAGAGGGAGCTCATCTGACTGGAGCACTGTCAGTTAAAGGGGCAACCTTGGTAGCCAGTGCTCTACTAGCCGGAGGTTGTGAATTTTTTGAGGCAAGCCATGATGGTAGCATAGCCATTGACCAAGGTATTCCATGAGGTGAGAAAGTGGTAAAACGGTGTGGTAAGTTCTCCACACAGTCCAGACCGACTAGATGTCATGAACGTCGCCCGATTGCAGGACGGGGGATGAACACAGAAAGACACAGACAAAAAACACACACAAACACGAAAGACAAGACTGCAGCCCCAGAAACAAACACACAGACACAAGAGACAGTACAAGACTGCAGCCCCAGAAAGAAACACACAGACACAAGAGACGGTACAAGACTGCAGTGCTTAAAGCACCAGTCGTTTTATTTTTATACTGTTAAAGTTGGCCAGCGTCCCACAGCTACTTTCCCAGCTACTTTCTGGTACGTGACTTCCCACGGGTCAACAGCACCTGTTCCTCTAGACATAGCACAAGAGATGCCCTTCAACGTCTGATACCGTTTGCAGGATAACAGACAACCTTGGCTTGCGTGCATAACCATAGGTCCTTGGCAGTTTGCAATGCTTAAAGCGCCAGGGCCAAATTATAGACCGAGATATGCACGGGGAACAAGGCAGCCACGGGGGGAGGGTAGTTTCTATCCCCCAGTTCCTCTTTGCTGGCCCCCCAGCGGCTGTGCCTGTCTTAGGTTGTTCCTCCCTAGGAATCTTACCCGTCTCTGGCTAACCAGCCATCTTACGGGGCCAAGCAGCATTCATGGGAACAACATGTTTTTCTCGTGGCCTCCAGACCTCCATTGTTGTGGGGCTGGGGCTGGGCAGCTCGTTTACGTGCAAACATTCCCGGGGCTATTATTGTGCACCTGGACTTGTTTGCAAGACCACAGGCTCTTGGCCGTTTGCCTGGAGGAGCAGTTCTTACACTGATCAACAAGTCACGTCCTGCTAACTCTGAGAACAAGCAATGTGCTCCCATTCTGCTGACTTTGGGTCTCTGCTGACTTTGGGTCTCTTAAAATCAACCTATCTAAAGTCTTCACAAAACTAAAATGTGCAGAAATTATGTGAAGATTTTTACAAATATCAATTACTTATCAAGGGTCCCTAAGCATAAGTGAAATATACAGATCTATCTCTAGGCCTAATGTAGTAAAAATCTTTGTTTCTTAAAAAGAGTTATGCTGGTTTCTTTCCCTCTGCCACCAGAGTTCACTCCTGAAAGTAAAAATCTGATCACATCAATCCTGTGCCCTCAAACTACCTGCACAGAATAAGCGCAAACACCTCAGCACAGTATTCAAAGTCCTCTGCAGACTAGTCTCATTCTAGCTTTCCAGTCTTATTCCTGGGCAGGCTGTATTCTAGGTTTGACTGGTTACTGACCAAGAATGAACTTTTCAGCTTCTAAAACTTTGTTCACAGTGCTAGAACAATAAACACCAGGTAAATCTGACTCCAGTCAAAGGCACTTGGGAAATCTGTTTAAGAAAAGGTATTCCACTTTAAAAATGTGAACATCAAAAATGTTAGCTCTGATCTGCTGCTCAAATGCTTGGCAGTAGCTTTACTCCGGCACCATCACTGAAACCAAATGGCAGCTAAGCACTAGCTGAAGTGATTTGTAGAAAGTCCTAAAGAAGGATTATGTTTCTCCTGATCTAGCTTTATGTTACTTAAGGAAGTCATCAGAGCTACTCCTAATTTTTCTGAGAAATAACTTTCAAAATCTAGATACACTGTGGTTGATGGCTCTAGTTTTAATCACATTAGATTTGTGATTAATAAAGTGTCACTTGTAGTAGTTTAGAATTATGAGTTTAACTGATACATTCATGTATACTTGAAAGTTTCTGAAGGTAGAGATCATCAAATTCTGTGCTGGGTATGCTGTCCTTGGTTTAAGTAGATCCAATTATCCTAATTTGACACCCACTCACCCCAGCCAAGTGAGCTGTGAGTAGGTACATTTTTCTCTTTGAAACCCAAATTTTATTCCTTTTCCATAACCTTTCTTTGAAAATATATGTTTTGAAATTTCTTTCAAAATTTTTAAACTCCTTCAAAAGGTAAGAGTATCATGCAAAATGTTCTTTCTCTTTGGCCCTTCATTTCCTTATGTAAAGGAATCTATTAAATTCATATTTCCCAGAAATGTTCATGGTAGCATTAGTCAGAATTCATTATTCAGAACTGAGTCAGATTTACATGGTACTTACTATTTTAAATATAGTAGCAGTGTAAACAAAGGTACAGTCCCACAGAGCAGTACTCTTGGGAAATGTTAACAGGTATACCACAAAAAAGAGAACAATCAATTTGGGAGATTGTGGAGATCTGCCATGCATACCAGAATGTTAAAGACTCTTAGCAAGTCTATAAGAGAAAAACCTGTTCTGTTTGTTAACTTTGCATTTCTCATTCTTATTTGATCATGAAACACTTTTTTCCCCAAACAGTAATAATCCAGTTTGAGCAACCCTGAATTAAATGCTACCTGAGATATGGTCTAGCAGAGAGATCCTTTAAAAGAGCCTCTGCCTGAATGCCTCCAGTGGTTGCTCAACTACTGTTGTAGGTAGTCAATTTCATATTTTTTATTTAAAAATCAAAATGTAATAAGTTTGTTATAAAAATAATATATACAATACAGAAATATTCAAAGTAAAAGGATTAAGGTACCCTTTTTTTGTCATCTGCAAAATATTCCTATTAACAGTTTGTTAGATATTCTTCCAAATATTTCTCTTTTTAATGACATACTTATATATACACATAAATATGGGAATGAAATGATACCAAACATGTTGCTTTGCAAACTGATGTATGACATAATATGTCCTCAGGAGCTTCCGATGTCAATACATCATCATTCCTAATTGCTGCATAGTATTCCACAATATAGGTATATCACGATTTATTTAATCATTCCCTCATTGTTCCTTACTCTTAGGCTGTTTCTATTACTTAATTTTTTTGGCTACTACAAAGAATGTTTCTATTAATATATAAACTTATATATGTACATGTATCTTTGTGTACAAGTGTAAATATTTCTCTAAGGTAAATTCTTAAAAGTGAAAATGCTGAGCCAAAGATTTGTGTATTTGAAAGCTTGAGACATGATGCCAAATATTGTCTTCTGAAACACTATTTTGGCTTTGGATTTAGGATGGAAGGCCAAATACATTTCTGGGTCTACCACCTTATAAATACTCCCTAACAACAAATATGATAAGAAATAGGAACATACACTCCATTATGCATAAATTGAGATATTCTGAGTTGTAATCTAAACCCAAAATACACGAAAAAAGGAAGGCGGATAGAAGAAAAGTAAATTGTTTAATGGAAAAGAGTTGATCTAAGTACCTCCAGAGGGACAGATGGATGAGACTCAAACCAAATGACCTTGAGAAACTGGCAGAACTTAAGGAGGCAGAGATGATATGGAGAACAGAGGAATTATTTGAAAGTTGTGATAGGAACTATTAAACCTCCAAATCCCTCACCCCTGGAGATGGGAGATTTAAACTCAGGAGAAACTAAATCAGAGCAGCTCTGGGCTCAGAGGTGACCACAGGGGGATTGAGGCTGGCAGATACCACATCTTAACCACAAGATCAAGCTTAACATTACCAAATAAGACGACATACTGATATCAAGCACCCCTCATATGGATATGTTGAAAAGGGGTCATTACTTCTGTAGTATTCCTCAAAAAAAACAAAAAACAAAACAAAAAAAACCCCCCACAACCTCAATATAATCATGAGAAAACAGACAAACCAACAATGAGAACAAAATATCCAACCAATACTTTTTGCAAGTGTCAAGGGCATGACAGACAAGGAAAAATGGAAAAACTGCCACAAATTGAGAGAGACATGCAATTAATGCAATGTGAGATCCAAAAGACTCAAGGAGAACCCTATATAGCTTTCTTTAGCTTCTTCTCTGCATGTTTCTCTTCTCTCCAGTAGCCTGCTCCACAAATTCCAACTATTCTAGCCCTAAACTCTGATCTGTCTCATTTGAGACTGTTGGGCTATCTGCTGGTCCCCTCCGCCTGTTGAGAAGTAGGGCAGGCACCCTGTACTGCAGAAAAGTGCCTCCACACAGAAAGCTGGGGGGTAATTTTGGGGCTCACTTCATTTGTTTTCCCTTAGGGATCATGGTCCTGCATGTTTTAAAATGTCTAAAAACATATACTTCACATATTTTGTCCAATTTTCTACCTGTTTACAGCAGGAAGGCTAGTCTATTACTGGTTACTCTGTCATAGCCAAAAGTGTAAGTTCCAAGTGCTTTTAAGATGTTATAATATTTACCAATCTCTTTCAAAGAAGTACCTCTGTAATAAAAATGCTATATTAAAAATATTTCTAAGCCCTAGTCATTGTAAGAAATATTTACGTATTTTTAACTGTTATATTCATTTGTTTCCTTTGTAGAAACTAATATCTACTACACATTCAATAAATGTTGTTCAATGGCTAAATACATAAAAATTAATAAGACATTTGAGAGGGCACGGTCTTTGGGGAAAAATACTAAGAAAACATTTTAGAATGAAAATGTTAATTCTGGGGATATGAAGGACTTTATAACATGAACTTATATACTGCATAAATAAAACTACTGAGGTTGAATTTCTAAAGAGAACTTATTAGTTTACATGAAAATAAAGATAACACTACATGAAACTAGACAGCCCCAGTTCCTTCATAACATTCTAAGACAAAGTAATACACTTATTAACCAAACAAAATCAGAATGATGTTTGTATGTAAGTAAATACAAACACATACATTATGCTACATATTCAAAACTACACATAACAAGCTATTAAACTTCTAAATAAATCCTAAATTATTTTGCATTAATTTGTGAACATTTTACTCAAGTTATTTGCATTTTCAAATAAAAGTTACATGCATTCAACACTAAATTTCACAAGAGAAGCCTTCAAGCCTTATTAATGGTCTTGAATTCACACAAGGTTTTTCATTTCTAACTTGATTATGGTACGGACAATCTAGCTGGCTCCTACTTAAGGTTAACGAAGTACTTGATAGTTGGTGCTGACAAAGCCCAACTTGCTCTCTGGATTCCTGAGCAGAAGGAAAATTGCTCTATAGCTACAGGAAACACTTCTAATCCCAGCCAGGTTCCTGGGAGTGGACATAGGAAGGACCAGGCTAAAGAGTATCACTACTTCAAGAACAAAATCAAAAAAGAGCTATCCTATTAATAAGTGGGACCCCATATTCTTATAAAAACTCAGTTCACAATTTCTCCTCTTTTCAATATTTCTTTCTTGTTCATCTCTTGTCTGATTTTACACTGTTAAGTGTGATTTGCAAAAAAAATGACTTAGTAAAAGCACCTGGCATTTCCGATAGCATCTATAAGGCAATGTCATCAGAATACCAGGAGACCAGAGATAAGCTTCTTTTACAACCGCCATTGCAGAGTCAATCAAAATTGCTATAGTTGCTTGTCCCATTCTGAAATTATCATAAAAAATATATGTCTGAATGTTCAAGTATCTTAGTATTCATCCTCAAAATTTCTCTACTGGGTCCTACTCCACGATTCCGATAGAGAAGTTCATTTTCCCCCACTGGAAGCAGCTCAAAGAAAGCAATAAAAAAAAAAAACCTTGAGAAGCACAGCAAAACAATGAGAGTCCAATAAAACAGCTGTTTCTTCAGATTAAAGACATTCAAATGAAGCATTTACACTCAATGGGGAAACAATAATTATACTAAGCTATTAATCATGGCACTTTATTAAAAATAAAAACACTAAGAGAATGTGAGAAGAGCTGCATATTATTTACTCCTGAGAGTAATCTGTCATGTAAAGGAGCCACTGAAAAATATGTGGCAGTTACAATGAGTTCAGGCTGTCTACTAGTTGTTCCCAATGGTGTTCCTCAACAGATCAGTCATATTTCATAGAAGCTCATAAGTGAGAAGCATAAGACAGATTTCCTCCTCCCTTCCCAAACTAATAAAATTCATCATTATTTCCAAATTTAAAATATAACGATACTGAATTAAAGAAAACTAAAGCAGAGGAATAATGCTACACATGAGTGATTACTTAGGATTAGAATCCTCTCATACTGCCACAATCATATTTATAAACATTTACTTTCAGGAGACTCATACAAAGAAAGAGCTAAAGTCCCACTGCCTATGCCTCACCCCATTCTGCTGGATGCCCCACAGTGGTTGTCATGGAAGTTAGTGTGAAAATTTTAAGAGTTTTTACAGATCCTATAAGTTCAAAGTATAGGTAAGAAAGAAGCTTTAGAAAACAGAGACAGATTTTAGTTTAAAATAATTTTTTTAACAAAAAGTTCTACTAAACAGAATGGGATGTCTTATGCCCCATCACTGTAAAATGGTAAGGCTTACTATAAAGACAATCACTATACAGGTAAAATTTATAATTCTAAAATTCTATGATTTTCAGAAACAGAAAAAAATATTTAATACATCTCAGGGATTCCACGTTTAGCATATCACTTATTTGAAATGGCACAAATTTCCCTGCAATGTACTTATTTAAAAGAAAGGTACCTTATAATCAAATTGCTTTGGTAAATTCTGACATGAATTTTAAGAACCTGATAGACATGCCATTTTCACTCAAGGTTTACATGACAGAAGCAATGATTTATTTGATGGCTACTGTGATCTGTACATCATCTTTCAAATTATAATCCATATTATTTAACTTCTAGAAGGAGAAATTAGAATGTTTAGTTACATGCAAATGACTCACATATTGTGAATCTCCTTGAAATTTCCATACATATTTAGGTAACTTTATTGATGCCAGTAAAATGAGACGCCTTTACCTATTAGTTCTAAAACTAGTCACTCACATATGTAATCCTAGCACTCTTGTAGGCCAAGGTGGGAGGACTGTTTGAGCTCAGGAGTTTGAGACCAGCCTGGGCAAGAGCAAGAGCAAGACCCATTTCTACAAAAAATAGAAAAATTAGCCAGGCACGGTGGCGCATGCCTGTAGTCCTAGCTACTCGGAAGGCTGAGGCAGAAGGATTGCTTGAGTGCAGGAGTTTGAGGTTGCAGTGAGCTATGATGATGCCACCATACTCTAGCCAGAGTGATGGACAGAGGCCCCATTTCAAAACAAAAACAAACCAACAATTTACCATTTCCTGGATATTCATTGATATTAATTCCAAAAGCAGGATTAAAGCAGATGCATTCAAGATCACTTACTCATTTTATTAATAAATAAAATCCACACAAATATTTATAATAAGCCAATAAAGATGCATTTATAAATTAAATGTAGGAATTAAACTAAATAAAACCACAATTACTTATTATTTATTGAAATGGTACATGCTGGGAATTATAAAGATAGATGACACAAATGACATAAATGATAAAAGACACAAATCTTTTTCCCAGCGATTTTACTGTTTAGTAGGGAAGAAATCGTATGCATCAAATGACTATATTATATATAAATAGAAAGTACTAGAAAGAAAGTCAAATAAATGTAAAATGGGATTAAGAGTTTTCTTTCTGCTGGAAGATTGCCAAGAGCTGAGGTAGCATTTAAAACTGGACCTTGAACAATATACAGGGTTTAGTCCCGGTAGAAGGTAGGGATCTTATGAGCAAAGCAACTTAGGCAATAAAGTGTAAGGTGAATGCGGAACTGAAGTTAACTCAGTTTGGTGTGGCAGAAGCTAGCTAGGTTCATAGCCCAGCTCTAACAGATATATTAGCTATGTGATCCCGTGCAGGTTACTTAATGTTTTTAAGCTTCAGTTTTCTTAAGTATATATACAAATAATAATAGCATCTACCTTACTGTGTTGATATAAGGATTAAAAGAGAATATATTTAAAGCATTAATCATGTTTCCTGGCACAGAGTACTAAGTGCTCAATTAATATTAACTATTATTAATAGTAACAAATCTATTCATTAATTGAAAGTGGGTAAGATTGGATCAAGTTGGACTGAGCACACATGCCTACCTTCCTTTCCAACCAAAATCTCTTAAAATTACAGAAACAACTACTTGTATAAGAAAGGATACCATCCTTAAAAATTAAAACACTGAAGTACTCTAAGAATAGAGAAAATCTACAGCTAAATCTGGAAGAGGAAAAAATAGTTTTCAGATGGGCATATAAGCAAAACCAGAAATGTTCCATAGAGCAAAGGACATGAGAAAACACATGAGTGATTACAGAAAGAACTACCTTTGCAATACCTGAGCCAGAGAACCTTTCCTCTTTTGCTCATACTGAACCACACATTAGCCTAGTTTTACTCTTGGGCTTAAAACCTTAAATCTTCTTCCCCAAAAAGAGTACTTATGACAAACTTCTATGAATAGACTTGTCCATAAGTCAACAACAGGTAAATAGGGATAATCAAAGATAAATACTACAAAGCAAAAAAATTTTTAAAAAAGGTAACTACATATGGAAAGCTAAACCATCAGGAATTAACACAAAGAAAGGGAGGCACAAAGCTCAATAGGAGAAATAATAATAAAGGAAACAGAGCAAATAAGCAAACAGGAGAAAACTTTAACAGACATCAAAGATGAGAATGCCACAAAACAAGACTAAGACATTTAAAAAAAATCTTTTAGATTTAGAGATCTTGGAAATTAAAAATATAGGCAGGAGAGAAGTCTAGTTTCAGTCCTGACACATAAAGAGCTTGAAAGTCATCATTCTCAACTTTACAAGAAAAAATTGGACAAACTGAACATGAATGGCTTCTCATGGACTCATCAGAGAATTCCAATTGCAGGGCACACTGCCATGCTAAAACCCAGAGAGAGGCACATGGCAACAAGACTTATGTACATGAAGCAGAAGCCACTGGAGCCATAAACTGGTAGCAACACTTAAAAGGTAAGTTTGATGAATTGCTGAAGGTTGAGTGTGGACTAGTGTGAAAATGAGAAAATCCTGGGGGGCACAGTCTTAGGGGTGACCCTGTATTTCTGGGAGGATTCCCTCCAGGAACTCTACCAGGTTCTCGCCCTGAGGCTCCAAAAGGTGCTCTCCTGTACCTGGGAGGCAGAGGGAAAGAATAAGCATTGAAACAGGACCAGACCCTTTTCCGAAGCACAATTCTTAAACATAATCTGAGCTGCAGGAGGAATTCTTTGCCCCTCCAACTTCCTTCAGCTTTCCTGTTTCACCTAAGGTGGGTGGAGGGGAGCACAGCAACCCATAGTCAAGAGAGGACAGGGATTCAAGGAAATAGCTTGGGAACACCATAGGGGAGGAAGGGAGTAGGAGGCAGAGGGAAAAAAGCTATACCACTGGAAAAACACTTGTGAAAGTCACAGCCATGAGACACAGGCCCACTAAAAACCTGAGACTTAATTAAAGACTATAGAATGTTCCTCTTCCCCACATCTTAACACCACATAAATGGGGCTCAAGTATAATTACAGCTGAAAGGGCTGCAAGAAATCTCTGAGAAGTGATACATAGGAAAATGTACGGACAAAAAAAAAGTACACTAAAGGAACTTGAAGTCTCTGGTACCTATAGCTACAACAAATGTTAAACACAACCCTACAATACAGCTTCTAGCTGGATTAAAATAAATCCTCACACTAAAGGCCTATTTCAGTTCCTATTACCCAATACAAGATGCCTAGCTTTCAACAAGAAATTACAAAGCATGTCAAAAGGCAAGAAAAAACTCAGGCTCAAGAAACAAAACCACCATCAGAATAAGACACAGATATGACACAGATGTTGGAATCACCAGACAGGGAATTTAAAATAATTACAACTAATATGCTAAGGGCTCTAATGAAAAAAGTGGGTAGCACACAAGAAGAAATGAGTAAGCAGAGAGACAGACTGTAAGAAAGAACCAAAGGAAGCATAATATCACCCTAATACCAAAACCAGATGAAGACATTACCAGAAAACTACACACCAATATATCTCACTAACACAGAAGTAAAAATCCTTAAGAAAATATTAGCAAATGATTGAATAAATAAACAAATGGGAGAGAATGGACAAATCTTCTGTGTAGAAGAACTCCAAATCGTCTGTGTAGATACATAGCCCACAAGGAGGTGGAGCATAACTCCCCAATCCTGAATTGCGGACTGTGTATAATAACTTCTTTCCAAAGTGTACAGTATGGAAAGGGTGAAAAAAGAGTAACTTTACAGTGGAGAAACCTGATAAACACCTCTTTAGCCAGGTGATCGGGGTTAATATTAACAGTGATAAGTCATGTTGATAGTACATACTCTTGATATGATGCAATGAGAATGGCACTTTACCTGTGGTTTTCCTCCCAAAAACCCATATCTCCAATCTAATCATAAGAAAAACATCAGATGAATTCTAATTGAGCAACACTCCACAAAATACCTCACCAGTGCTCCTTGAAACTGCTAAGATGATCAAAAACAAGGGAAGTCTGAAAAACTGTCACAGCCAAGAGGAGCCTATTGAGACATGATGACTAAATGTAATGTGGTATCCTGTATAGGATCCTGAAATAGAAAAGGACTTGAGATAAAAGATAGGGTTATCTGAATACGGTATAGAAGTTAGTTAATAAAATATATATCAATGTTGGTTAACTAACTGTGACAAATGTATCATACATGATATAAACAGTAGGGGAAATGGTGCGGGATATATGGGAGCTCTCTGTATTATCTTCAAGACTAAAACTATGCTAAAATAAAGTTTATTAAAATTATAGGCAGAAAAGCACACCGAGCTAAAAAAAAAGATAAAATTAGTAGACTAGAAAGTAATTCTAGGGGTTTTCCCAGAATATAACACTCAAGGACAAGAGGTGCATGTAAAGGAAAAGCCTAAGAGGAAATAACAAAATAAGCAGCAAAAGCAATAAATAGGCCGGGTGGTGGCTCATGCCTATATCCTAGCACTCTGGAGGGCTGAGGTGGGAGGATTGCTTGAGGCCAGGAGTTTGAGACCAGCCTGAGCTGTCTCTACTAAAAACAGAAAATTAGCATGGTGGCCCATGCTTATAGTCCCAGCTACTTGGGAGGCTGAGGCAGGAGGGTCACTTAAGCCCAGGAGTTTGAGGTTGCTGTGACATATGATGATGCCATGGCACTCTAGTGTGGACGAAACTCTGTCTCAAAAAAAAAAAAGAAAGAGCAATAAATAAATAGATAACATCATAAGATTTTTCTGAACCTGAATAGATGCAAATCTTTAAATTTAAAGAAACCATTCAGTGATGAAAAATATGAACTGGAGGTGAAGGGAGAAAGAAATTCATGTCATGAAATTTCAAAATTCAAAGGATAAAGATAAAAATCCCAAAAGCTTTCAGAGAAGAAAAAGCAGGCTACCTAAAATCAACAGGTGGACACGCAACTGACTCCTAACAGTATACTAAAAGATAATGAAAGTTTATATGAGGGCAAATAATATATTTTCAGACATGCAAAATCTTGAAAATTTACTTCTCATATACCCTTTCTGAGAAATCTACTATAAAATATAATCAAGCAAAATAAATTAAACAATGAATCCAAGAAAGTAGAAATTTGCAGCCCAGAGAATACAATTCAGGGGAAGGTAAGTATATGAGCAACAAGGCAGTGAGAGCATGATGATGTTTTTTAATTGTTTGGTGAGGGGGAAAAAGATCATGATTAACCTTAAATGCTGCTAGAAAAAAATATGGCTAAATGTGTATGTCAAATTTTTAAGGGTAGACATTTGATAAATAGAAATAAAAAATTGAGATGGCAGAACACATAAGGACAATAAGCATAAAGTTGTCTATAGTCTTAAAACAAAAGGACACGAAAAGTTTGAGAATGAAAAAAATAGAAAATATGTATCAATGCTATTAAAAGACAGCAGGTATAGTAATAGCAATATCAGAAAAACGAGCTAAAAGCAACAGAAATCAACTAGGACAAAATGAGTGTTTCCTGCTGATAAAACAAACATCATGTTTTCTTGATTCTAAGACGCACTTTTTTACGTTTTAACATCTCTGAAATCAGGTTGCATTTTATAATCCACGGTGTCTTAGATTTGATGAAACACAGTACTCTACCAGGAAGATAAGTCATGATTCCTAATGCAGTAACAACGTAGCTTCTGAATATGTAAGGCAGTAATAGTTAGAAATTCAAGAATTGAACAAATCTGCAATCATACTTTCTTCGAAAATGATAGATTAGGTAGACAAAAATTAGGTAAGGCTTTGATGAATTTTAAGAACACGAGTTTAATTTAATAGTTATATTTACAAACTGTAGTGTCCAAACCTATCACAAAGAAGGCACTTTGAGCCTTCTTACTTACACACTTGAAATGTCATCCTATTTCCATCTAGAACTGTCACCAAAAAAACTGACCATGCATTAGATCACAAAAAGAACCTCAACTTCCAATGAAAGGAAAATGTGGGGTCACCTGAAGTAAGGAAATTACAGGAAATTACAGGTTTGAGGAGCACAAAGGTTTCAAATAATTGATACACAGGGGAGGGAGAGGAAGTAGACCAGGAAAACCTAATAGTATTTCCCAGCAGTCTGAGGCTCAATTGAAGTTGGTGCTTACCAATTTGGTACTCAGTCTCCCTGTTTGTGAGAGAATAATATACTCCAAAATGAAATTCAAAGCTACTCAAATACCTGAAATGTCCATCAGGACAGTGGTTAAATAACTAGGAAACTGGTTAGGGATAAAATGTAATGTGAACATAAAGTCACAAAAATAGCCAAGGCTACAAATTTTGTAGCCTTTGAAAGAAACTACAATTAATTTCAATGCAAGGGAGTAAGTGCTGCATGTGAATGATTCCACAGACTTTAGAGATCCTCCTCTGAGTAACTAAGTCCCAAAGGTAAAGAAGAACTAATTTGATAGGAACATACTCTATTGGGAGTTTTTAATATGTATGTGTTCTGATAAGCTGCCCTTACAGTGAACTGCTGGTTTCAACAAATGATTTATATAAACAATTGAAGGAAGTTATAAAATAAAATGAACACAAAATACTCCTCCCATTCTTGTGTGCAGGAGAGATGTTTCAATTTTAAGGAAGTCATCTGACTTTTTCCTGACATCAAAGCACTCATTAAAAAAGGTGTGCCAGACATTAATGACGCACCTACCACAGCAGTGAGCCCAGGAAAAAGATAGCCTTCTCTCCTTTCATCCTAAACCAACGTGCTGTCTCCTTATTAAGATTCCAACGTCCCAGAGGAAAGAAGGAAGACAAAATGTGTAAAGGTATTTCTGCTCATTACCAATTTAGTCCAAAAAAAGGAAAAACTGCCTGCGTTTCAATGTGCTTAATGATTTACGTTTACTCTAATCATAACCAATTTTCCAAGATGTAGTCAAGAGAAACAGCATTAGCATTTTTAAAGATTCAGAAGCCCAAATTCTAGCAGTTTTTATTTCCTCCAATTATATAAAAGAAAGAGAATTCAAACAGTCTCTAATTAAGATCAAAAACTACTTTAAAACTACAAAACTACTTTAAAAGAAACTACAACTACTCAAATTTGTAAGAGTGTAAACTAAAAAGGAACTCTAAAAATTAGGAGAAAATCATCACCAAACTGGAATCCAGCTAAAAAGTCTCTCACATTCATTTTATCATTTGAGGTCTACAGTGCTTAGGTACATGCTGTAAAAGGAGAAACACAGACACTAATCCTGGTGGCAAACAAAGGTTGCTTTTAAAAATATGCATATGCTAAAATATTAGGACAATTTTATAGTAGTTATGAGGCAGTAGTAACACTTGAAATGCTAATACCAAAGAAAAACATTTCTCAAATTGCATATCAAATTATACTACACTTTTTATTTCTGGTGGTCTCTTAAGCATGCATCAATTGGGAGATAGTTTCCATGCCAACAACACTATAACCTAAAATGAAAAACACACTGTTCCAGCACTTAAACTATGTGAAATTAAGACTATAAGCAGCAGATTGTCAGTGATGTCTTTCAGACCTAAATGATATTCTGCCAACTATGACATTATTGTATAATTTAGTGTTTTTCAAATATAACTACCAATTAAAAGATATTCAGACATACTATCCTCCTTCTGGTGTTTTAGCACTGCATAATAGATTCTTTCTTTATAACAAAATAATAGCATCAAATTCAAATTGAAGCTTGTTCTCTGATAATTCTAAATCCAGCTTTGAGTCCAATAAGGTCACTTGCAGGACTTCTATTTAACTATCAACACCAAAAATTATTGAGGCACTAAGTTATTATCTGGACCTCACAAGTTCTGAGCTTAAAATTCATGACTTTTGGCAAAGAAGAAATTCATGTTCAACATTAAATTATTCATACTTTAATCATATACCTACCTCTCTAAAGTCTACCTGTCCAAAGCTGTCTAAAAACAGAGAATTCATTAAAGCATAACTCAACAGTAATGGGATAAACTTTCTTAACCTAAGTAGAATCCCTCTATGTTCATTTAGTGTTAAATTTTAATCTTTTCCTCTCCATTATCCTAAATATCCAATAAATCATAAATCTTATTTTCTTTTATAGGAACATCTATCTAACACTTAATAAATATTTACCATGTATAAGTCTTTAGGGGATAAAAATAAAGTCTCTCTTTCCAATGCTACCACCTAGTCAAGGGCCTTAAATATCACATCTGATTTGGTACAAAATCTTCCTAACTGTTATCACAGATTTCATATTTTCCTCTCTGAAACCATTCAACACACCTTAATACATTAATCCGCTTAAAGTGCTGCTTGTTTCTGTACACACCCTAAAATTGCTGGAGTCTCCAACTGCTCAACAAATTCCAACCCTCTAACTTGGTATTAAGTAATCTGGTCTACACACACCTTCCCAGATTTACATTCCTGTACTCATACTTCTCTAAACACTGATAAACTGAAACTGCTTGCTGTTCTCCAAGTGCACTTTGAGCCTTTTTACTTACACACCTGAAATGTCATCCTTTTTCCATCGTCTTGTAATGTGACCAATCTAAAATCCCACCCATTCTTCTAGGCTCAGCTCAAATGGCATGTTCTTCAAAAAGCCTTCCTTCCCTGTCAAACCTGGCAGAAATTATTTCTTCCCATTTCATTTCAGAGTAGCACTTTGTCATTCAGGATAGCTTATATTACAATGTTTTAGATGCATAACCTCTCTCCTGGTACTGTGTAGAACTTTTCAGATTCAATAAACTGGTGATAACTCAGGTGACCATGGAATATACTGTCCACACCCAGATACTTCTGAGAATGAAAGAAGGCACATTTGGTAATTATGCTGGGATAAATTGTCTCAGGCACACTCAAATATGGTCATGCTGGCAAAATGATACATTTGACCAACCTTGTCAATAAGTAAGTATAATCACAATACTGATTTCAAAGACTGAATTTTAAATTAAGAGAATGTAAATGAAAAAGAGAGAGAACATAAATGATTTTTGTCTTGAAAATATTTAACTTGCTAAAGTGGTACAGTGAATTTTGAAACTGGAAACCTAGGTATCAGTCCTGACTTTGTTACTAACTAGTTATTTTAAGGCAAGTCACTTAATTGAGTCTCCAGCTCAGCTAAACTAAATATCTAGATCTTTAAGGTCTAGACTCTCTTTGATTTTATATCATGCTGCTCCCTAAAAGCCTACATAGTAGGGTCTCTGCCAGATAACTGTGACTCTCCATTTACATAGTACAGGTACTCAATAAAATACTTGATTTAACAAAACATATTTCTTTTAATAATTTAATAAAATATACTTAAATACATTAGCAACTGTATGACATGATTCATCTTCCAGGAAAAATGCTATACTAACCAACATTTGGAGATTGTCACCAAATATTCTTAACCTATTTTTCTCCCACAGCATTTTGTTTCAAGGAAAAAAAAAACTCAAAAAGTTTAAAACTACCTTGAACAAAGCAGAAATCAATAGGTATAGATTTAAATATTCCAAGTTTAACTTCTAATGGATTTTATTTGTCTTTGCAAAAATTTACAATGCATTGTTTGTCCTTTCCTCCCCATTTTCAGACTCTCCCAACCCCCTTCCTCAGATATAACCACCATTAACAGATTGCTGTGTAGACCTGTAGAACTTTCTTGTACATACAAGCACTTATATTCTTTTCTCTCATCTTTTCCGCAAATGATATCAGACTCCACGTAATTTTTTGCAACTTGCTTTATGAATAATAAACTTGAATATTTTTCCACATATAGATCTACCTTATTCTTTTTAACAGCTACTTAAGTATTCCATTGTATTCATGTATTTAACTATCCCAGTTATTGGTTATATTGATTAGGCTGTAGCCAGATTGAGGCTAGTCTAATATACAAATCTATTTGTGAGATAAATTATTATAAATAGGATTGTTTAATAAAAGGGTAGACGAATCTAAATTTTTAAGTTGCATTTCAAAAAAATGTACACTGCTACTAAGAACTCAAAAACACACGTTTCCTCATACTCTAGTCTCATGATAGAGCAGTTAAAAAAAAAATGAGATAAACTTCTAAGTACTGCCATGTCTACAAAATACTGTTTTAAAAAGTCACATAAAAATATGATTTCACTTTTGCAAATAAAATGTCTATATGTGAATGTGTGTATATGTAAGTATAAAACACACACGCACAGGCTCTTATTTATTTATTTTTTTCAGTTTTTATGTTTCTTTAATCCCATTCCATCTAGAACATTTCCTTAGCATTTTCTCCACGCCCCCTCTCCCCGGATGTTTCACTTTTTTTTTGTTTGTTTTATAAAAATTTTTCCTTCTAATTCTTGAGGTCTCAACTTTAATATCACTGCTTCAGAAAGGCCCTTTCTGTCTACCCTATTTAAAATAACTCCCATTCTACCCCTAATAATTCTTTATCAGAGCATTCTTTTCATTTCCTGTAAGTAGACATAAAAGCTATAATTATTTTGTTTATTCATTTACTTGCTTATGTCTGTCTCTGCTAACAGAATCTAAGCACTATAACAGCAGAGAATCATGTTTGCTTGTTAGCTATTTCATCCCCACCACTTAGCACAATGAATATAGAATTGTACATACCATATAGAATTTGCTCAACAGACATTTACTGAAGGAATATACAGACCATGTTTGTTGACACGGGTTACCTCTAGAAAGTGAGATTAGGCAAAGGGTTAAAAAAGTAAATTTACTTTTATTTTAGTCAATTATGCATTTTTGACAATGAACATGTGTTATGTTTATTTTAAAGTATTTTAGTGCAATTTTAGTTTTAACCAGACTATTTCAGATGCCTGGTAATCTGGTCATATAAAAATTATTTTCTTGTTTTGCAAATTTAAATGATCTAACTGAATATTATACGGACTTCTGTTGTCGATTTTAAAAAAAATCTTTAAACTTTGCTTCATGAAATTAACCTTTTATCTTCATTTTAATTTAATTTAATACTAACTATTGAATTCCCATGGGTGCTTTGCCTTTTTATGTTCTTTCAAATTACTATTACCTTAAAGTCACAGAGTACTTAAAATTTATAAAAATGCATTACATATATTACCCTATTTACTCCTCATAGGTGTGCTATGCAGAGATCATTGTTCACACTTACAGGTAAGGAAGATGATACCCAGAGAGGTTAATCACCTCATCCATAGTGGGACTGGGACATGAATCCAATAGTTCAGAATTTTTAGCACAAGGTTTGTTTCATTATATACATTATGGTAGGTAACATAAAATTATTAACTGGAAATGCCTCAATCTACTTGTAAACAACAAATCTATTTCAACATGTCAATATCTAGAAAGAAAGAGATGTGTCTGAAACACATCTTAAGTTGAATGCATGTATTTCTAAAACAACTGCATAAAGGGATATTTGGATGATAAGGGACTCTAAAAGATCATTGAATTTAATTCCTTCATTTTACAGAAAATAAAAAATTACAGAATTTCACTACATCATCCAATCACTCAGTAAGTTAATAGCAGGCATGAACTAGAACCCAGGCATTGACTGGTTAGATGCATTTTCAATCTTAGAAAGTTCCTAGACATGGAATTCATAATTAAGTCAAATTACATCACAGTTATCACGAGTAAAACTTTTCCTAAAGTTATAATTACTGCCATAAAAAAGCAAAATAACTGATTAGAATTTATCCTAATACCAACACCAACTACTGTACATTCTAGTACTTTAGATTTAAAATATTCCACTAACGACTAATAATTTCTTCCTATTATCTAGCCAACTTTTAATCATGCCAGGTCATTAGTCACTTATTCCATAACTTTATTATTCAATATCAACCTCAGATACTATATGGAATTTTTGACAAATGTTTCTGTCTAAAAAGGGGTGGGGAATGCTCAATATGTATCCTTATCTACCATGGCCATAATATCCTAGAAGTAAATTAATGAGTTGGTGAAGTGTGAATTTCCTTCACTAAAAACAAGTTCATGTTACTCCCTTTTCACCAACACTTCTTCCCTTCCGGGAAGTAAAAAATTACTAATTATCAGACTTAGTATCAAGGGAAATAAATAGAAAAGCATATTTGTGTTTTTACATTTTGGTCTTACATAATAACTTTGGAATCTATTTTTAAATTCACTGACAGGAAGAATGGCTAATAAAAAGTTAATAGACAAAAAACAGATATTTTACTTTAATTCCCACTACTCTTAACATATCTACAATAATTTATATGTCAACGCTTTTTTTGAAAATATCATTCAATAGATGATTATAAAAAACAGAAAGGATTTTACTATAAATGACAGGAAATAGTAATTTGAAATGGCAGCAGATAAAAATAATACTATTTATGTTCAGTTAAATATTTTAAAAGATGCAAGATCTTCTAAAATCAAAAGTTGCCATTACTGAAAATGCATCAAAATAAAGTTAAATATTAAAAGCTATATTTTAAATGTTTTGATTACGAAGTCAAGTTCAAAACAAAACTCAAATTCTACTTCCCAATTTGGTCAGAAATTCTGTTTTCTGCTGATGTTATAAAAATGTTTTATATATTTTAATTATAATTATGAAATTTCATTTAATCTTCAAAGGTGATAATTAACTTAATTATCACAGGTCAATTGTGGGTGCTCCAAAGCACCTTCTTGCAGCCAAGCACTAGTAGGCAGGCTGGTGGCCAGTAAACATAGCCACACAACATACTTCAGGTGGGAATCAAAAGACAATTCCTGCAGAAATGAGACTTCATGTCAAAGACACTCAGTTGAATATTTTCAGCATTATTTTTTAAAAAGGTACATGAAGATAAGCACCATCTCAACCACTTATACTGTTTGAGTGAGATTTTAATGGTAATCTCAAACACAAATATACTGAAGTCTCTTTGTTAAGTTCCATGTAAATAAATACGAGAGAGCCAAAAGTTTACTAAGAAAAGTCACTGTCACTAGTAAAAAGAAATAAGCCTATTTACCTCACTGATTCTACTAGTGCCTTATTTAGTAATTGTACTCAGGCATTTTGCCAAGATGGAAAAATGTTATGCTTCTACTAAAACCATTTCCATTAAGTGGGGAAGGATATATTCATAGACAAACATAGGAAGAAAAAAGCAGTCCTAATGTTTTATCCCTTTTTATAACGGTAATATCAAGTACCATGTTCCCCTGAAAATAAGACCTACCCATAAAATAAGCCCTAGCAGGAT
>VBSM01002959.1:14006613-14019733 GCA_008086735.1 Cheirogaleus medius | reverse complement strand
TTGAGGAAAAATAAATATAAGACCTTGTCTTATTTTCGGGGAAACACGGTATATTTAAAAAAAAAACAAAACCAGCACATAAAAATCCTATGTATATGCTATTTTAGTGAAAAGCCAGAATAGGTGCCATCTTTGCCAATTAGCTCCCCTGGCCAAACAATAGATGTCAGAGAAATTCCTTCTGGAACCACACCAGAACCTGACCATTTTTGACTTAGATAAAAGGGTCTAAAGTGGTATCTTTTTCATGTATTCTTGAGAAACACTCAAAATGAAAAATGCTTTAGTTTCTAAAAACAAATAAATAATGCACCCAATGGGTACCCTTATCAATTTAACACAAAACTGTTATCCAACAATTCAACTTTTACTTAATTCCGTATGAGAAATCAATCAGACAAGAGTTCAACACAGCATTGTTCATAATGGCAAATAACAGGAAGAAAATTTAAATGTTAACAAATATGGAATCAGTTACCTAAAATAAAGTATTAATATATATATAAATAATGTTGATGCAGATATACATTTGTTAACATAGAAAGATGTGTACAGCGTGCTATTGCAAGAAAACAAGGTTATAAAATCATATACATATCTGTGTGTGTTCATATGCAGTACCCGTTGGTAGTAGGAAATGGGATATGTGCCAGTTATCACTTTACTGCTCTCAGCTCCAAATTCAGATTTCATCACCTGCTCTGCAAAAATGGAGCTGGGCCCTTTATATATTTTTCCTTTGCCAGCTAGCACCTGTATTAAACTTTATCAGTACAGGGTGCTGAAGATATATTACAGAAGAAAGGAGTTTCCTTCCCAGTTCTAGTGTGCTGCCTTGGCTGGCTCCTATAGTTATCAGCTCCCCCCAACACCTGACCCCTTGGGTAGTTTTGCAGGAGCATACCTCCAGTGACACACTTCTCTGTGAACAGATTTCCTAGCATCCTAGAGAGTGAGTCTGAGCAGTTTTAGACAGCAAAGCACCACATCAACTTCTCTGCCATCCAGTAAACCATACAGTAAACATCCTCTCCAACAGGGTCTGGATCTCAGCCCGAAGAGGAGGCCTCTTCCTGAGCACTCTATTTTAGACCTAGGGGTTGTCGTTCCTTATATCTCCCATTCTTGTATTTTTTAGAGTTCTCTTTAATTCTTACTAGCCAAACCCTTGTTATACCAGTCCCATTGTAGTTAATAATTTTTTATATTAAACTTTTCCTGCTCAAACTATAGTGTGGTTTCCTCTGATTTTATATACAGGGTGAATTTTTTTTTATACTTTTTAAAGTTGTCTGAATTTTTAAATAACAAGCACTTTTTTGAGTGACAATCAGAAAAGGGAAGTTAATTTTATTTTGGAAAAACTGAAGAAAATTTCAATGTAAAATAAACATTAAGAAGTTTTTCTTTTTAGGGCAGAAATATATTTGTGAGATTAAAATGACTGAACCCTAAAAAGCATTCATTTGTGTAAGACTCTATAATTTTTTAGCTTTTCTTAACATAAGTTTCTTTTCAATATTATCCAAAATTGTATTTCCAGGTAATTTTATTCAATAGAAGTCATTTAGACGACTATTCTTTTTCTCTTAGTTACGCCATACCTTGGCCTTTACAAATAGGTTATTAATCATGAGGTATACTGGAGTGATAGGTACGAGTTCCTCAAACACATAGCCTTTTTCATCTTACTATTTCAGTGCCTCTTACCATGTTCAAGGATTATCAGTTGGGCTCCAGCTTGTGCATTTCCAACATCATTCTCAGCAATGCACTGATAGAACCCTTCATCTGATTTCACCAGACCCAAAACTTGAAGATTATGTTCCTTCTGAGGAAGAAAAACATAAATACAATTTTTTGATTCAATTGATAAGTATTAGCTCAAAATCTCAAAGATATGTTCTTTTTAGAGAGGAAAAACAAGTACAATAATATGATTTAATTACTGAATATTAACTATATGCCTGTTAATTCAATTTTATATTAAATTACATTCAAGGTACTGACTTAACTAACTAGACTAGTATATACAGTTATTAACAATGAAGAACTTAACATTTATGGAAAGTCATACCCTCATTGTTTGCAAACTTACACCTTTGCTTGGAAAACCAACTGGCATGTAATACCAAGTAACCGTATGAAAGTCTGAATTTGTGGTATTGTTTTTCTAAGATTATCTGTAATATCAATAGTTCTAATAGATTAGACTACAATAAGTTAAATGAAGCTGTATACATATGAGCTTTCCTTAAAATATAAAGTACTATATGAACGTCAACTATTGTTACTGGTACAATATATGATTTTAAAATTTTAAAAATAGTGTACAAATATTGATAACAGAATAAAAATGCTAATTTAACCATAATAGATTCCTTTATGTTAAATACTTGTGAATTGCTTTTTATTAAATGATTATGCATTTCAAATATAGAAAATGTTTCCTAAGAATGTATTATTTATATGACAATTTTGTAATGAGATAATAAGTCTCTAACAACCATAATTACTTCTGATCATTTTTATGAATGTCATGCACAGATCTTAAGGTATGCCACTAATCATCATTATTATTATAACCTAGATAATTCTCTTACTAGGATGTAAGATAATGATGATAATATTAGTAGATGGTATCTACTAAGCATTTACTCTATATAAAGTAAAAGTCAATTGAGACAGGGTCTCACTCTGTCACCCAGGCTGTTGCGCAGTGGTGTGATCATAGCTCACTGCAGCTTCCAACTCCTGCGCTGGAACAATCCTCCTGGCCTTAGCCATAGTCCTCAGGGGCTATAGGAGCACACCACCATGGCTGGCTAGTATTTTTTTTTAATTTTTTGTAGAGACAGGGTCTCCCTATATTGCCCAGGCTTGTCTTGAACTCCTGACCTTGAGCTATCCTCCTGCCTAGGCCTCTCAAAGTGCTGGATTACAGGCCCACCCTGTACTGCATTACTTTTTAAAAGAATCTTTCTTTCTATTGTCACAACAATTGTCCAACACTGGGTCATCCTTATTTTTAAGGATCTGGGCATCAGTATATGATTTCTGGTTAAGTTTTGTATAGTCAGTTGCATAATTATGTTTTTCGAAAAGATCATCTTTCCACACTTCAAGAGACAGATTTCTGCTCCTTGAATAAAGTGCTGTGAATACAATTAGGGACACACACACAAGTGTGTATGCTAATTATTACTCAGAAAATGGTGACAGCTGTGCTTAAGAGCGTTTGGGTCAGAGTACTAGACTACCGCTGGACTCCAGGCTTACTTTAGCCACTGATTTGCTACGTGATCCTACATAAGCAACCAAAATATTTCTGGGCTCAGCTTTCTCATCAAACAATGAACAGATTACATTCTATGTGAATTTTTCTGTCTTCATTTGCAGCACATAAACTGATGTCAACAAGGTAACAGATTTCTTGGTTATTACATTTAAAAACATCTAAAGGTTTCAGAAATAAATGTCCTTCTTTGAAAAGTACTTACTACAATCTTAAAGTAATCACTTGGGATAACCATATCCCCATTCTTGACCCACTTCACAGTTGGAGTTGGTTTCCCAGTCACTTCACATTCGAATACAATATCCATAGATTCATGAGCATATATATTAGTAGGCTGCTTCAGGAATTCAGGTTGAGCTTTAAAATAGAAAGGCAATTAAGATATTAACAAAAATAAAAATAGGTAGCTATTCATATTTCAATGAATTGTTTTAAATCACAGAATTCACAGGATTTTTTCTTATTCCTTAAAGGCTTTCACATATTTTTGCAAAAGCATAAATCCAATATATATTAAAAATACATGCTATGAATACAATATCTTTAAAAACTGATTTTCTGGTATAATTAACTGTTATAAAAATATCTGAGTTTTCCTAGCTCCTTGTTGAGAACTATTTACTAAGTTGACTATATTGAATAAATTAAAAATAAGAGTATTACAAGCTGTGTAAAAATAAATATTAAAAACTATTTCCTTAAGATTTATACCATTTTGGAAGGGCTTAATTAAAATTCAAAGAGTTGAAAAGACTGACATAATCTTCCTTTTCAGTCAGCTTGATAACTATATGTGCGTGTGGTGTGTGTGTGTATAACGCAATGTCACAATAGAGGCCTTAAATAGTTTACTCATGCAACACACTCTCATTAGTAACATCCCTCATTACACGAATTGGCTTTAAAGGATTGGAGGAAGAGCAACAGGATCTTTGGAGGAAAAGATAAGTATATTTGAAAAAGCCTGAATAATTCAGTATCTCCTTTTCCCCTTGACCTAAAAGTTGTAAACCACTGATTTATAAATAACAGATTCATAAGGAGTTTAATAATAAGGTCTGAAGTAGATCATCTAGTCTAACTTCCTACCTAATGCTGTAATTTCCTATACAACATCTTTGACAAGGAGTCTTAATGATCTCTATTAGAAAATTTCAAATTACAGGAACCCCCTATACCACAAAGCAGCAAGCTCCACTGTAGGCTAGTTCTATTAAATAACAACGACAAGAGTAGCAGCTTTATTTACAGTTGAGCTAAAATCTGTCCAGCCTGCTGGGATTTTGATTGGGATTATGTTGAATTTGTGGCAACTTAACATCTTAATATTAAGTCTTCCTTTCCATGACCATTGGTTTATATCTCCAATTATTTAGATCTTTGATTTCTTTCATCAATGTTTCATAGATTTCAGTGTACAAATCTTCATACTTTGTTATATACATCCCTTGGTATTTCAAATACTTTTGGTGCTATTCTAAGTGGTACTTTAAAAATATTTTAAATTTCTAATTTCACCCTCCTGCAAGTTCCTCTACTCAATCCTAAAGATAGAGTTTCTCCAGCTTACTCCAGTAAGCTGCTAGTATGTAGGGATGAAATTGATTTATGTATATTGAATTTTCATCCCGAGGCCATGCTAAACTCACTCATTATTAATAGTTCTATATAGAACTAATAGTTCTAGCTTCTGTATAGACAATTTGAGGATTATCTACATAGACAGTCATGTTGTCTGTGAGTAAAGACAGTTTTATTTGTTCTTTTCCTTTTTAAAAAAATTTTCTTGCCTAATGCACTGGCTACAGTGGGGCAGGGCCTGGAAAGAAGTCCAAAAGCTATGTAACTTAGGTAAAGCAAGAACAAGAGTACAGAGAGCACACAGAACCCCAGGCAAATAGAACCTCCCTCAAGGAGGGAAAGAATATGTAATCTTAAGAAGATATATACACCACAGTGATGGAAGATCAGAAAACAAATCTCACAATAAGATGTAATCAGGGAAATCCATTAATAGTGAATTTGACTACCATTTCAAACACTGACTAGCCATTTGTATTTAATACTTCGTGAATTATCTATACAAGTGCTCTGCCATTTTTCCAATAATGTTCAAAATTTTCTTATCTATATATAAGAGCTTTTAACATAATGAGTTATCAATGTATGGCCTCTCAGTCCCAAATCCACCCTCGTTTGCAATAATGAATCTGGACCTTTGTAAGCTGGTGCTTTGTTAACAGAAGGCACTGGAGGAATACTGCATGGCATAGCACAGCGAAAGGCTAATCTTTCAGGTTGAGGAGTGCCCTTCTTCTTGCACCTATGGTGTGGCTGCTAGGTTTATGGGAGACCCAATGATGATCACCCTCCTGCAAGTTCCTCTACTCAATCCTAAAGATAGAGTTTCTCCAGCTTACTCCAGTAGGTGGCTTCTGTGCACCAGCTCTGACCCATAGCATCCCACAGGACAGAGTCCTGCACACCAGCTCTGACTCCTGTCACTCTAGTGGGCAACTTTCTGCTCATCATCCATCAGGCCCACAGCACCCACTCCAGCAGGTGCTTTCCACATATCAGCTCAGGCCTATGGCATCCCAGCAGAGGATACTTTCTCCAACAAGGTCTGAACAGCAGTCTTCCTTTTTCGGATTCTCTCTCTCACTTGAGAGGTAATAGTAGCTGATCCTTATATTTACTATTTCTGTATTCTTTAGAGTTCTATCTTATTCCTTTTTAGTATTAGGTTATTAACATTGAAATGTCCAATTTCCTTAAGTACTAAGTTTGAGAGTTGATCTCTGAAATTTCACTTTAACACTTATTGGTTTATTTTTGTTGTGAAGGTACATCCTCATTTTTTCAAATGCACATTTTGGCATTGTCTTTCAAATTTTTTTAGAGCAATTTTTGTGAGACCATGGATAAATAATTAATGTTCTCTTCAAATATGAGTTCTATCATGGAACCAATGCAGTGCAGACAGCTTGAAATATCAACGAAGTGTTTGGGAAGGATGTGGCTAATGAACGCACAGTATGTCGATGGTTTGAGAAGTTCCATTCCTGTGATTGTAATCTTGAAAATGAGCCACAAGAGCGACCTGAGACCACAGTGGATAATGATGAGCTGAAAGCTGTAGTGGAGGCAAATCCATCTCAACCTACACATTAATTAGCAGCAAGGTTTGACGTTACTATTCTAACAATAACAGCCCGTTTGAAACAAATCAGCAAGGTAAAGAAGCTGGATAGATGGGTTCCGCATGAATTAAACAAGTATCAGCAGAGAAATCATCTCGAAGCTTGCCTTTCTTTGCTGTCATGACATAAAGGTGAACCACTTCTACACCGTATTGTTACATGTGATGAAAAATGGATTCTAAATTTTGACAATCACAAGCGTTCACGCACAATGGTTGGATAAAGATGAAGTGCTGAAACACTGAATATTCATCAAAAAAAGTTAATGGTGTCTGTTTGGTGGTCCAGCGCTGATATTATCCACTACAGCTTCATGAAACCTGGTCAACTGATTACAGTGGATGTCTACTGCAACCAACTGGGTGAAATGATGAGGATGTTTGCAATTAAGCAGCCGAGATTGCTCAATAGAGACCAGCCAATCCTTTTGCAAGACATTGCTCAACCACATGTTGCAAAAACAACACTGCTCAAACTACAGCAGCTAAACTTGGAAACTCTCTGTAATCCACTGTATTCAACAGACCTTGCACCAACTGACTGCCACTTCTTCCAGGCTTTGGACCACTTGTTGCAAGGAAAAATATTCAATTCTCAATAAGCTGTGGAAAACACCTTTTGCGATTTCATCACCACTTGCTGTCCAGGCTTCTTCGCTGCTGGCATTAGCAAGCTACTGTTAAGATGGCAAAATTGTGCCAATAATTTAGGCATACACTTTGATTAACTGTACTGCTTCTTGTTTGAGATATAACAAACTAAACTTTTGGAATGAAATCGGGCATTTTGTATGCAATGACCTACAATAGCTTACTATGTTAGTCAGGATCCAGAAACCATACTAGGCATCTGGATGGGGAAAATTTAATATAAAGAACTATTAACTATTAAAATGTGTTTATATATTTAATATAAACCCTTTGTCCATATGCTGCCAATATGTCTTCTCTCAAAAGTTTTCTCTTTTGTCTTTAATTCAAGGCACCTACTGTAACAAAGTTTTAAATTTTTATGTGATAAAATTTATAAACCCTCTCTATTTTAGCATCTGTATATCATTATTCTTAACTCCGAAGGCTTTTTCTGCTTCCATACTGTAACATTCACCTACATTTTCTTCTATTTTCTATGAAACAATCCAGATTTAGTGAGGTAAGTACTCAGTTTTATAATTTTCTAAATGGCAAACTCACTAGTCCCAAGATGAATAACTGATTTGAAAGTTTTAATATTAAAATCTATGTATTCTTGGGGGGTTATTTCTGGATACTAATTGGTTTCATCCATCTGTCTATTCCTGTACCAGAACCACAAAATTATTGTAAGTACACAATATGTTATAATATATGTTAGAACAAGTACTCTTGTTTTATTCTTTATTTCCTCAAAATTTTCCTAACATGTTTGCTTAGGGCTCCTCCCCACCCTCAGATAAATTTAGACTCATCTTATGTTAAGTTTCTCTGTTTCTTCTCAAAGCAGACAGACAAACAAGAACTTGGAGTTTTCATTTGAACTGCAATAAATTTTAGATGTAGAAAACTGAACATATTTGCAGCCCTGAGTCTTTGTATTTAATAACCAAGTTGTTTAAATTTACTTGTGTTCAATAAAATTTATGCCACTGATCTGGACCGAGCTCCTGCACTAGGCTCCAACAGATCAAACCAAAATGGAGTCACTTGTGCTAAAGTTCCACACCACCAAACTGAAACTACGTTGTTTATCTGATGTTCTGAGAAATCAGAAGAGACTCAGAATAGCCAAATCCACAAATCAGACCAGTTTTAGCCAGCATAAGAAATTCCCCTCTGCTTTGACCTTTAACAAGGAAAGTAACGAGAAGTAACTCGGTGTTAACCAATCTGCTTTTTGTAGTATGCTGTTTCCTTGTTCCTGTTCAAGCTATCTTACAAAAACTGACTGTTCTGCCATGCCCAGGGTAGCATGTATCTATTCTTTAGATGAGATACTACCTAATTCATGAACTGTTGATAAAAGCCAATTACATCATTTAACTAAATGTGTTGAAATTTTGTCTTTTGACTCTTGGATATTCTTCAATAATGATTTATGGTAAAGCAGTTGTAATGACTAGGAGTCAAAAGACCTAGAGTTGAGTTCTGGTTCCACTACTGCTAAACATGGGTTTCAATTCTACAGGTTGCAGGTTGCTCCTGTACTAAATAAGAAATTCAACTAGACTATTCCTAAGTACAATAAGATCTTTAATCAATGATTTTATGATTTTAGTTTGTATCCCTGATATATGATAATTAACAGCTAACATTTATGAGTTCTTTCCACTTAGTACCATTAGGTCCCAAAATAATCCTATTGATATTATTTATTATTCTTTCCATCTTCTAGACAAGTACACAAATACACACAGAGGCTAGGTAACTCCATAAAATATAGTTTAATCAGTGACAGATCTAGATTTTGAACCCTAGGCAGTCTGACTACAAAACCTGTATTCTTTTTAAAACCTTTTTATTTTATAGAAAAAAAACAGAATAAATACCCATGTACCTGTTATGTGCTTCAACAATTATCAACTCCTGGTCAATACTGACTCATCTATACCCTAAACCATCCCATTCCTCTCCCCCAACCCCCACACAGATTATTCTAAAAGCAAAAACTATGTATTATATTATTTCATATACCTCTACAAAACAAGAACTCCAATTTCTAAACATAATTGTGATGCCATCAGAATGGTATCTAAAATAATTTCTTAGTTTCACCAATTACCAAATCAGCATTCACATTTCACTAATTGACCTATGTTTTTAAAAATGATTTACTTTATTTGAATTTGGTAAACAAGGTTCATTCACTGGTATTAGGTAATTTGTTTCTTAAATTTCTTTTAATCCACATGCTCCTCCTTTATCTTTTATTTGCAATTTGTTTAAGAAAATAAGTCATTTGTCCTATAAAGTTTCCTGCAGTCTGTCTTTTGCTGAATGTATTGTCATAGTGGTATTTAACACGTTCTTCCCGTAAGTTCATAGTTAAATGTAGATGCTTGACTGGAGTTAGGCTCATTTTTTTTCAAGACTACTTCATAGGCAGTTTAATGTGCTTCCTTCAGGACGTTCATAATGTGTGACTGTGTCTCTTGGTGATGTTAACAGCCTTTGATAATCATTGCCTACTAGGACTTGCAAAACAGTAATATTCTTATTCTATCATTCCTTCTGTAAAGAGAAACATCCCTTCAATTATTTGTTATTATATCTCAACTAATTATTAGGATAACTCCTCAATTATTTGGTTATCCTAAAGTACAGTTTTTGGACAAAGGCAGGATAAATGCTTGATTATTTCCATTTACTTACATTTTCAAAACAATGAGCTAGTTTTCTAATATCCTTCCCCAAACATGATTGTTGAGGGCTTTTTTTTTTTTAAGTAGCATTATGAGCTCTTGGTTTAAAATATATTTGGTTTGTTTCAATTCAAAGAAGTTGTTATTATTCTTTTGATTCTTAAACTATCCCATTATTAATGAAGTCTGACTTCACTAGAAGCTCTTGAGTCCTTTTTGACATTACCCTACTGGACGTTAGTTTCGGTCACTGTTTTTAGGCCCCTTTTGTGGATAAAGGCAGCAATTACGGATTTTTAAAATACAAACTTCATCATGATTTCCTACTGGTATTTCCAATTAAACTCAAGACTATAGCTTTTAACTGAATCTTAATTTTACATCTGTATCTTCTTTCTCCATGCCAAAAATCTCTGTGCCCAATGACACTAACATAATTACTCATTTGCTTTATCTTATACTCACAGTCTCAGAATATAATATTTCTACCAACAATATAACAGAAAACAACAGAAGTTTTTGCAGTTCTTTTTGTCCATAGAATATATCCTACAAGGTATATTATAACTGAATTATGATTTTATTTAGAATAGTAACTTTCACTTGGAATTGTAACATTCTGTGTGACTATACTACCAACTGGATACACATTTAGAGTCATTTGCTCCATTTTACTTTCCATTTTCAGGATTTACTTTGTAAATTTTATTTATTTATTTATTTTGGACAAGGTGTTCTCCTTCTGTTGCCCAGGATAGAGTGCAGTGACATCATACCTCACTACAACCTTAAACTCCTGGGCTCAAGCGATTCTCCTGTCTCAGCCTCCTGAGTATGTGGGACTACAGGCGCATGCCACCATGCCTGGCTAATTTTTTTTTTTTTAAAGAGATGGGGTATCCCTATTGCCCAGGCAGTTTTTGTACTCCTGGCCTCAAGCAATCCTCCTGCCTTGGCCTCTCAAAGTGCTAGGATTACAGGTGTGAGCACTGCACCCAGATCATAAATTTTAAATATATAAAAACAAGGTATATTCAAACAAGTTCAGCTTCTAACTCTGTTTTTCCTATCCTAGTCCCTCCTTTCCTCCATAGGTAACCATTTTCAAAATTTTTATGGTTTATCCTTCCATTTTAAAAATTACAAACACACAATTTGTCCCAGACCTCTTCTTTAGATTATAAATGACAGCATACTAAATTGTTTTTCTACCTTCAAAGCCTGTACTATATACCATGTTTCCAAGGAACTGACATTCCTTGAGTCTAAGGAACTGAGGCAGAGTAAGTAATTCTGGAAAACACAGCAAAATCCCTTTTAAAAAAATTCAAATAATTTTAGTATGCATTTTTCGTAAACAGACTTTACAGACTATTAGAAAACAATCATCACAATGTTCAATTCATCATTACTTTCCCTTTCATGAATTATACAATAATGTCCTCAAAATATTCTCTGGATTTTAACTACTTTGTAGATAGTATTCATGCCAATTAAACACAATACAAGAGCAGATGTTTGTGGTTAGGAAGTTAAATTGATAACCAGAGAACAAATGAGTCAATTACCATAAGAAAATAAGTGTTGTAATGGAACATTATATATTTGGTTACCAAAGAGATAATTAAGCTTCAAATTCTCTTTGACAGCTTCCTATCCCTAGTAATGCCATCATCATTTCAAGAATAATTTTAATTGCTAAATCTACAAGTAGAATTTAATACTAAAACATATTATACTTGCAAAATTCTTTTACTAGAAACATCACTTAATTCCATCACTGTTATATAATGATGGAAACTGCCACTCAATCCAAACAGAAAACAATATACGGCCAACACCAATGTTTCAAGGTTACTTTATATCATGCTGTGATTTCGAAGATAACTGTTTTTGTTTACATTAGCTCTGAATTGTAGTTTCTATTGTTTGATTTTAAAGGTTTATTCACTGAAATTCTTATTAAGCTCTTTAAGTAGAGAAAAAATAAATTATGTCTGTTTTATGTTAAATGTACACATGATGTTCTTAAGCTTCTTTTCTGTAATTCACAAATTTATATCGAAATCCTTTTAAAAAATCAACAAATAAAAACCAAGCATTTAAAGCCTAAATTCCCTTCAGGGATGTTGTCTGATAGTTTAATCACAAATCTGATATATGTACTGGCTCAACTAGCATAGCAAAAATACATTAGAACCCTGCAACATTTCTTGAGAAAGCTTCCCATTCCAATGAAGGCCAACAGGATTTTCCTTAACCCTACTGAAATAAGTGGCCTCATAACTGTAAAGCAACATTATGACAAAGTTGCCACTCGACTTTGAAATTCTATTTCTCACCATCCCTACACTGTGCCCTCCAGTCTTACTGCTTTTCCCTAACCCTAAGCATTAGGTAGATGGTGAGGGATTCCCGGTCTCCTAGGGACGAAAATGGGCTTTTTGCCTTGGTGCAATTATCTCACCCTAGTGCTCTCCATACCTGGAGGAGGAAGGAATACCCTATGAATCTGCCAATCAGAACTCAGTGTGACAGCTGCAAAAGAATGCAGAGGACTCTCTAGCCCGTGAGCCAAGCAGCATGGGTACCACAGAGTACAGAAGTGACCTAGAACACCCCACATGCTAGTAACACTCAGGTCATGCAACTCCCAACTATCCAATCAAACTGGTTCCATTTTGACCTCTGAACCACGTGGGAGGTCCCAATCTGGGCACTATAAATCAAGACATAGACCATAACCAGCCCCCCCCCCCTTTGCCCTTCCTTTTGCTCTCCCTTGGCTGCGACAGTGGGTCTGGTCGTCATCTGTGGTGTATGTATCATGCTCTGTAAACCTAGATCTTGTTCTTGCCCTATAACCCTATCTTTCTCTCCTGAATAAACCTCATTTCATGCTTGCCTTACTTTGGTGTATCTGGTCATTCTTTGGCCATGAGCACGTCAAGAACTGACATTTCTGACTAACAACTACTCATCAGATCTAAATCAAAAGCATTTCCTTAAAGAAGCTTTTCCAGACCCACACGCCCCACTTCTCCCCATTCCTAGCCCATTACTGCCCTATTTGCCTTCAAAATCAAAGGAGTCTAAACCATCCTGGATGCTCAGTGCTGATCAGCTGAATAAGGGTTACATCAATTTCACTAATGGGCACTATGGGAGAATTCAATGCTCAGGATAAGATTTTTTTTTTCAAGGATTCTCAAGTTTCTCAAGAATTTAATATTATATACCATTACCATTGTTTCTCCTGAAGTCTACTCTTTTTTTTTTTTT
>VBSM01002959.1:13961446-14006513 GCA_008086735.1 Cheirogaleus medius | reverse complement strand
AGCCACAGATGAACGCGCACAGCGACTTTAGCCGACAGCCGTGATATGAAGGCGACAGCCGAGCGTCGACTTTAGCCGATAGCCGTGATACGACTTTTCTAATTTTTCATTTATCAAATTGTGAACATTTAAAAATAACGTAATGAAAACATATATGTCTATGTTACCTATTCTGATTTACATTACAAGTAAAGCTGCCTGTAAAGTAAAACAAGCTTTCAGTGCTTTAAAGCTTTCCTCATCACACAAGAGCAAAACGGATCCGTCGTCAATGCGCAGCACACACTACCGTGCGGACTGTGAGTGCCGGCTGTGGGCGAGGGTTCGCGGCCAGTGAGCGCCGCACCAAAGTGGGTAAAAAGCGGTATGGTAAGTCCATAGTACGACTTTATCACAATTTAATCATTCTCCTACTAAGGGACATTTAAGGTTACTTAATTTTGATTTTTCTACTACAGGTAATGCTGTAATATGCATCCTATATGTTTTTCTTTGTATGTATATGCAAGAGTTTCAGAAGAATAGATTCTTAGAGGGTGTAACTAGGTCAAAGTGCTTTCATATTTTAAATTTTGATAAACATTACCAAAGGCAAAAAATCACTGTCAATGAACCTATTCAACATTCTACTGGAGGTCCCAGCTAAAGTGATTAAATAAGGAAAAGAAAAAACAATATGGGGATAGGGTTGGAGAAATCACCCCTCCCATAGCACATCATGGCAATTGACTGTCTATTTAGAACATTCAAGAAAATCTATCTCTCATAGAAAAATTCCAATATGCACTGCTGTACTATTTGTAGTGGGAGGGGGTACCTCAATGATTTAATAGATAGGAATAATAATTACGCAAACTAGGGTACATCGGACTGAAACATATGTTACATTCCTCTTACTCAAAGTATAGTTATAAGATCAACAGCACTGGCCGTCATCTGGGAGCGTGTTAGAAACACAGACTGTGTACTCCCGGACTCCTACTCCCAACCCTCTGAATCAGTATCGGCATTGTAACAAGATCTCTAGGTGGTTCCTGTACACATTAAAGTTTGATAAACACTGTTTTTTGGGCATTTAAATACTAATTATATTTGTATATGTACAAATGGAAAAAAATCTAAATATAAAAATGTCAAAAAGCAATTTGCAGAGCAACTAGATCATATGATTCTGTTAATGAAAAACACTTCTAGATGTACATGTATGTAAATGCTTTTTAAAAGAGACACCGAGAAGTATACACTAAACTGATGACAAAAGTTACTCTCTGAGGAAAGAGGTGTGAATGGAGAAGGGGCAAATGAGGGAGAAGATTTACTTTGTTGATACAGTTTCATTCTTTAATATTAATGACAGTATTGCATTATTTATGTAATTTTTTTAAAAAAGAAAAGTCAAAAGGTACTGGAACGAAATATAAATTTTTGGCAAACTAGTGGAATAAATGATTAACATTTATCACTCATATTCTTATTCAACAAAAAAATTAGAAAATGTAAATTAAAAATCTAATTCACAATAACTACAAAAACAATAAAATAGATATGTACCTAACAAGGAAAAGTATAAAACCTTTAAGAAGAAAACTATGAAACTTTACTTAAAGGATATAAAAGAAAATATAAAAGAATGAAGACACAAATATAAAATATAGATCCAAACACATATGAAATTCCCATATGACAGAAGTGACACATTAAATCAGGGGAAAAGATGCATAACTCAATAAACAATCTTAGAAACTGTGTAACCACTTGGAAAAGAATAATGCTGGATTCATATCTCATTCCTTATACAAAATAAATTCCATTATGCATCATAGATTTAATGATTAAAAACAAATAGACCCATGAAAGCACTAGAAGAAAAGATGAGATTTTTTTATATAATCTTCAAGGGAAGCCTAAGTATGACACAAACCCAGAAGCCACAGAAGAAATATAAATATATTGGCTTGTGATATTGTGAAGTACATATTTGGATTTCATTCTGGTTTCCTGATACAGGTCTAAACCCCTTAGAATTTCCTGGATGACAGGAGCATCTTTTGTTTTAATAAGACAACTCTTGGGGGGCTCCTGGATAGTCTCAGGATAAGGGCTGGTTGCCAGGGGAACCAGCCACATGCTTAGACCCATCTCTCTACCTCCAGGGAGGGGAGAGGGGTTGAAAGTTGAATTGATCACCAATGGCCAGTCATTTAATCAATCAACCCTACATAATGAAGCTATAAAAGCCCATAAGGACAGGGTTCAGGAGAGCTTCCAGGTAGCTGAGCACATACAGTTTTCTGAAGGGTGGCACCCAGAGAAAGTATGGAAAGTCTGTGCCCTTCCCCAAGTACCTAGCCCTATGCATCTGGTTGTTTATCTGTATACTTTGTGATATCCTTTGTAATAAATGGTTAAATGTAAGCAAAGTGTTTCCCTGAGTCCGCAAGCCACTCTAGCAAATTAATGGAACCCTGATTTACAGCTAGTTGGTGAGAAGCTCCAGAAACTCAGACCAGTGAACGACATCCGAAGTGGGAGGCAATCTTACGGGACTGAGCCTTCAACCTGGGAGACCTGACACTATCTTCAGGCACCAGGTAGATAGTGTCAGAATTGAAATGAATTATGGGACACTCGCTGGTGTCCACTGTAGAATTGCTTGCTTGGTGTGTGGGGAAATAACCCCCACATTCTGAGGTCACAGGTGTTCAGTGTTGAGTAGGGAACAGGAAAAACAAAAGTTTGAGATTATTTTGCTATATACAAGAGGACTACATAGAAAAATTAAAAATTGTACATGATTAAAAACCATCATAAATAAAGTAAAAAGACAATAAATAGGGAAAAATGGCTGACAGAGGTCCAATTTCCTTAATATATTAAAGTTCCCATAAATTAATAAGAAAAAGTTAATTCAATAAAAAATGAGAAACAGATATGTCCATATGTGCACAAAAAGTAAATACACAAAACTTCTAAATATATGAAAAGATGTTGAACCTCACTCATTGGAAATATGCAAATTAAAATTTCAAGATATTTTTTATCTCTCAGGTTGACAAGAGTAGGAGAAGCACATTGTCATACAACTCAGTGATGATATAATTAATACAAGCTTTGTTAGGGTAACTAAGCAATATTTATAAAAATCTAAGTGGTATTACTCTTTGATCCAGTAATTTCACTTCAAAAGAGCCATCCAACTGATACGCTCACACATTTGGATATTCCCTGAACACTGTTTGAAGTAGCAAAAGACTGGGGACAACCAATAGTAAAGTGTTTTAACCACAATCCATTAAGACTGCTGCTCCTTCCATGCTGAGTTCCCCTTAGATAGGGTGATAGTAGAGTGGCTGAAGCCACTTTTTTAATTAAGGGAAGCCAAGAGGAAATTGGGCAACATATAATTTTAGTGGGTTTAGTGGGATGTATTTATGTGGTTTGCCAAAATTTCTGTGTATACCTAAGCTGTCTCAGTAAAGGATGGCTTTCAGGAACACTCCTGCCCATTGTACTAACATTACCCAACACTGAGATAGCACAGAGACAGGACTTGCGCCCCTCACCCATGACCATGGAAGTCCACATAACATAGTCTATTTATTTTATTTTATATATTTATTTTTTAATTTTCTTTTTGCCTGCACTGCCTGGTGGCAAACATGGCCTAATTAGCTGCAGGAGAGCTAAAGCAAACAGTACCTAATCACCAGAATTCAGCCCATATAACCAGAGAGCTAAACCATCTATCTTGTGAGTAATGTTTTGTAGGACCACTGGAATGAGAAACTGACATAAGCTGATAACACACCTGGCTTCAGAGAAAACAGACCTATCCGGATCTAACCGCCTCAAGCCAAAACAGACCCCCATACTGACCATACCTTGACTTTTTACTTATTATAATCTCATTTTAATGCTAAAAATCACACCCATGGGTGGAGATTTTACAAGCTGAGAAATACGATGCATAAAGAAGCATGTAACAGAACTATGCAGGTGCAAGAAAATCTCCACCTTTATAAGATTACATGTCACCCTTTTCCCACCTAAGCCTCTTTAAAACGTTGAAATTAAAAAAAAGAGAATATTTAACATTTAAAATGTTTTAATGAAGAGATTTAAAAAAAAAATGTTCACCAAACTTCCCTCAGGGAGCCAGCCTGAAGACTTTTTCCTTTGTGCTGTCTCCCTTGTGCCCCAGCATAATCCCCAACAAAGTCTTGCCTGTGACTACCATTGGTCTCTTGTTAATTTCTATAACACAGAGAGCCCAAGGGCCTATAACAGTAACACTGAGACACAAAGGTACAGGGTCACATTCCCGTGACTATATTCTAAACACTAAAAAATTGTAGACATATGTATGAGGAGACAATGAAACAAAATTCAAAATAAATATTGCATAAGTGTGTGTGGCAATTTTTTAAAGCGTTATTTTTCTGCATTTTTTTTTTTTTGGTGTCTCCGTAGTATATATCAGTGTTTAAAAATTTTGTTGTGATTTATTTTCTCATTATGAACAAATACTCATTTTGTACTTATTCTGGCCTTCTTACACAAGGCTTCCAAAATAGTTTTCACTCCAGGCCCCACGAGAGCTGGATCTGCTCCTGATGACGACAACCTTTAAGACTGCTCATTGAATTCATTATGCCATTTTTGCACATCTAGGTGCTTGAATAGACACAGAAGGATACAGAAGAATTTAATGGTAATGGTTGCTTCCGTGGAGGGGAGCTAGGACAAAGCAGCAATATTTCACTACATATCTTTTTAGAAAATCTCCTGCATGTATATCCTATCAAAAATGTTCAATTACAAATTAACAAGTGGGGAGACATACACACATCTGGCTAAGATGATTTAATTTTGTATAAAGGTCAATCATAATCTTTTTGATATTAATCTATAAATTCAATGAAATGCCATTTAATATCCCAAGAGAAATTTTAACAAAATTTGACAGGCTGAATCCACAGGCCATCTGGAGGAAAAAAATGTATGAAAACAATTTTTGGCCAAGGTGGGCGGATCGTTTGAGTTCAGTAGTTCGAGACCAGCCTGAGCAAGAGCAAGAACCCATCTCTGCTAAAAAAAAATAGAAAGAAATTAGCTGGACAACTAAAAAAAAACCATATATATATACATATATATAAAATTAGCCAGGCGTGGTGGCACATGCCTGTAGCCCCAGGTACTTGGGAGGCTGAGGTAGGAGGATCGCTTGAGCCCAGGAGTTTGAGGTTGCTGTGAGCTAGGCTGACGCCATGGCACTCTAGCCCGGGCAACAGAGTGAGACTCTGACTCAAAAAAAAAATTAAAGAATGAGAAAGGATTCTCTTAACAAAATATTAATAACTAATATTGATGTAAGTATAATATTGATGTAAGAATACACAAAGCTTTCAATAAAACAATTTAGAAATAAGACATCGAATTTTGGAAATCTGGATTATATCGAGGTGATATGTCAAATAACCAGGGGTAAGAATAGTGTTGGGACAACAGGCAATCCATTTGGAAAAAAACAGAGTTTGATTCCTACCTATTATTATACACACAAATGAATTCCAGGTGGGCCAAAAATCAAAAAGAAAAATAAACTACAGAAGTATTAGAAAAAATAGAAGAGAATTTTATTAACATGAAGGGGTAGGGAATGCAGTCTAACCAAACTCCAATTCCAGTAGGAAAAAACTGATATATTTGACTACACAAAAATGAAAATTTTCTGTATGGTAAAATATAAAATTAAAAGACAAATTAAAGGAATGTTCATGGTAGCTTTATTTGTGGTTGCCAAAATTTGGAAACAAACCAGATTTCCATCAACAGGTGAACAGATAAACAATTGTGGGTGTATTATTCATACAATGGAAGACTACCAGCAAAAGAGGGGTAAAAATTTGATACATGCAATAATGTGACTGAATCTCAAAATAAGTATGTTAAGTGAAAGAAGCCAGACCAAAAAAAGAGAGAACATACTGTGTGATTCCATGTATACAAAACTCTAGAAAATCTAAACTAATCTATAATGACAGAAAGCAGATCAATGGTTAATTGGAGATAAAGGGTGCAAAGGGCAAGTGGGACGGATTAGCAAGAGGTATTAAAAAACTTTTGGGAATGATGACTATGTTAATTATTTTGATTCTGGTGATAGTTTCATGGGTTTATACATGTAAAATTTATCAAACTATATTCTTTAAATACATATAGTATATCACTTGTCAATTATACCTCAAAAAAGCTACTAAAAAAGACATAAAATATTTGAATACATTGTTTGCAATTCATATGCCAAAGAATTGATATTCAGAATACATTTAAAAAAATTCTACATGTCAACAAAAGACAACTCAAAAACCATCAAAAAAGAACAGGTAATTAAAGGAAAAATAAAAATAGTCAATAAAAATCTGAAAAGATGATAAACTTAATAAATAAAGAAACATGAATTAAAAAGCATAAGATACATTTTTCCTGTTCCATTTGTACAGATTACAAAACTTTATGATACCAATACAGTGAGGTGGTGGGGAAATCAGTATTGTCTCCCTATTGGTATATAATAACATAAGTGATATTAACTTTCTGGAAGCCAACCTAGCAAGTTGTATCAATATTTAAAACATGAATACCTTTTACCTTGGCAATCCATTTGGAAAAAATAAAGTATGATCCCTACCTATTATCATATATACAAAATGAATTCCACATGGGCCAAAGATCAAAAAGTAAAAATATACTACAGAAGTATTAGAAAAAAATAGAAGAGAATTGTATTAACATGAGGGGATGGGGAGTACACCCTAGTCCTAGGAATTATTAATATCATAAAAGATAACTAAACAAGTATGCAAATGTATATGTACAAAGATGTTTGTAATAGTTACTTATAGCAATAAAACACTGGAAAGTACTAAATATTAACTAGAGGCCTGGTTAAACAAGTGAAAACACTGGAATACTATATAGTAAGGGATAAGCAAATTGCTGTCCATTTTGGTAAATACAGTTTTATTGGAATGTAGTCATGTTCATTAGTTTAGGTACAGTCCATGGCTGCTTTTCTGTTACAAAGGCAGAGTTGAATAGTTGTGACAGAGACAGCAAGGCCCATAAAACTAAAATATTTATTATCTGGCCCTTAGTGATAAAATTCTTATTTTTATAATATCAATTTATGGTCTAGAGAAATAATTTTGTAATATTATGATTGAATGAGTACATGTAATTCTCTGAACAATAATCCAATCAAAACCAATAAATCATCATTAAGCTTCTTCTGAGTTATCCAATTCCTCATCTCCAAAGATGAAAAGCTTATTCTTAAACATGTTCTTTATTTATCAAACTGCTACTAACACATTTATTTTTCACACCTTACCATTCATGATGATTTTCCAAGTTGGCCTAGCATAGAAAAATCTTTGCATACTTTTTCAATATGGAAATTATTTTTTTTAAATTCTACATAGCAGCTGAAAAATGAGCATTTTAACTCTTAGTAGAAGTTGAATAAATCATTAGATTTACTGTTTAATGTAAGCTTCAGCAGACACAAAGCAGAATATTTGTTTTTCAAGTTGACCCACTGGCACACCAAGGGCAGTCCAGTAGGTATGGCCAATTCTGGTTCAGGCACTGAAGAGGTTCACTGTACATAGCATTTGAAAATAATAATTAAACTGGTTTATAAGTTGGTCTACTTTTTATTACCATCATGTGCTGGCAGTTATAAACAATGTCAGTGGATAAAATATTCCTCCCAAATAGAGTAGACTACTCCTACCCCCTTGTCAGTTGGCCTATCAATCTTTCATGAAATCAATTTTTTAAAAATATGGAACAGGAAGAGATGTGATGGGGTGGGATAGAAAACAGTATAACTTATTTAGTATGGATATGTATTGTTTTGTAAAATGTTTGTTTCAGAGATAGACATACAGTCATGTATATACTGGATCCTAGCATAAAATGCATTTCTTACTGTTTGTAGTAGTTCAAAATGTTTAAAAGCCAGTGGGAGGGAATAAGGACCCTAATGAAGTGGTATTACACTGTATAGAAAGTACTAGAGTAGGAATCAGAAGTTCTGGGCTTTTAATTTGGGCTTTGCCTTCAAGCATATTTTGTGATCTTGAGGAAATCACTTTTCCTTAAAAGGATATAAGATATATATGTAAAAATACTTCCTTGTTAATACAAAAGATATTTGAAGAATTTGTCAGGTATATCAATATAACGTAAATGTGACACAGTATGCACTATACTTTGGGAATAACATTAAAATTGCTTGATGTTATTTCTACTATAATTAAATTTCTTGACAAGTCAAAATGGTTCATAATTCTACTACCTTAAAACTGTTCCAATTTTTAAAAATGCAGCAGCAACTATTTTCAGCATCCTAAGAAAAGGGTTTAAGAGGAAAATATAATTTGGGGACTTTCAGAAGCATTATCAATCAGGGGATTAGTAACAATACCTCTATATAGGGCTTTACAAGAGAAAACTAAATTTTGTTCAGTATCAGCTGTAAGTCAGGTATTGTAACACACATTTTACCTATTAAGTCTCTTTAAAGCCTCAAAAACATAAAGCATATTTACATGTAAAGTATAATTCTGTTATAAAATCATTGGAAATCAACCATTATGGGCCCACTGAAAAGGGCTGACAATAGTGACTTCGGCCAATACAACAGATGGCTTACATATTATTTTCTCACCTTAATACATTTTTTTAAGAATCAACTTGACTGGGCCATGGGATACCCAGATATCTGGTTAATCATTATTTCTGTATGTCTGTGAGGGTGTTTCCAGAAGAGAGTAGCATTTGGATGGGTAGACTGAGTAAAGCAGATGGCCCTCCCCAACGTGGGTGGGCCTCATCCAATCAATTAAGAAATAAAAAGGTGGAAGAAGGTTGAAATTGTCCTCTGCCTGACTCTTGCAGCTGTGACATTGATCTTCTCCTATCCTCAGCACTCCTGGGTTACCAGGCCTTCAGGCTCAGACTGGAATATAAACCACTGTCTCTCTGGCTCTTAGGCCTTTGAGCCATACCAGTAGCATTCCTAGGTCTCCAGCTACAGCAGACCACGGGATTTCTCAGCCTTCATAATTGAGAGAGCCAATACTTTATAATAAATCCCTTCCTTCTCTCCCCTTATCTATCTATACACATACATATCTCCATACATACACATATATACAAAATGTGTACCTCCTATTGGTTCCGTTTCTCTGAAGAACTCTGACAAACACACTAGGAAAATTCAATTATTTACTATAGGTACAGATTATGAAACAGCAGTTTAAGCAAAAGTATTTGGAATCTACTTGTAAATTACAGATATTTCCCAGCACATTTGATATATTCCTTTGCTTCTTCAAGTGAATTTCAAATAGCTACATGGAGAAATTTTTCAAATCCTAAAATAATAAAAGCAGAAGTGCTAGAGAGTTATTCGATTATTTCTAAAGGCATATAAAACAAGGCTTGAAATTATATCAGTATTTTAACTTTTCTATTATCCATTACTTTCAAGTATCAACAAATAAGCAATTTCCTAACACAGTACTTTAAGAATTCTCTTTAAGGTGGCTATGGCATGTATCATCTACATAGGAAATCAACACTGTTTAGAAAATACCTCATGAAGGAAGATACCAGAATGACCAATAAGCAGATGATAAAGTGGTCAACATCACTAATCATCAGGGAAATGCAAATTAAAACCATACAGACATACCACTACACACCCACCAGGATGACTAAAATTAGAGACTGACACCACCAAATGCTGGCCAGAATGTGGAGCAACTCCAGACACTTTGGTAGAAATGTAAATTGGTATACCACTTTGGGAAAAGGTCTAGCATATACTACCCAGGAATACTACTTATCAACAAAAAGTAACAGGTTACTAATATATGCAACAACATGGATGGATCTCAAATATGTTATGCTTTTGAAAAAAGCCTTATACAAACAAATACAGACAACATGATAACCGTTATATAAAGCTTTAGAACAGGCAAAACTGATTTATATTGGGAAAAACCAGAAGAGTAGATGTCTCTGGAGTAGTAACATGATGATTTACTGAGAAGGGCATGTGGAAACTTCCTGCAATGATGATAATATTCTGTATTTTTATATGGGTTTTAGTTATATAGTAATGCACATTTTTTGGACACGAACAGCAGACATAAGATTTGTGCACTTCACTGTATATAAATTTTACCTCAAAAAACAGAGAAGAACTGCAAAAAAGATATTAAACTCTAGCTAATGATATGAATGCTGAAGTATTTGAGCACAACTGCAACTTACTCTGAAATGTATCTAAAAATTTAGATAGATTGATAGAATGATAGATATTTAATATAGCAATTACTATAAAATGTCAACTGAAGATTCCAGGTGGTGGGTGTTTGCTATAAAATTCTTTCAACTTTTTATCACGAAAAATTTCTAATACACAGTAAAGTTGAAAACAATTAGAAAAGGTTTTTTTCCTTAGGAAAAAATATTCTTCACCACCTCTGCCTTCTTATCACTAGGAAATGACTATGATTTAAGATTTTAAAAAGAAGAAAACACTACAATTTTGAAAAATATTTTTTTAAAAAAGATTCCCATCCAGGGCCACTGTTTGTGTAAAGTCTGCATGTTCTCCCCATGTCTGCATGAATTTTCTCCAGGTACTTCAGTTTCCTTTCACATCCCAAGGATGAGTACATTAGGTTAACTGGCATGTCTATACTGCCCCAGTATGAGCGTGTGTATGGCAGGTGATGTGTGTGCATACATCCTGGGATGAAATGGCATCCTGTCCAGGGTTGGTTTCCACCTTGTACCCTGAGCTGCTGGGACTGGCTCCGGCCACCTGTGATTGTGAACTGGAATAAGCAGGTTGGAAATAAATGGCTAAATGAATATACATTATTGTAAAATAAATGAAAATTATACAAATGTATGATAATAAACAATGTGGTATGAAAAAAAAAAGAATGCTATTATACTATGTAAGACAGAAATAGAAATGGATGGCAAAGGTCAAGATCTTGCCAAATGATTTGGTTTTGAATATGGTACAGAACAACCAGCTAACCCATTTCTCAGGATTTCTAAGTTCACAAGTCAAATTCTGTCCATGTAATTTCTGCTTCAAAACTACAGAACAATTTAGGCTTGTGGTCATTATTGAATTGATCTTTCACAAGTTACAGGGGCTGAGAAGGGTGCGTGTGCCAGGAGGGGAGGGAGGAGGCATGAAGAGAGGCATCTGTTAGTTAATGAGTACAAACATATAGTTAGGTGGAAAGAGTAAGTTCTAGTGTCTGATAGCACAGTAGGGTGACCATAATTAACAATATATTGTACATTTCAAAATATCTAGAAGATCTGAAATGTTCCCAACACAAAAAAATGATGTTTGTGGTGACAGATATCCTAAATACCCTGATTTGATCATTACACATTGTATGCATGTATCAAAATATCACATGTATCCAATAAATATGTACAATTACTATATGTCAATAAAAAATTCCTTTCTTAAATATTTTTAAAATGTTTGGACTTACTATCCATTTCTAATTCATAATGTAACGTAAAGAATTCAAGAAATAAATTTGTTAAAAATATCATGTCATTTTTTCATTCTACTTTCTACATAAGAATCACTGAAGTCAACTGGACAAGAATAAGTTTCAGAGACATAGTTGACACATAATATTGCAGCTTTTATCAGCCTGGGCAAGGAGTGCCTAATTACTTCACTGTATCACCTACTGTATCCTGGAGGATGAGAACTGTGCCCTATATGCCATCGTGTCTCCAGTGATACTAGATTCTGCTTTCTTATCTAATTTGCAGTAGGTCCTGAATAAATACTGCTTGAAAAGTATCTTTGACATTACTTTTAACATAGTCATTGAAATCCTGTATTTGTAATCATATCAACAACAAAAAATCAAAACAAGGAATGGAAGGGCTGGGCATGAAGACTCTACCCCTACCCCGCCCAGCTTCCATCAGAATGGTTCCATGTTTATCTATTTTAAATATCTGGCTTCCAAGTATAATTTTGCTGAGTTCCTCAGCCAAAAAATCTTTTAAACCACTGACATGATCATAACCTAAGGGATTTTTCTGGACAAAAAGACCAAAAAAACTCTTGGTTATTATTACAATGGGGATTGGGAAAAAGCAGAATAGATTTATATTCATTTAGCTTTTTGTCAGTTATTCTCAGAATTTAGATCACCATTCAATTCATTTAGCTTTCAGATAAATTAAGGGCAACTGTGCTGTATTGAGACAAAGTATTCCTGTTGGGACCTGATGGGGTAAGAATCCCACTCCTTGCATATAAACTGAGTTTACATGAAAGTGCCGTCAAAACACACTCACTGGTAGGGGTGGGAGTGGGGTGGATCAAAAATCAAGAAGAAACCTGTTCTAGATATTCTTTTCACCAGATTATCTGTCCACTTTGGAGCTGCCCACTTTGCAGTTTCTGAGTTTAATTTTTAATAACAAAGGAGGCTTTTTCTAATTCATAAAACTTCACTTCTATCACTGCTCCTAATTCTATCATGTCTTTAATGAAAAAAGAGGAAGATAACTAAAATTAAAGAAAAGAAAGGGAGGTTTAAGAGATTAAATATAATATGACTAAAATTACTAAAATTTTTCCTGGCATGGATGGCCCTCTTGACCAAAGCCGGTGGATTTGATAATACCCCTTAAAGTAAAAGAAATATAGTTCAATAAAAGTGAGACAGTAAATTAAATAGTATATGGAAGACATTCCCTCAATAAGGCTGAATATATACATATTCAAGAAAAGATAGCTAAAATCAATAAATAAGAGACCCAGAGTGGGCTAATTAAGGTAAGCTTGAAATTCTAAAGTCAAGACAGATAACCTAAGAAGAAGATTAATACCAAGAATGACAGTCAAAGCTTTTTCACTTATTTCTGGGCTGGAAAGGGGATACACCTCTGCCCTCATACTATAATTATTATGCTCTGTAAATAAAGGAATGAAGAATATTTACCAACATTTTGTCCAATCTTTTCTCGTAGACAAGCAGAAGCCCAGTGTGCATAGACTTAAGGGAGAGCCTAAGAAGATAGGGTATGAGGAATTGGGTGTGACTGGCTTGGCTCACAGACCACAAAATGTGGAGCCCAGAGTCCTCTGATGGTTGGTGGCAGGAAACAAAGCCAAAACAGAAAGCTATCTGAGATGTCAATCTGAATGATCTAAGGAGGAAGCAGAATCCAGATAGGAAGGCAAAAAAGAAATCAAAGAAAGCAGAATTAAGTGAAGAAGGCTTAGATAGAAAGGAAAGATTCTTTAAACCCCAGGGACTGTACTGAATGCCTACAATGCACCGTGTTAAGCACCTTCCCCACAATACCACCACAAAGAAGGCTTTCTTATCCCTACTTTACAAATAAGAAAAATGAGGTTCAAGTAAATTGATTAATTTGCCAAGATCACATAACCAGACGTGGGGAAACAGGGATACGTCTCCAAAGAAGTATCTCTTTTCATCATACTGTATTCCTTCCATGAGGTACAAATGCTGATCTCTTAGTGGTTTTACAGAAATCACAAATTCATTTCTGCACCATGTGCTTATCTTTCCCACAAAGTTTCCTCATTAGGGTCATTTTAGTAACACAAAATCACAATAGAGTTCTTATGTTGCATTTTGACTAATGCACAAACAATAAACAGGCAGAGACTGCAGGCATGTGAATGGCTCTTCTATTCTGCAACATTTGGGGTCAGAAATCAAGCAACTGTACTCCACATAAATCTGGGTTCTAACATTACGTCATATTACATTTTATTTCACATGGATATTCCTGGTCTTTTTGAGAATACCTGAAAGTTCTCTTCTGAGGGTGGTTAGTTACCATGGAAATGAGGCTATTGTGGTTCAGAATAAATTTACATAACTATTAGTTAATTATTTCAAGCTTATAAAATGTGGAATTTTTCTGAAAGCTAACATGACCACTGATGCAATAAAACTGCAAACCAATCCAAAATGATTCAGGCCTCAATATAGGATTATAAAACAACTACAAAGAATTCTCTAATTTACAGTAATACCTTTAAAAATGTAAAGTTTGTAAGGTGAAATTTTAAAATACTCTGAATACAGATAACATACTATAAGAATGTATTATTATCTACTGTCCAACATGTTATCCAGAGGTGGGGAGAATATGTTCTTAAGTCCTCAGTTGTTATCAAACTTGTAGTTATCAGGCACTATATTAGGTGCTAAGCATCTAAAGGTTGGTAAGACCCAGTCCTGCCCTGAAGGAACTCAGTCTAGTAGATAGATATACAAACTGGAAAATGAAAATGTGACAGGGAAAACAAGAAATACATGTACAAGGTATATGTGCACAATTAAACAGCACCTATTGGAAGTGGGGAAAGGATGGGCAGGAGGGATGGGAGTAAGCAGGAATCGGTCTCAGGGGTTTCTGAGGAAAGCCAGGCAAGGGAGTAGAAGGAAGAACACTCTAAGTAGAAGGGACAGTATAAGCAACTGCATGGTGTTTAGAAGCAGCTTGGTGTTGCCCTTGAAATTAAATTACCTTGAGAAGCAATTACAACCATGGACTTAACCAGACTCAGACTCCAGTTATCTCTCTGCTTGGAGCTTAGAAGAAAAATGACTCCCTCAAGATAAGTAAACATCGGGTATTCTGAAAATTACAGGGAGAAGGCCTCAAAAAGAAGATACATAAGGCTTCCTGCTAATTATTTTGAGGTGCTTTTTTAAAACAAAGTCAAAGGATCTGACACAAATCATAACTCTTACACTTTGCTTTGGGGCCTTATTTTTCCTTATTTAATATACTCGAAGTATTTTATCTTGTCACTTAATAGTCTTCTAAAACATGATTTTTGTTGGATGCATAGTACTCTGATATATAAACTGACCATAATTCATTAACCGATTGCTTATTGTTGGCCAGTTAAGTGGTTTATAATTTTTTTCATTAAATATATATCATTGCAATGGACATTTCCATGCATAAATCTTTGCACATATCCCTGATTATTTCATTGAAACAAATTATTAGAAGTAGAATTGCTGGTCAGAGAATATATAGGTTTTAAGGCTTTTGATAAGATTACTAAGCTGCCCTCCAAAAAAATCACATTGATTTGCCCTACTACCAGCAGTGTATGAGAATCCCCATTTTACAGTAATTTTGCCAAGAGTGGGTTATTGTTTTTAATTTCTACTAGCAGGCAAAAAAAAAAAGGCTACTTTAATCTGTATTTCTTATGCCATGAATGAGATTGCACTATTTCCAGGTCAATTAGCCATTTTCATCTCATTTTTATAAACAAACTATTTTATGTTTTTCCCTTTTCAACTGAGGTATTCCTCTTGTTCTTATTTATAAATACCATTTATATATGCTGCAGCTTATTTTTCTAAGTTTTAACTAAAGAACTTTCTTTAATCACATTTGCCACTCTGTGGAGAACAGATTTGAGAAGAGAACAGGTTAGAACTAGAGAAATCAGTTGGCATACTACTTGGGTAATCTAGGAAAGAGATTAACTGGACTTTAATCAGAGGAGTAAAAGCAAGAAGAAAGAGAGCCTAATAAATTGAACGTGGGAAGAAATAAAAAAGATTGAAATGATTCCCAGGCTTCTAGCACAGGTGAAAAGGTAGACAGTGTTACCAATGAGATATAAAAAATCAAAGGAGAAAAAGATTTTGAGGGAAAAACGTTACATTCAATTTTGTACATGTAAATTTTGAGGTACCTGTGGGACATCCAATTGGAAACATCTGAAGTTCTGCAAGGAGTCTGGTCTAAGAATTTGGGAGCAAATTATACCTGAAACCAGGAGCATGGCTGAGTATGAAAAGTAGTAGGCTGAAGACATAACTTTGTGGAATACTAATACTTTAATGGGCAAGTGGAAGAAAAGACACTCATGGTTAGCGGGGGTGGGGTGGGGGTTGGGGACGGACGGACCAAAACAAATGAACAGAGAAAAGAAAGGAGAAACAAGATAAAACAGTGTTATCAAGTCAAAGTAGTGGAACATCTCAGGGAGCTGGGATTAAAGACAAAGGGATTCAATGCACAGTCTTGAATCATAACAGAAAATAAGGTATGAGAGTTTTTAAGCAGTGATGGCAGCCATATAGAAGAAAGCTCATCTTTAATGGTTTCAGTATTTTTTTTAAAGTTTTATGTTGGCTTATGGATGGCCTCAAAAGGTCAAGAATGGAAATTAATAAAAACAATCAAGCACATTTGGAAACATATATGCACAGGAAGGTGACAATTATGAACTTAATTATGTAAGTAAAGGTAATGGTTCATCTGCCTCCAGCATAACCTTTCAGAAGATGATTTCTTTAAAAAAAAAATCCAGTTTCATTAACACTAGAAGTCTGTGAAAAACAAAGGAAAGTATGAGCAATAAAGTAAATCACTAACATCAAATCACTGTAGTTGTCACATTTAACAATTTCAATACAAGTTTCATTCATTCATTCAATAATTACTTGTTAATCATCTACTATGATAAAAAATGATTAAGACCAGTCCTTGTTGATAAGGATCCCCATCTAGTAGTAGTGGGAAAAGACACATAAACAAATCAGTGAGAAATACTACCAGTAAAAAGACAGTTATTTTAAGAGACCACTTACACCTGAGGGTGAGGGAATGGTTAAGAAAAGCTTCACAGAGGGGTCGGGTAAACTAATTTTGAAGGTCTATCAGGAAATTATAGCTGGGGGTGGGTGGACACAGGGAACATTGTTGTCCAACTGCATAGTATGTTTAGGAAACTACATGCAATTTGGTAAAGACGACACCATTTCCATCTGGGTTTAGGTAGAAAGAGCCAGGAGTTTATTTAATCTTTATAACAACCCATTTGACTGATAAAAGAAACAAAGACACAGGTGAATTAAATAACTTGGCCAAGTTCATATAGCTAAGTGACAGAGCTGAGACTGGAATCCAGACACACTGTGTCGAGACTGCGCTCAATCACTTCTCCATGGTGCCTCTCAAAGTAACACTGAAAAGGGGACAACGAAGGGTCTGGATATACTTTGTACATACGCCATAAGCAATGTGCTTTTTATCCTGAAGCCAAGAGAACTGAAAGTTCTAATAAATGAAAGTAGTATGTTGTGACTGATCATGAGGAAAAGGGAAGTGAAATCACAAAGAAGACTGAGAGAAAAGGGGAGATTAATGTCTCCATATGGCTAGAGGTAAGAGTAAAGCAGAAAAGTAAGAGAAGCAGAATGACATTAGGCTGTGGCTTCAAGAAAGACAGTGAAGTTTAAAATTTTAATGGTAGATTAGTTAGGCATACTGACAATGTCAAGGGGGTGGCCAATTTAGAATTTATCAATTTGTTCCACAAAAATACAAATGGAAAAATTTCTTTTTTGGGGGGAGGGGAGATGTGTATCACAGACTATTATGACTGTTTTAAGAGAAAAAGAAAATATTCCTGTTTAAAAAAAAAAAACCTCATGACCCATTTTAGTGTTATCAACAATCTGAGATGACAGGAAATACATGATGGGCTAATTCGCGTCACGGCATGTGTAGAAATCCCAAGAGTTAATGATGAGATAATAAATGTGAAATATTTAACAGATGAAGAATGAACTTACAACCTTTTCTGCATTAACACTCACTATGGCATTTCCTATAGCCATAACTTCTTAAAGAATAACAGAAGTCAGACAGGTATGACTGTATTTATATATATATATAACTCCAATTGTATCTCATAAACTACTTTCCCCATCAGAAAAAACAACAAAATATGTTCAATTATGGTACAAGGCTCAAACAAAATTTTCCAAATGCGTTTTTGTACATAATGTCTTGTCTGTAAACAATAAAAAAGAGAAGACCTCACGTGGCACACATAAACAGTACAGCTTGAACTGCTGTTACCACTCAGATTAAGAAACAGAACATTAACACATCACAAGCCCAGCTGTGCAACATTCACTCACCACTCTGCCCTTCTCCAAAAGTAATCACTATCCTGACTTCTAAAACCCTAGAGTAGTTTTGCCTATGTTTACAATTCATAAAAATGAAATTATACAGTATATATTCTTTTGTACCTGGCTTCTTTCTTTCAAGGGCACTGTTAGATTTGTTCTTGTTGTTGAATGAAGCAGTGGCTATTTTCACTGTTGATAATGCGCCGTTGTATGATTGGAATGCTATTCATTCTACATTGAATTTTGATGGACATTTGAATTATCCTATTTTTTATTTACTATGAATATAGCTGATAAGAACATTATTATGCATTTTTGTACATATATTTATACATTTCTGATAAGTATACTCTTAGGAATATGACTGCTGTATAGGATATTTGAAAAAATTTTTTAAAAATAGATTTAATATATATTTTATAGTGGTGGAGTCTGGGCTTTTGGTGTACCTGTCACCCGAGTAGTGTATATTGTATTCCATAGGTGATTTTTCATCCCTCACCTCCTCTCACCCTCCCCCCTTGTGAGTCTCCAAAGTCCATTACACCACTCTGGGTGCCCTTGTGCAGCCACAGTTCAGCTCCCCATAGGGTATTTTTGGGTGTAGTTTTAACATATTCAGCCAAACAGTACTTTAAAGTGATTATATCAACATATACTCCTATCAGCAATAGATTACAGTCTCCAGTGTTCTTCCTCCTAGCCAACACCTGGTATTGCTGGTCTTTTCAATTTTAGCCATTCTGGTGGAGTATAGTAGTATCTCAACATGGTTTTTATTTTCATTTCTCTGAAGACTAACATTGGCTTTTTCACATATTTAGTAGCCACCTGGAGATCTCCTATGAGGCAGCTGGTTCAAGTCTTTTGCCCATTTTGTATTGTTATCTCTGTTTACCTAACTGATCTATAGGGGTTCTTCATGGAATCTACATTCAGGGTTTGCAAATCTTTTCTGTAAAGGGCCAGACAGCAAATAATTTTAGACTTTGTGAGCCATATGGTCTCTGTCACGAGTACTCAACTCCTGCACTGTGGCATGAAAGCAGCCACAGTCAATATGTAAATGAATGAATATGGCTGTGTGCTAATAAAACTTTGTTTATGGACAGTAACATTTGAAACTCATAAAATTTTCACGCATCACAAAATATTATTCTTCTGATGTTTTTCAGCCATTTAAAAATGTATAAACTATTTTTAGTTTATAAGCTTTACAAAGCCAATTAGCCAGGAGGATTTGGCCCAAAAGCTATAGTCTGAAGCCCTGAGCTAGATAAAGACCTTTGTCAAATTATATAAGTTATATAAGACTTGTCAGTGGTTTATCAATGTTGCTATTCTTTACAAAGAACCAACTTCCAGTTTTGCTGACACTTTCTGTTTTGAATGTTTGGTTTTTATTTCACTGATATTTTTGCTCTTGTCATTATTTCCTTTCTTCCTTTTCTTTGGTGTAAATTTGCTATTCGTCTTTTAGCTTTTTGAGCTAAAAATGTTTAAATGTTAATGCTAATATCAGTGTTAATATCCGATATTAAATGTTAATATAAGTGATATTTAAATCACTGATTTTTGAGTCTTTCTTCTTTTCTAATACATATACTTAGACTATAAATTTCCCTCTAAGTATCTCACAAGTTTTGATAGGTCATATCTATATTAGTGCACATTATTTTCTAATTTTCATCATCATTTTTTCCAACTCATGGATTATTTTAAAGTGACTCAACTTAATTTCCAAATGCTAAGAAATCTTCAAGTTACCTTTTCTCCTCCTCAAGTTACTTTTTTGGTAATTTATTCCACAGTGGTCAAATCTGCAGAATTTCAACTTTTTGAAATTTAAAATATGTTCTATGGCCAGTATATGGTATATTTTGATAACTGCTTCATAGCATTTATAAAAAATAGGGTTTATTCATTTGTTTGGTATAGAATCATATAAATGTCAATTAGATCATGTTCAGTTCTTTATTATAACTCTTTATAGTTTTATTTTATTTGTATTTGTCTGTTTTGGTCTGCATAGCCTATCAATTACTGAAGTGTGTTAAAAATCTATCACTATGATTATGTCTACTTCTTGTAGTTGTGTTGGGTTTAGCTTTTCATATTTTGAGATTATGTTATGAGTTACATATATAGTTAGAATGTTTTTATTTTCCTAAGTTAAAAAACCTTTTAATTTAAAATTTTTTAATTTTTTAAATTGACAAATAAAAGTTATATATAATTATGATATACAACATGATGTTTTGATATATGTATACATTGCAAAATGGCTAAATCAAGTTAATTAATTAAGTTAGTTAATATTCATTACCTCACACACTTATTTTTTTGTGGTGAGAACACTTAAAACCTATTTTGTTTGCAATTTTCAAGTATACAATACATTGTTATTAACTATAGTCACCATATTGTACAATGTATCTCCTTAAATTACTCTTCCTAACTAAAGTTTTTTATCCTTTGGCCAACATCTCCCCAATCCCTTCACCCCATCCTCTGTCCCCAGCCCACAGTAAACACTCTGCTCTCTGCTTGAGTTCAACTTTCTAAATTCCACATATAAGTGACATCATACAATATTTGTCTTCCTGTGCTAGGCTTATTTCACTTAGCATAATGTCCTCCAGGCTCATCCATGTTGTGGGAAATGACAGGATTTCCCTCTTTTTAAAGCCTGAATAGTATTCCATTGTGCATATATACTACATTTTCTTTATCCATTCATCTACTGATGGACATTAATGCTCATTCCATGTCTTGGCTACTGTGAATAATGCTGCAACGAACATGGGAGATGCAGATATCTCTCTGACATACTGATTTCATTTCCTTTGAATACACACCCAGAAATGGAACTGCTGAGTCATATGGTAGTTTTACTTTTAATTTTTTGAAGTACCTCCAGACTGTTTTCCATAATGGCTTTACCAATTTACATTCCCACCAACAGTGCACAAGGGTTCCCTCTTCTTCACATCCTCACCAATATTTCTTATCTCGTCTTTTTGATAACAGCGATCCTAACAGGCATAAGGTGATAACTCATTGTGGTTTTATTCTGCATTTCCCTGATGATTAGTGATATTGAGCATTTTTTCATCTACTGGTTGGTCATTTGTACATCTTCGGAGAACTGTCTTTTCAGATCCTTTGCCCATTTCTTAATCAGGTCATTTGTTTTCTTGCTATTGAATTGTTCCTTACGTTTTGGATATTAACCTTTATCAGATGTATGGTTTACAAATATTTTCTACCATTCCATAAGTTGGCTTTTCACTCTGTTCATTGTTTCCTGTGCTCTGTAGAAGTTTTTCAGTTTGCTGCAATCTGATTCATCTATTTCTGCTTTTGTTGCCTGTGCTTTTGGGTTCATATCCAAAAATCCTTGCCAAGACCAAGTCAAGAAGCTTTTTCTCTATGTTTTCTTCTAGTAATTATACATTTTCAGGTCTTATGTTTAAGTCTTTAATCCATTTTGAGTTTATTTTTGTATATGGTATGAGACAAGGGTCGAATTTCATTCTTCCACATGTGGCTATCCAGTTTTCACAGCACCATTTATTGAGGAGACTATCCTTCCCCCTTATGTATTCTTGGCACCAAGACAACCAGGAGGAATCTACACACCTTTTTATAAGCCTCAGAAATCACACATCATCACTTCTGCCAGATTCTATTGATTTAGATAGCTCCAAGCCAATCTAGATTCAAGGGCCAGGGACATAAATCCCATTACTCTTTAGAAGGACAGTCAAAGAACTGGGAGGCTATGTTTTAAACTCCCCATCATTTTTACATGCTCTTGCAGCATTTCCTGGATGTATCTCTTCTTATTTGAAAATTTATTCCAAAAGTGTTTTTGCTGTGTGCCTTTGTGTAGTAAACCCTCAGGTCTTGCGTGGTAAGAATTTTTATTATGCCTCACATTTTAGATGCATATAAATTATATGTAGATTCAATGTTCTTTTCCTTTACCACTTTAAAAACATTATTCCATTGTCCTCTTGACATCAGATTTCTCGAATCAACACTAGGTACAATCCAATTCTTATTCTGTTGAAAGTGATCTGCTCTTTGTCACTGTAAGCTTTTAGAATTTTTTGTCTTTGATGTTATTATATGTTACTATAAATAGGTCTAAGGGTGGGTTTTTCCTTCTCTCACCTATTTAGCAGTATATAAACCCTTTCAGTGTAAGGTCTTCTACAAATATGATTCTGAGAAATTTATCTTAATTATTTATTCAACTATCTCCCCCTTCCTTTTTTTTCTCTCCTCTAAGATTACTATTTATCTAAATAGAAGCCTTTCTACAAAGACCAACCATACATCTTGGATTTTACTCCATGTGTTTTCTCTATCATTTAATGCTATGTTCTCAGAGAATTTCTCAATGTCATCTTCCAATTCATGTGTTTGCACATCAGCCGTATACCTATGACTACCATCCAGACTGCTTTTTTCTTTATTTTTACTATATTTTGTCATACTTAATATTTCTACTAAGCTCTATGTTTTTATGTTTTCTTGTTCTTGCATCATATGGATACTATCTTATCTTTTTAAATGTATTTATCATTCTTATTTTAAGTTCTTAGTCAATTTTTTCCAATAATTCTCTAGGAGATAGCATATGTAATTTACTTAGTTGCCTTTCTTCAAGAGTAATTGTACTATTCAGGTGACTAGTTTGGCTATAAACTGATATTCTTCTGGGGTACCAGCCACTCTGTCTGGTAATATGTATGCTGAAAAGGCTAAAGCCAGACCATAATTGTATCCAATCTGGTGAACTTAAGAGAAGGAGAGAATGAGCTACTGAGAAAAAAGCCCTAGGGACCTCAGAACCACTACCGTTTACTCCAATCTGCTGGCATTCCCCACGCAGCAGTCAGGGCAGGATTTCACATTCAAACTCTCAAGGAGAAAGAGTTGTGGGAACAGAGTCTTAGTCCCCTGAAACCTACCAATCTGGGAGTTTGGAAAGGGTGTGGAAAAGAGGTGGAAAGGTGACCCCTAAGGGCAGCTAGTCAGGCCACACCTGTTTACATCAATGCCATCAAAGCTCTAGCAGACCTTTTGAATGGACACTGAGGCTTGAACCATTGCTACTCATTTCTGTGGTGAAGGGACAGGCAAAGACAATCGCAAGGCAACATCAGTGAGAAACAACAATAGAACTTAGCTGTGTTCTGACCTGTTGTCTCACTGCTACGTTTGGCAGTCTGTAGTCCCAGGATGTCTTCAATACCCCAATACATCATAACCCACTCACCCATCAACACATACAGGTTCAGGAGAGCCTCTACTCTCCCCTACTTCCTCTCACTCCTCTGGTTTCTTCAGAGTTGATTTTGGGTAAGAGAGTCAACAGCTAGGACTAATTTGATCGGAAGTGGAAACCAGCCTAGAAACTTTTTTTTTTTTAATCAAAGCTGTAGAACTTTTGCTCAATTTTACCCTTCCTAATCCAGTTCAGAAATCTGAGGCAAACAAATCAATAAAGAGTTAATACTTAATAAGAGAATATTTTACCCCCCAAAAAATTACCCTGGGGCATCTACAGCTGAGAGTGCAATGACAAGCTCTTCCTAACTCTTTCATGTATATTCAAATATTTCTAGCTTCACACATTTGAAAACACATTTTATTTTTTCTAACTTTTCATTAGCCCTAGATTTATAAAGCACTCTGTGTAAACTTATGGATAACATTTTTTTCAAATCCCCCTCTATAGTTATCCCGCTCACCAAGATTACTGACCTCGAATTGCCAGTAAGTGGCACAATTCCCCAGTTCTCTAAGACCATGACAAGCACTCCCAAACACACAGGTACACAGATTAGCCTCAAGCTGATGTGAAACTATGTTAGCAATAGACAAGTTAGCAGATGGGATGCTATTTCAATAACAGGCAAGAAATGAAAGAACCTAACCTACAACCTTAGACATCTTCCCCAAATAAGGTTAGGAAGGAAGAGAGAGAGTTGGTGGACAATTGATAGGACTTGGTTAGCAAATGAATTTGGATGCTCCTTATCATGAGGTTATTTAAAAGTTAATTTCACCTTAAATTTCATAAGGGAATAAAACATCTAATACCAAGGAGGTAATGGTTCTGTTCTTCTCTGTACTAGTGAGGTGATATCAATAATTATTGTCAGTTCTGAGTACCACACTACACGCTCTGAAGGTTTTAAAAGAAAAAAATCTTTTTAATTTTTACCATTAGCATCATTGGGGAAAATGGTATCTTTTAAACTTATAGTTTTCTGGTTACTAGTAAGGCTCACTATCTACTGATGAAGAAACGCAAATAGCTAATAAAACTCCTGTGAACTGCTTGGTCATATTCTTTATCAATTTTCCTTAGGTTATTTACTTTTTAAAAATCTGTTTCTGGCACTGTGGCTCACACCTGTAATCCTAGCCCTAGGGGAGGCTGAGGTGGGAGGATCGCTTGAGGTCAGGAGTTTGAGACCAGCCTGAGCAAGAGTAAGACCCTGTCTCTAGTAAAATAGAAAAATTAGCCAGGCATGGTGGCGCGCCTGTAGTCCCACCTACTCGGGAGGCTGAGGCAGGAGGATCACTGGAGCCCAGGAGTTTGAGGTTGCCATGAGCTATGATGACACCACGGCACTGTAGCCCAGGTGACAGAGTAAGACTCTGTTTCAAACAAAAAAATCTGTTTCTGAAAATTCTTTTTTTACTTTAAAGATTTTTACCTTTTCTCAGTTATATAAATATTTTCTTCCAGTCTATCATTTGCACTTAGCCTTTATTTATATGGGGTTTTTCTACATAACTTTTAAAAAATTACTTTTTGTATATAGTCAAATTTGTTTGATTTTTGCTTATAACATGTTATTTTCTGCTTTTCTTAAGATAGCCTCTTCCATAAGAGATAATACAAACTCTATCCAATATATTCTTTTCACACTTAGACCTTTGGTTTGAAATAGAGATCCAGCTTTCTTTTCTTCCAGCTGTAATTCTACTGTATCAATACATTTATTAAACAAAACACTTTTTCCCTCTGAACTGCCACTTTTATAATATTTTCAAGTTCCATAATGACATGTAACAGCTGGGTTTTATTCTTTTCTATTGTCTATTCTTGTACCAATATCATGCTGTTTTGATTAGAGTTCTGTGGTAATTTTTAATATCTAGTATCCCTCACTCTTCTTTTCTCAGTTTTCTATATTCACTTAAAGAGTACTTTCTCCAGGCAGATGTTAAGATGCAAATGGGTACAAATTGAAAGACGTATGAATTATCTTGTAGCTAAAAAATGCAGTTAATTCAGTTGATAAACAGAGTCTCAATTAGATTCCATACAATAAAAATAAAAGAGTAGAAAATACAGATGCTTCTTGACTTACAAAAGGGTTCATCCCAATAAAAAAAAACCCATCATAAATTGAAAATATAATAAGTCAAAAATGCATTTAATACACCTAACCTACGAAGCATCACAGCCTAGCCTAGCCTACCTTAAACATACTCAGAACACTTCCATTAGGCTATAGTTGAGCAAAATCATCCAATATAAAGCCTATTTTATAATAAAGTGTTGCACATTTCATGTAATGTATTGAATACTATACTGAAAGAGAAAAACAGAATGGTTGTATGGGTACTTGAAATACAGTTTCTAGTGAATGTGTATCACTTTTGCACCACTGTAAAGTTGAACAATAGTTACATCATTGTAAACTGGGGAACATAGTAATCACATGGACAAATGTCCTCATGAAGAAACACGGGGGAAAAAATGAACAGCTGACAAGTATGACAGAAACTATGCATCTCATTTGAGGCTCTTAACAACCATCATGAGACAGGTAGAGGACGGCCGGGCGCGGTGGCTCACGCCTGTAATCCTAGCACTCTGGGAGGCCGAGGCGGGTGGATAGCTCAAGGTCAGGAGTTCGAAACCAGCCTGACCAAGAGCGAGACCCCGTCTCTAAAAAAAAAAAAAAAAAAAGAGACAGGTAGAGGAAACTGAGGCACAGGGAGGAAAATGGAAGAGTGTTTGGCAAGCATCTGACTAATGGAAAAAAGAAAAAGAAAAAATATCTACTAAGGGAGGCACACAGACCAAATAAGATGGAGTTTGTTAACATTTTATTTGTACAATCCTATTTACAAAAACTAAACTGATCATTCTACAATGCTATGCCCTATATCCAAGCTTCCATCTAGCCAAGAGTACTGAGTTCAACTGACGTAATAGTTATGTGAACTCCACGACCTGCTCTTTTGATTTTCGGAGATTATTAATCTACCCACAAACAGCAATAGAAAATATAAGCATTCTTTGCCTTCACAGCATTGAACCCCAAACAGTCTGCTCTCTAATTCCACCGAAAAACGCATCTGAGTCCTCTGATGACTGCTGGGACCAGGAATTTAGCTACTGCTTGCTCCAAAAACCACAAAACGTACCAAGAGAAACAAATTTTCATATTAAATAAAACTAAGAGGCTGCTAATAACCCCAAATCACAGATCATGAAGTATTTTATCAAATAAAATACAATTTGAAACAAGTGGATAATAAATATCACAAGCTAATATATACCTCTACATATCTAAGTAGTTTTGGATTTTTCTGAAATTAATGGAGAAGAGCCTAAAGATTTTTATTTGAAACAAAGATAAATGAGAGTGCAGACAAATCTCAGGAGAGATTGCAAAGTTCCTCTGAGGGCACATTTCCATATGGAGGAATAGCAGGGGAAGAGGGGATGAAGAAAAGACTGTGTGTTATGTGCTGTCTTTACTTCTTCTGACCTTTAAGTCAAATGGGGAAATGGGCAAGTATGGATGGAGCAAAGGGAAGCAATGATAATCACCATTATTTGAACAAAGAGAAATAAACATCAAAGTTACATCTAGAGCCACAGTACACTCCTTCCTGGGTAACCTGTTCACTCAAAAAGAATGGAATACCAATATTGAGAAGAGACATGGTTCTGGGTCAGAGAACACAGATGTCTTTGTGAGAAAGCATCTTGAGACAAGAAAAGTGAACTGAACCTTCAGATGTCCCCAGATCACATCCTCCCCTTCAGTACTACTATTACTAAAAATATTTAATAATAACAACATTAACTAACAATGAACTCTTACTAAGTTCTAGTAACTATTCTGGGAGTTTTACAAATATTAGCTCTTTTAATCCTCAAAACAATTACAATGAGGAAAGCACTTTATATCCGTGATAAAAATGAGGTTCAGAGAAGTTTTCTACAGTCATATAGCTAGGAAATATAAAACCCACAATTCGAACCCAAGAAGTATGGTCTAAAAGTTATGCTTTTAACTGCTATGCTGGATTGTCTCTTCCATATTAACATTAAAAAATTAGCAGACCTACAAAGTACATAGGATTTTTTATTTATACTGTAAATATTTACATACCTTGTACTGTCAACTCTGCTTGAGCTTCAATTGTCTCATTTTGATTACCAGCTATACAAAAATAAGTCCCAGCATCATCCTCAGTGACATCACTGATCTCCAGGCTACCACCTGCCAGCAATACCAATCTTTCAGAGCTGCATAAAAAAAAAAAAGAGATACATTTTATTATCAGGAAAATAACACCTGAGAAACTCTCCACATAAAATAAAGTATTATTATTTATATGGCTATAGACAGACTGAGACTAACACAAAATAGACTTTAATTGAGCCCAACTTGCTTTGCTCATTTTTTACATGCATAAACATCACAAATACAAATTAAATATTACAATGAATTTTCTCTGACACTTCTAGTTATTCCCAAAGGAATATCATTTTTGCAACTAATTCCACCCACTCCCCCCCTCCCCGGCCCATCCCTGTCTCCCTACTCTGGCCAATATCTTTGCAAATTATGTAATTTTGAAGTCTGGAATCAATCAGAGAATCACTCTACCACATCTATGCCACACTGAGATTACTAACAGCAGGAAAAGATAAAGAGGGTAAAATGTCAAATCAAAGTCATGGGGTGCCTACTGAAAGTTTCCTGTGGTGGCTGGGCTAGGAAAGGGAGGAAAAGAGGAAAGGAAGGGAAAGAGAACAATGGTTGCCAAAAAGCGTCTTCCTGGGTGTGGTAGCTGGGCACAAATCAACCACTACCATGGCATAATCAACAAGGATGTTGATGAATACTGGCCCAACTCATGAAAGTCCTGGTTCATGATTCAGCCTCTGACACCATTTAGCAGGGACACCAGGGCACGTCATTACAACCTGGCAAGGGTGGAACTATAGGAGCCCCAGTTGGTCTTTGACTGGCATGGCAGTGGTGGGGCCACAGTTTTTTCTGTGGTGTTTGAATGGAGTAGAGTAATTGTAGTCTAACCATTTTTGTCTTGCTTATCTGTCCCTTTCTTGGTCCTCTGGTTAGAGAGCATACTTTTGTTGGGGCTTTTTTTATATGTGTCCATTGGCATTTCCAGGTTGCTACTTCATCTCAAACCGTGGGATATATAAAGCAAAAACAGAACTCAGAAAACTAACCATCATGTTGTCCCTTGGATCCCAAGGTCCCTAGCCAATCAATCTTCCACCTCTTTCCACCCTTTAGAGTCTTATGTTTGTTTTATATATGACATCCAGGCTTTTTAGTTGTATTTAGTGAAAGGAATAGGGAAAAATATGTCTACTTCATCTTCCCAAAGTGGAAGTCCCTCTGTTTTCTTAAGTAACCTAGTTTTTCTACTACTGTCAATTATAATAATATCAAGCATTTTTTAACTATAACCTGTTTCTTTGCAGCTGGGTTTGGAGCTATCATTTCACTAAAAGATAACATTATTTGATTTCTAAATTATATTTTGCTGTCAGTTACCTTGAACATTAGCATTTATATTTTATGGATTCTCTCCCTTTAAAATAGAACTACTCAATCAATGAACAGGATCCATTTCCACCTCCCTCTTTCATTAGCTATGTTTATTTTGGATCTGAACAAATTTAATTAAAAGATTAAATAAACACATCAATTCTTAGACATTTATAAAAGCCATGGCAATGTTTTCAAATATTTTCAAAGAGGTCTTAAGATTAGTAATAGAGAACGGTATCTAATTATTTAAGATCTTTTTTCATTAGAGCCAGCCACGCATTATCTGGATTTCTATCCACTTTTTTCTTTCCATTTCTAAATCTCTAATTTGGGGTCTAAACAATTTATCAACTAAGGTCCATCTACATATCTCATAAGGCTCTGGCAGAAACAAAGATATTTTAATTATAGACATCCAACCTGAAGCACTCCTATGTTCCATTCGCCTACTTATATTTTCCTACATTACATTCAGTTATTTATTCAACCAAAATATACTGGTTACCACTCCCCCTAACCAGTTATTTGCAAATACTGTGCAAGGCTCTAGAAAGACCAATGTGAACAACACCAACACTCCCCTGCAAGAGCAAGAATTCTATTTGGTTCACTACTCTATTCTCAGTACCTAGAACAGTGCCTGTAGCTAGCATCCAGTATCCAGAGACACTTTCGGTTACAACTTGGAAGTGCTACTGGCATCTATTTGGTAGAGGCCAGGGATGCTAGTAAACATTCTATTAATATAATGAGCAAGATAGCTTTGTTTTGGAAACCAAAGCATACCTAACTACCACCACCCCAGTTCTCTTCTGAGAATACAAGTGAGAAAAGCACCCGTTACATAAGGAAGTAATGAGGGGAGATGGGAAGGATGACAGGGCAGTTGGTATTTTGTGGAAGATCAATAATTTGTGATCACAGCAGAAGGCTGAGATGATTTTAAAAGACAAAAACAAAAGGATGAGGAATACAGTTTCTTAAACTGTTTGAGCAAAGAAAAAAACTACCATCAATAAAATGCATATGAGAGTGAGAATGAGTGAGAAAACTCAGGCTACTCAAGACTGGAAGCTCTTTGCACAATTTAGGGAAGGAGACCCAAGGAATTAAGCTAAGCATAATGCAGCTTCAGAAAGAACAAATGAAGTAATTATCACTTAATATTTTGAAAGCACTTTTCTGTTTAAACATCCTAATCATATATGGCATTTATAAACATATTTCAAGGATGATATATGAGCATTATGATGTGCTTAAATAAAGTAGATAATCATTTTTTATTAATCAATAGTCCCAAACCGGATTAGACCAAGTCTCAAGCTAAGGCTGAGATGGGCTTTTAGGCAGACAGCATTTACCTTTCTATGTCAAGTGGCTCCTCATTTTTCATCCATCTGATGGCTGGAGCAGGAGGTCCTGAAGCAATACATGGCAACACTGCACTCTGACCAATGACTCTCACTAAGGAAGAAGGCTGTTTCAAAAATACCAAGTTTGAAGTTACCTCAGGATCTAAAAAAAAAAAAGTTTAAATAAAAGACAATGATTAAATAAAAGGCAAAGCACTTTACCATTTTAATCATGAAAAATGACAAATTCCTATTCAGTATGTGGCTTTGTATGACAAAATATTTTAAGAAAAAGTGACACAAAAGATGTCCATTTAAATTAGCAAATATTTGTTAAATTCTATGCAAATACTTCTATGAAAGTATTATGCTAGGCTCTTTAGGGGTCTTAAAAACATACAAGTTATAGCTTCTGCCTTCAGGGTGCGTACTGTTCAAATGAGGGAGATTTGATGTGAATCCCCTTCACTTTAAAAGATGACATATGCCACATGAAAGGTACAAACAGCAGAGACCAAGCAAGCTCAGGACCCTTGGCATCCTCTCTACTCACAGAGATTTAAGAGGTTTCCTTTCCTTTCCTGAACCTGTGTATTATTTCTGGAAATCTTTCTGAGTTTCATCTCTTTAAATTTGCTCACTTAGTCTGTCAATCCTTTGATTTTGTAACGGAGCAACCATCTAGCTACCACTATACTTGTCCATCTCTTATTCAGGTATTAGAATTAATGTACATTCACTTTATAGAGTTGTCCTCTTGTGGACATATGAAAAGGTCACACTCTTGTGGGTAGAAGATAGAGTTCTCTATGTAATAGGATGATACTAACTTAAAGTTCATTTCTGAGAAAAAAGTTCTCAGGCAGAGAAATGTGATGCCTGTACTTACAATCTTTGGAAAAGATGTTCTCTAGCCATGGTAACAACTTCCAGAACTAGCTTTAAACTTGTCTAACCAATTACCACAGTTCTACTGCCATGGTAACAAGCAAACATTGCTTAACAGATTAGTGATGACTCATGTCAGTGAATGTGCCTTTGAAAGCCAACCAATGAGTGACAAGATCAGGCTTTAGAAGTCAGCCAATTAACAGTGGAGTCACTTGCTTCTACAAGTGATGATAACCAGCTCCAACCTCTGTAACCAACCACAAAACATGTTTCTTTCTATGACTGACATCGACCCACCTCTGTCTCTTAACCAATACAATCCAAAACAATGTCATCTCAAAAACTCTACAGGAGACTATGTTTGACAAGCACAGCTCTCCCTTAAGTAAGCAAACATTTAGCATTATGTTTTTGTTTCAGATATTGAGTAGTGATCTCATCCTTTGACACTATAAACTTTGTTTTCTTGGATGAGATTTTTAAGGATATGCTTGAATGCCACCCCAGATGTAAAGAAAAAATACTATCTCTGTCATGTAAAAGCAAGTCAGAAAGTAGGCTAAAAGACATTGGTATGTGGCAATATTTCTTTTCTTAAAATTTTTTGATATATTTTAACTCATTATATCCAAAATATTATCATTTCATCGTGTAACCAACAAAATTATTGAGATATTTTACATTCTATTTTTCATATCAAGTCTTAAAAAACCAGCAAATATTTTATAATGCTTAACTTTTTCTTTTTTAAATTTGTAATTATTATGGGTACATAATAGTTACATATATTTATGTGGTACTTGTGGTATTTTAAAATAGGCATATAACGTGTAATAATCAAATTTGGGTAATTGGAGTATCCATCACCTCAAGCATTTATCATTTCTTTGTGTTAAGAACATTCCAATTCTACTCTCTTAGCTATTTCAAAGTATATCACACAGCTTTGTGTTGACTACAGTCACTTTGTTGGCTATCAAATACTGTTCATTCTATCTAACCATCTAACAGTATTTTTGCACCCACTGACCAATAGTTCTATTTAAAATTCACCTTGAATAACTTATGTATATGTAATCAAATTTTGATAGAATCAATTACATAAATAAGTAACAAATACTTATTGGCTTCTATGTGCCAGGAATCATTCTTGGCAACAGACAAAATTCCCTGCTCTCGTGAAGCTTACATACCAGCAGGGGAGAGAGACAACAAATAAGGTATGTCAGGTGGGGATATGTTCTGAAGTACAATGGAGGAGGATGGAGAAAATACTGGGGTGGAAACGAAAGATTGTTGTTTTAAACAGAGTGCTCAAGGAAGGCTTCACTTATAAAGTGATATTTGTGCAGAGAGATTAAGCCAGGCAGACATCTGAGAGAAGAAGATTCTAGAAAGAGAAAATGGCAAGTAGAAAGGCAATAAAGAGCAAACAGGTTTGGGATGTGTTCTAGAAATGTAACGTGGTCACAATCACAGAGGTAGAGGGAGAAGAGTCTGAAATGGGAGAGGAGAAGTCAAAGAGGGAAATGGTATTAAGATTATATAAAGTAGGCCAGGTGTGGTGGCTCATGTCTATAATCCTAGCACTTTGGGAGGCCAAGGCAAGAAAATCGCTTGAGGCCAGAAGTTCAAGAGCAGCCTTGTGCAACACAGCGAGACCTCATCTCTACAAAATATAAAAAATTAGCTGGGCATAGTGGTACATGCCTATAGTCCCAACTACTTGAGAGGCTGAGGCAGGAGGATCGCTTGAGCCCAGGAGTTGGAGGCTGCAGTGAGCTAAGATCATGCCACTGCATTCCAACCTGAGTAACAGAGCAAGACACTGTCTCTTTATTAAAAAAATTATATAAAGCCTTACAGGCCATCAGGGGGTTTGAGCAAACGTGTATCAAGATCTAATTACATTTTAAAAGATAATGTGAGCTTTTAAAGGGGGAAAGAAAAAAAATAAAATAAAAGATAATGTGGTTGCTAAGAATACACCCAGACAGGAATGACAAGGGCAGGAATGATGACGAAAGAAAGAAGGTGCATTTTAAAAAAATCAGTTCAAGGCCCATCAGGAACACCCTCAGGAGTTGCAGCTCATAACACTGGTCTTACCCTGTAAGTCAGTTCACAGCTTAAAAAGAGCCCATGAAGCAGTCATATATAAAAACTTGGCCCAAACAATGGAGGGATGGTCCAATTACATTCATAAATTCAAACATGAAATGAGAACTAAGGAAAGAATCAGGCACCTAACAGTGGGAATAAAAGGTGAAAAGTCAGGAAGCATCAAGAGGTTAGAGGGGCTGTGATGAGCTACAAGTGAGAGGAAGCCCTGAGTAAGAAGTTACACAGTGAGAACAGATTTACAAAACTGATTATGAGGAAAACCAGTAAGGGCAGAAAGCATGAGAAGACATACAAAAAGAAGGAAAGACTGAAATAGAAGCTGAGTTTATGTTAATACGGGGCACACCATAAAGATCCCAGAACTCTTGTTTGCCAGTTCTAGAGCTGCCATATTAAAAGTCACTACCCTACCCATCCCTTATATGAACTAGCCTGAGTGAGTCACTGATTGTGCAAGTATTATAAAAAGATCTAACTATAAAAGTATCCTACTGTAGGGAGAAGGCTTGACAAAAGACACAGAGCTTTAACTAAGAAGAATGCCACTAGATACTGAACATATTTTATTGTTGCAAAAATTTCTAATAATGTATTCACTAAAGAGTGGATCTCTCTGGCATATTTTCTTCTTTTTACTCCTGTAAGAAACTGAGACTCTTTATGCTGACAGTAATATGTTATATCACACATTAACAATGTGTATTAAAAAATACTCTAACAGAATAATTTTACCCATTAGTAAAATCATTAGTCTTGATAATAAATGACTACCTGGAAGAACCTTTAATTCAGCTTCATCACTATACTTCGGTGGCCCACCACTTTCAACTATGCAGCGATAAAGTCCCCCATCTTCTTCAGTCACGTTGCTGATAACCAGTGTTCCACTTGGAAGTTTGATAACTCTATCATCCAGAAGAAGGGGTTGTCCATTCTGTTCCCACCTCACAAATGGGACCAAATCTGCATTAACTTCACAATTCAGAATTGCACTGTTCCCAGCATAAACTGAGGAAGGTTCTGGTTGGCTGATAAATCTTGGAAGACCTGGACAATAAAGGAAAAAAAGAAATAAAATGTAATTAAATATTACTTAAAAATGTAGTCATGGCAAGTTAGCCCATGTGGCCACAATGTATGGTGGAACCAAGGTTGAGAAGAAGGTTCATGGATTAGGAAATTTGCTATATAGAGGAACACAGAGCAAACAAGTAAATATACTAAGGATAACTGGAGTCAGATTCCTCACAGCTGGAGAAGCAATGTGCAAATATGGAAAAGGAGAAGGGTAGAATAAATCCCATAGTATTGGTCTAGAATAGAGGTATCGGTGTAAACTTTATGGTTTTATATAATTATAGGTATAAAAATATACAGTGATATCAATATAAAAGTATGTGTGAAATATATATATATTATATATAGTCACTACATATACACTAATTAATATGCCTATATACACCTATGTATTTCCTAGCCCTGTCCATAAAGAAGGGCCAGAGTCAACGTCATTCCAATAGCAATGAGTACATATGGTGACCCTATCTTGATTTCTAAATATCACTCTCCACAACAAGGAACCAGTGCTTCTTAGAGAAATGGCTGATTCTAGGAGTGGAGTAGGGAAAGTACAAGATGAATCTGGAACATCTTATGACATAAAGTAAGGAACTGTTCAAAGAACAATGTGGGCATATCAAAAGGACATGGAAATAAGATTAAAGGGAGTTTCCTCTGACTAAATCTGAGATAATGGTATTAATGCATTATAACCCACAATTAAACAAGAATCTGTGAGTTCATGCTAATATAAGCAAGTAAGTGGAGAAGAAGGAAAAGTTCTACCTTATAGAAAATGATGGAACTAGAAAAATCACCACTTGGTAACCATGGCAGTAATAACTGATTCAAGCAAGAATCCTCAATGGACGCTAAAACTAGTAGATGAAAATTTGATGAGGAACAGTATATTTACAGAGTATCAACGTATCTCTTTCCAAAATAGTTATTACTAATTAACAAAAGTAAAAATACTTCACTCTACAATGGAGAAACATTGCACGGACCATCTTAACCAAGTAATAAAAATGAACATCACCAGCAACAGAACAAAATATCACATGCTTCCAGGTGTTATGCACTGAGAACACAGCATTACTTCTGTGGCATTCCTCTCTAAAATGCAAAACCTGAATCTATTCATAGGCGGAAATCAAACAAACCCAAAATGAGACAAGGAAAATCTGAGGACCTGTTCCACATCAAACAAGTCTAAAGAGACACAACTATTAAGTGACACATGTAATCCTGAACCAGAAAGAAAAAGGGGTGGGGGAAGTTTCTGCTTTTGTCTCTTTCCAAAAAGAACATTGAGACAATCAATGGAATATCTATTAAATGATAATTGTATTAAGGTTAATTTCCTGATTTTGATGGATGTCAGTGATTATTTAGGAGAATGTCCTTGTTTTTAAGAAATATACACTGACATATTTAGGTAGGGGGTAATAAGAGTAACATGTCTGGAACTTACTCTTAATTTTCAGAAAAAATATTTGGGTGTATGCATATTTAGGGGGATGATAAGGCAGAGGTGGTAAAATGTTAATAATTGGGTAATCTGGGTGAAGGTATATGGATTTCTTGGTTCTATTCTTAAAATTATTCCCTAAGTTTGAAACTATTTCAAAATAAAATGTTAACAAAAAATACAGTCATAAATACTCTATAGATGCCACAGAATGTAGTGGCTAACAGCATCAGTTCTCAAGTCACATACCTGAATTTGAATTCCAATTCTACCACTTTATGGTTATATAAAGTTGGCAAGTTACTTAACCTCTCACTAAGCCTCTCTGTCAGCAAAATGAGAACAACAGGCCTCACAAGTTTGTTAAAAATAAATAAATAAATAAATACTTAACAAACAATTCATATATAGCATATGTCTGGTGCATAAATACTCCACTAGTGATTATTATTATTAATATCTAATAATATTAGATATGCTTCTGCTATGCTCAAAACACAACAAAATGTTTCTTTAAGACAAGCCAACAAATTATGAGAAACAATTCCAGGGTTTTTTTAGTTTTATGATGATGAATTAGTCCAAATATAAATCACACAGCTTTTCTGGCGTTGCTACAAATTTTTTCTCATTTTTTATTTCAAGAGGATTTTTGAAGGAAATAAAGATAAAATTATCAAAATACCTACTTTTAAGAAACCAGAAAGTTAGAAGAGGAATTAACAAAATAAACACAGATACTAATAAAGGTGGAAAAGGGGGGAATCTTAATAAAACCAAGAAATGAATGTATTAAAAAAATTTAAAAATTCTTCCTCCTGAGGTCTCATGAAAATGAGTAATTTTTTAGAAATATAAACCCACAACAACATATGGGGAATTGGCAGACAAGAGATTTCAAAAGTTTCTGAACAGGGAAAGCAGATGGAAGAACTAGCAGCTGACATATCAAGGCAGAGAATGCTGTAGCTTCCTGTGTTCACAAGAAGGAAGCCAGTTGCCCTGCTGCCTGTGGAGAATTGCAAGAGAAAAAAGAGTAGGAGTAAGACCCAGAGTTGACAAGAAGGGATTAACAATGTCTGTATTTAGACCATCCCATTCTTCCCACCTTTGGGCACAAAATACTCACATCCAGGCTACTGCCCAAGCTGTGAAGAAATGAGCCCAGAAAAAAAGGCCTCTCATATTTAATTCTATAAGCTATCTACTTAGTGATCTTTCAAAAATTTCCCTTTTTGTTTGACTCGGCCAGAATCAATTTCTATTGTTTGCAGCCAAAGAACCCTATCAAAAAAGTCCTTTAGAATGGCAATTTGGCAAAATGTTTTTTAAAAAAATTTTATCAAGATATAATTCATATACCATAAAGTTCACCACTTAAAGTACAAAATTCAATGATTTTTCAGTGTATTAACAGAATTGTGCAACCATTACCTTTTCATCATTCCCAAAAAATACCTTGTACTCAGTAGAAGGCATTCCCCACTCCATACCTAATCCCCTCTCTGCCCCTCATTCCCTCATCTCCCTCACCCCTCATGCCTGGGTCCTTACTCCTATAAAACCACTAATCTACCTTCTGTCTGTATGGATTTGCCTATTCTGGACATTTCATATATATGAGATGATATAATATGTGGTCCTTTGTGACTGGTTTCTTAAACTTGGCTTAATATTTTTGCAGCTCATCCATGTCATAATATAGATGAGGACTTGATCCTTTTTATTGCCAAATAATATTCTATCATATGAATATACCACATATTGGTTATTCATTCAACACTTGATGGACATTTAGGTTGTTCCCATTTTTTGGCGAATATGCATAATGCTATTAACATTCATATGCAAATTGTTGTGTGGACACATCTTTTCATTTCTCTTGGGCAGACACCTAGGAGTGGAATTGCTAAGTCATATGGTAATTTTAGAGGTAACATTTTCAAGAACTGACAAACTAGTATAATATCCTTTTAAATTACACACACACATATACTGTATGATTCAGCAATCCCAATTCTAAGGACCTATTCTACGGAAATTAAGATTTGCAAAAGGTAGTTCACTAAAGTACTGCCTGTAACATCCAACAATTTTAATCCACATACTTGTTTAACAAAAAAAGGGAATCTTTAAATAAATCACAGTGTGTACACCTATACAATGGAAACTACGCAACTATTAAAAAGAGCCATTTACCCCTTATAGTTTAGATGTTTTTTCTTCCTGATACCCAGGCCAACAGTGGCTTAAATAACTCTCCTACAGAATCCTGTCTGCAGTATCACCTTGTTTTAAAACTGCTTGCTTACTTAGATGTTGGGTCAAAAAATGTTTCCTGAAGGATATGAAAGCTAAGAGGAAAGATGGACAAACCTAGTAGAGGGGAAGAGAGCAAAAGGTGGTGGAAAGAATTAATATGCAGTGGGGAAGTCATGAACAATTGCCAGAAAGCAAAGAATAAATGAAAGGGAACTCAAAACACTCAGTACTGCCGGAGCTTACATTGTGGTGAGGGTGATGAGGGTGGTGATGGTGGCGGTGACAGAGGCAGAGGCAGAGGCAGAGGCAGGGTGAAATGTTAAGAAATGAGCCTGGAGAAGTCAGGGGCAGCTCAGAAAAGGAATCAGGAGGCCTGTTACTAAAGAGTGTAGATATTAACTTGACGGTGTTACTGGAAAACCACTGAAGGGTGAGAAAGAATGCTCTAACCACAGTGCACAAACTGGATTGGAAGAATACGGTGGCAGATAAATAGTTACAAGGTTGTGGTGAGGGAAGACAAGCAGTAGTCCTGGGAAGCAGAAAGTGGGATGAAGTAAAGGGAAATTAGGAAGCAAAATTCACTGGATTTGGTGATGGGATGTGGGGGAAAGCTGAGAGGAAGGAGTCACAAATAAAGCCCAAATTAGAGATACTTAAGAACATAAACAACAAACATAAGATGACCTAAATGACATTGGTAGAGGCAGTCATTATACTAATTAATTTGTCAAGTATGTTGGGGAAAACCTGGCAAATAGTTTTTTAAAAACAAGACAGAAAAAGAAAATAGAGAAAAGAAAAATTGCCAAAACAGTCAGTTTTGTTTCCCCCTCCTTTTATTTTTCCATCCTCAATCTGTGGTTATAGAATAATTACAGTGGCTTTATATCATACCCAAATTCAAATTTGAGTATTTGGCCCCAAAAAGAAAAACAGCCATCATGCTCTGAAGAAATGAGCAAATATATCCTAGAGTGAGCATGAGATATTAAACCATAACCCTGCACTGAGACTGAGATGGGAGGCTAGTGTCTCAATGAGATTTCATCTCACATGTTAGCATTTCACCAAAGTGAGAGTAAATACAGGATTTAAAGATAACATCATTTTTGTACAAAATATAACCCTTCACAAAAACTATTTCATCTGGTTCTCAAGTATGGAAACACTATCTCAGGAATGCTGATCTACTACAAAACAGGCATGACTTATTTAAGGAACCACATCTACTTTTCTAGATCCTTAATTCTTCATACACTTTACATAGTTCTTAAAATAAGAATACTCTGAAATGGAGTAAATGTTCCTCTTTTTACAACTTTCTGCTTTCCACCTAACTATACACACACACACTCTCTTTCTCTCTCTCTCTCTCCCTCTAGATTTTAAAATAATCCAATTAAATGTCATTTTCTTGGTTAAGATACAAAGGAACCAGGATTCTGGCTTTTCCAAGTTTTATAAAACCATACTAAATGGTTATACTGAGTCGAATAAAAATCATCAAAGTGATTCAATTTTCCTATACAACTTTCTCTGCCACTTCCAAGTTAAAAGGAAAAAAAGAACTGCTCAGTTCTTGTTAGCAACTTTAAGCCAACAGACAAGTGGAAAAGCGCTTCAGTTGATTCCCTACAGCGCTGAGCAAGCCCTCGCATAGTCCCTATACACACAGTATATGCACAATTAATATTTGTTAAATGAGTATATCTGTTGTTACCAATTTAATAAAAACTCCAGAATAATATTGCTTTTATCAAGATTAACTCTTTACATTAACAAAAATTTTAAAATGTAAATAAATCACTTGACAAAACTTACCTGCTACTGTGAGCTTGGCTGTTCGGCTGACAATAGTTCCAAGATTCTCAACCGTGGCCACACACTGATAATAACCTTCATCAGGTTTATTGTGTTTGGAATGCACCACATTGCTGATAAATAAAGATCCATCTGGGAGAAGCTGGCGTCGATCATCTGATACTAAGTTTAAAAAAGTTCCATCTTTTTTCCATTCAATTTTTGGAGAAGGCTCAGAATATGCTGAACAGTTTAATATAACAGAAGAGCCTCTAATTGAGAGTGTATCCACTGGCTCCACCAGAAAATAAAATGGAGTGAATGTTCGAATGCTGGCTCCTATTAAAAAAAAAAAAAAAGTTAAGCAAAACTTTCTTCTATTTCTGTAAGAAAATATAACATGTCCAAAAATTATTCTTAAATGGTTACGTTCTTTGGGTATGATACATAAATATAGTCATCTCACTACGAATGTCTAATAAATAAAATTTACTTTTTACTAGGAAACCAAAATTTGACCTCTTTGTAGAAGAACATTAGGGGAAAAAAAACCTTTCTACCTGAGATAAACAAGACTTGTGATATGATATGAATATCTAATAAAAGTTATTTCAAACCCTGTAGGATTTATAAATATTTAAAATTATTGTATTCAAAGTGAAATTTTCTCTAGAACACAAAAGCAGAAAATTGCTTCTTTTTAAATAAGGTATCTTTCATGTTTATTGGCTACTTGTATTTCTTTCATAAATTTACTAAACATACACTTTGTCCATTTTTCTAGTGGATTATTCACCCTACTGACTTAAAAAGCAATCTTTGGGCATAGCTATCATGTTTTATAAATATTCTTTTTTCCATTTGATGATTTTTATTATAAAAAATGATAAATTTTAAACAACATAAAATTAAATCGTATACTTAGGTCTTCTTTATCCCAAGATTTTAAAAAATTTCAGCCTTGTTTTATTATTTTTGTGGTTTCACTTTCTACATGTAATCTTCATCTAGAATTCATTTTGATGTAAAGAGCACAGGAGGAATAAGCTTAATTTCTCCAAGTCCATGGCTAGTTCTTTAAATATGGGAAGAACAAACTTAAAGAAAATATTTGCTATAAACTTTATATTCTCAGCCAAAGAAAGGTTTCCAACTTAAAGCTTTACCTCTTTTCTTCCAGAAAACTACTGAGCAACTCTCTTGTAAACTCAAGTTGCTATCAGGTTTCCTCATGTGAACAATCAGAGAAGCCTAGTCCAACAAATGAAACTAAGACGTTTTCAAATATTTACATTATAAATTTAAGCATGACACTAATTCTACATTATATAGTGAAAGACTGGTCCTAAAGACATACAAAACACACTGATAAAGGGAAGGAAATAATTTTCAATTGTTTTAAAAGTTTTCCAACACTTACATTGTAAGTTTCGATCAGACTAATCACCCTTTCCCAAACGCCACAAGGAAGTGTTAGAAAAGAGTTTCAGGTCTCCATCCCCATTTGATAACACTGAAATTCATTTTTCAAGTCTCAAAACTCTTGAAAATGAACTTAGAATTTTTTCAAAAGTAACCTGCAGTTAGTTTGTTTATTACTACTAAAATTTTTCATATTGATTTGGAACTATAGTAAAATAAATCAAAAGAAAAGTCCAAAATGATAAACTATGAGAAATTACTTTTATATCTTTCCTGTACAACTATTAAATCTGTATTATAACCATTCATTCTTTTTTCTTTTCTTTTCTTTTTTCTTTTTTTTTTTTTGAGACAGAGTCTCACTCTGTTGCCCAGGCTAGAGTGCTGTGGCGTCAGCCTAGCTCACAGCAACCTCCAACTCCTGAGCTCAAGTGATCCTTCTGTCTCAGCCTCCTAAGTAGTGAGGACTACAGGCATGCGCCACCATGCCCGGCTAATTTTTTCGATATATTTTTAGTTGGCCGATTAATTTCTTTCTATTTTTAGTAGAGATGGGGTCTTGCTCTTGCTCAGGGTGGTCTCGAACTCCTGAGCTCAAATGATCTGCCCGCCTTGCCCTTCCAGAGTGCTAGGATTACAGGCATGAGCCACGGGTGCCTGGCCACCATTCAAATTTAAACTCAGGAACTTAAAAGATATAAATAGATTGGCAGTTAAATTTAGTACAAATCAACAATTTAAAATATTTTATTTTAGATAATAAATATTAATTTTACTTAAAACTTGGGATGAATTTTTTCCTATTTCACAAAATACCAAAAAAAATTACAATTTACATGTTTTATGGTGTAACATTCATTCTGTCTTGCTTTTATTTCATTTAAAAAATCCATACGCATATCAGCCAAGTTGAACAAAAAAAGTGTATGTGTTCAAAAAATTAAGAGCAAATTACACTCATAAGAAAGTTTACTAACGCCTTTGAAAATCAGGGCACTTCAAAATGCTACAAAAATATTCCCTCTATATTACTGAGCATACAGTGTTATTTAAATATTTATGTATATCATTGTGTATTTTACTCCCTCAGTAGGACCCCTCAAAGGCTTGCCACTGCCTTTTGCATAGAAGTCTAAAGAAACTCCTTGAGTGGACTGCCAGGTCAGTGATCGCCATGTGCTCTAGCCTCTGCTTATTTCCAGCTAGCGCCCCCCCCAATCCATACTCATCAGTCCCCCATGGCTTCTGCCTCTTCCCACAAGCTATTTCTACCACCACCCCTCTTCACTCAACTCCTAGTCTTCCTTCAAAGCTCAGCTTAAATATAAGTTTCTCAGAAATGCTGACTGTCCCTGGTGCCCACGCAAGGTTAGGTCTCCCTGTCATAAGCCAACGCATAAGCAAGTATCTAACATGGCATATACTCTACTTCAAATGTTCTTAATCTTCAAATATTTGTAATAACTTATTTGTTAAGGTAGAGAGGTTCCCAAACTTTCTTGGCTCCTTGTGCCCTTATTTTCTCTCTAATTTTTTTCAAGAATTCCCTAGGCCAAAAGAAATACCTAACAGTTCCATTTATTTAAATAGGTAGGTTCAAACAAATGAGTAAGCATTTATGCCCTCAAAAGTTAGTATCCTTCTGAAAAATAATACATATAAACTGGAAAAATAATATTATTTCATTTTTTAAAAACCACAATTAGGTATTATGGAAATGTGTGCACCTACTGGGCACTGCACAACTTTTCAAACTTAGGAGCTGTGCAATTGGATACCACCACCTAAATTTCCTGTTCCACACTGATTTTTGCAGGGTACTTGCTTTTTAAAACAGCAACCACCAAAAGCCTAACTAAACTACACAAAGATAATCACAGCAACAAAATGATGGCAGCACAATTAAATGAAGGTTTGCACAGTGTCCAACAGATGTCGCTGTGTTTCCCTAGAAAGTTTGAAATGCCCCTGTGTGTTTTCTCAGAGGTGTCAAGAAGGATACAATTTGGGAACTGAAGGCTTAAGTTCTTTCTACAGTGTTTTTATTCACAATATTCCCAGTACCCACCTAGCAGTGGATGGTATAAAACTCTAGCTTACACAACCAGATAATGTCTAAAACTTCCACTGGTTTAAGTGTTGAGATCACAGGTTCCATTCTATTAATAATATTGACCAATTAGAATCACTCTCTCCCACACTAACACTTAATAACAAACAAGGTTTTTGTAAATTCTGATGATTTTTTGAAAAACTATATGGAAGAACAAAAGGCAGCCAATAAGAGTCAAAATAATTTCGTAGAACAAAGTAAAGGGACTTCACTTATCAGTTGTCATTATTTATAAAGCTAAAGTATTAAACCACTGTGACTCTGGAGCAGGGGATAAAAAGTCACCTAACAGGCTACAGAGCCTGAAAACAGACCTATACGTATTTGGAAACCTAATATGCAACAGCGATGACATTTTAAATCAACTGGGGAAAAGGATGAACTACTCAATAAATGTTACTAGGACACCTCTTTATCTATATAAGAGGAAAATAAGACACTCACCCCACAACATGTAATAATAAAAATTTATGTGCGTCTATGCAGCGATCCCCAACCTTTTTGGCACCAGGGACCAGTTTAATGGAAGACAATTTTTCCATGGATGGGGCTTGGGGAGAAATGGTTTCGGGATGATTCAAGTGCATTACATTTATTGTGCAGTTAAACCTCTCTGCTAATGATATCTGTATTTGTAGCTGCTCCCCAGCACCAGCATCACTGCCTCAGCTCCACCTCAGATCATCAGGCATTAGGTTCTCATAAGAAGCGTGCACAACCTAGATCCCTCGCATGTAGTTTACAGTAGGGCTGGTGCTCCTATGAGCATATTAGCATACACACACACACTCACACACATACACACACATATAGCATTAGGCTGCCACTGATCTGACAGGAGGCAGAGCTTATACAGTGATGCAAGCAATGAGGAACAGCTGTAAATACAGATGAAGCTTCACTCACTTACCTGCCACTCACTTCTTGCTGTGTGGCGCAGTTCCTAACAGGCCGCTCACTGGTACCGGTCCACAGCCCAGGGCTTGGGGACCACAGCTTCTACATACCAGACAGCATTCTAAACATTTTCTACATATTAACCACTCATTTAAGCTTACTACTATCTTACAGGATAGGTACAAGTATCAGTTCCATTTTAGAGAGGAAAACCAAAGCACAGAAATGTTAATTTATAAAAGGTCACTTAGGTAGTAAATAACAGAACTAGAGTCTATGATCTAAACCACTATACACTGCCACTCAATACACATATAAAAATGCATTCCAAACCTATGAAAAAAGGTAAGTAATAAAAATCTTATGGGCTGGGTGTGGTGGCTCATGACTGTAATCCCAGCACTTTGGGAGGCCAAGGTGGAAAGATCACTTGAGGCCAGGAGTTTGAGACCAGCCTGGGTACCATAGCGGGATCCTGTCTCTACAAAAAGTTTAAAAATTAGCTGGGCATGGGGACACATACCTATAGTCCCAGCTACTCAGGAGGCTGAGGCAGGAGAATCACTTGAGCCCAGGAGTTCAAGGTTACTGTGAACTATGATTGTGCTACTGCATTACAGCCTGAGTGACAGCGCAAGACTCTGCCTCTAAAAAAATTTTTTTTTGTTTTCTTTTTTTATTTTTCCTTTTATTTCATCATATAATGGGGGTATAAATATTGTTAGGGTTAC
>VBSM01002959.1:13933218-13961346 GCA_008086735.1 Cheirogaleus medius | reverse complement strand
TTAATCCAGGATAGCATAAGCGGTGTTAGCTCACTGTCGTTTCTTAGAATTGAAAAAATTTTTTAAAATAATAAAAATCTTAGAAGAGATTTTAGAGAAATACAAAGAGTTAGACAACCTTTTTAATCAAAATAAGAAACCCCAAAGCTAGAAAAGAAAAGAGACACTCTTTTAAATACTCTTTAAAAGAAGAGAGATACTCTTTACTTCATTACATTTCTTTAAAAAAAAATTATGGCAAAATACCGTAACAAAGCAAAAGACAAACAACAGATTAGGGTTGGGGGGACTGTGCCACATACAACAGAGAAAGAATTTAAAAGGTTAAGCCACTCAATAGAAAAATGGGAGAAGCTGTCCAATAAAGTTCCAATAAAACTTTATTTACAAAAACAGGCAGCAGGATGGAGTTGATCCATTGACTGTAGTTTGCTGATCCCTGCCTTAGAATATTATCCAACAAAAAATGAATGAGCTATGTTTTAGTTGATGTAGAATGAGTTCTGTGAAAAATGCGTAATACAAAAAACTATGAAGTATATAATTTCATTTTATATAGGAGCATTTAGAAATGTAGGAAAAATGCATACCAGGTTGCTACCACTGGTTACTGGGAGGGGAAGGACTGGGAAGAAACTGGACAGGGCGGGGAGATAAAAATCCCCACATGTATATAAAATAGTTTCATGATAAAAATCAGTTTGTATGTCTAATCCATTTATAAATATTATGCATACATGTGGTAGATGTAGATGTATGTTCACATTTGTGAACACCTAAAGAAATACAATTTTTTAAAAAGGTCACCTATCTCAGGGATTTCAATTGATTTTTTAATTGTTTCTTTTACCTTGGTTATTCTCTGAATATTTCACATAAAAATAGTATTATTTAAGCAGAAATATAGCTATTTTCATTAATAAATTCGTACACACAAACAGGCAGCACAGGAGGGGGACATTATGAAGTCTCAGGTAACAGTATGACCCTGCTTATATTAAAACATACATACATATACAGACATGTGTGTGCCCAAATCAATTAATTAACAGTGTTTTCTTCTGGGGAGAGTAGTGGGATTGAGCTGCTGATGGCAAGCACACAGAGAGAATGCTTTTTCCTCTATGCAATTCTGTATTGCTATTTTTTTTATATGAACAATTACATATGCATTCGTCTTGTCATCTTGTTTTTTTTTCAATAATGAAAGTCTTTCTGTTGTTGTTAATAAACAATCCTTTGCCAGGAACAAAGGATTATTTTAAAAAAGATCTATCACCATTTTCTTTAAGCACTTTTTCTTTTGTCACAATAGAGGGGTTATCAGATACTCACTCTGCGACGTTGTATAAAAACTATGCTATTTCTTCTTACCAGGTTCCTGATTCCTCATCCACTTAAATTTGATTAATTCTAGTTTACTGTGGCCAGAGTCACTGGGTAAATTACTATAAAATAGGCTTAATGATCCTATCTAGCATCTGCTACATTCCCAAGTCTCTGAAAACTTCTCACTTTTTAATGGAATAACTCTCACTTCTTGATAGACTATTACTCACTTTTTGATAGAAGATTTCACACTTCTTGATGGAATTCCATCTCATGAAAGGAAAATATCCACAGGGAACTTCTTTCAGTTGTAAACCCCTCCATATCAACAAAGCATATCATTCACTGCATACCATAATTGTGTGGCCAATAATAATTCTAAATTTTATTGTACCCAGAGTAAAAAATTAACATGGTATTTGAATACTGGCAGAAACAAAATGAAATCTACCTGTCCTATTGCCTGAAGAGGTTCAAAGTTTAATAGTAGCAGAAATACAGGGCAGAAGAATAAGCAAACATTTTTATACATCTACAAATGTAAGCATTCTATATAATATTCGTAAGAAAATTATGTCTCCTGGCCGGGCGTGGTGGCTCATGCCTATAATCCTAGCACTCTGGGAGGCCGAAGCGGGAGGATCGCTCAAGGTCAGGAGTTCGAAACCAGCCTGAGTAAGAGTGAGACCCCGTCTCTACTAAAAATAGAAAGAAATTAATTGGACAACTAAAAATATATCGAAAAAATTAGCCAGGCATGGTGTGCATGCCTGTAGTCCCAGCTACTTGGGAGGCTGAGGCAGAAGGATTGCTTGAGCCCAGGAGTTTGAGGCTGCTGTGAGCTAGGCTGATGCCATGGCACTCTAGCCCGGGCAACAGAGTGAGACTCTGTCTCCAAAAAAAAAAAAAGAAAAAGAAAATTATCTCTCCTTTATAAGCTAAGAAACTACTGTCAAAGGACTTCCATTTCTTTTACTTCTTAATAAAGTTACTTTCAACAGTCCCATCTATCCTGTCAGTCTCTAAATCCTACATTTTATTTGTCATGGATCACCCTGGTGTATGATAACACCATACAGTTCAGGCTCTCTTGCTTTAGGTTCTTAATTTATAATTAAAAAGTTAAAAATTAGAAAATTAAAATAAATCAATATTCAAAGAGCGCAACTAAATACATTCATGTGTATTATCAATTAAGAGCAGGCAACACTTAAGATTAAATATTTTCCACATTGTTTTGCTACATAACAATTATTGCTCCTGGTTCTAGAGCTCAGCCTCTCTTCTCTGCCCTGCACAGCTAATTCATCAAAGACTGAATCTACCTCAAACACATCATCTTCCCGATTTTTTGACATTTCAGAAACCCTTTCCTGTGGAAAATATGTAATTAATTATTAATCTTATATAGATCATTTTAACTGATAAAAATACCTGCTTTAAAAACTTCGTGGTATACAAACAAGTATACCATAAAAACAGTCAATATCAACTTTTAATCAAAGCTGAATTTGAAATTCTTGTTCAGGTTCACAATATCCAACAGGGAAATTCAATTTTTAAAGTGAAATGCAATTTGATACATTGTTCTAATGTACAGCACCTACCTTCTCAATCACTCCTCAAAATAAAAAATACCTGAATTCATTTATTCAAACAACATTAAATATAATAAGAGTGCTTTCCTTTTCTTCAATTGTCTGCCTTTCCCCACTCCCCCAACCCCTCCCCGCCAAAAGAAAAAAAAACAAAACAGTGGCCAAAACCTGGAACAGTGAAGTTGAGCAGACATGGTTTTTAATCCTAGCTCTGTTATTTAACTTCTCTCTGTGCTTAAAATTTCCACCTCTGTCAAACAGGAAAATATATGCCTCCTTTCAAGGAAATTTCTGTGAAGATGAGAGGATTTGTATAAAGCACCTATGTCATTGCTTGGCAGATAACAGGTCCTCAATAAATAGTAACTATTCACAGTTCAAAAACCTACAATATCTCCCCCCCCCAAAATTGCTAATGATGTAGGACCTTAGTTTTCAACCACATTTTAGAAAATGTAATGTACAAAATAATATAGACTGTGCTTTTTACTTTTAATCACATTTTGACAATTGTTATGTGTAAAATAACATTAAGTGATCTTAAAATCCAAGTTTGATCATCTTTCTTCTCTACCTAATCTTTCAACAGCTCTTCATTATAGCTAAAATAAAATCCACATTCATTATCATGGCCTACACCCTGCCTCTCCACAACCTAATCTCCTGTCACACTTCCTCTCACTCAATGAACTCTGAATAAGCCATATTAGTCTCTGGAACAAACCATGCTCTTTCCCATGTTGGGGCCTTTCCATCTGCTGTCCTCTGCCTGAACACTTGCTCTGCATCCACTCTGTCAAATGGTTAGCTTCTTCTCACCCACCATGTTTTAACCCAACTGTCCCTTCTACAGAGGCAGACAACCATTTCTAAAGAGGTCCTAGGTTCCCCTATTCTTTTGCCCCATGTGTGATCTTCACAGCAGTTATCTGTTAGCTCTTTTTTCTCTTTTGTAAGGTCTATCTTCTCCACCAGCAGGTTAGACTACCAGAAAGTGTTAAAATGACCCCAGGTTTGCTACTGCTATTTGGTTTATGTTTGATGTTTCATATTTATCCTCTTTCGGGATCCTACAGGTAGCAAAGGTGGCAGGGCCAAGAAGGAATTAAGTATTAGTGATTCTTAGTGACTCTGCATAATATCAAAGCGCCATTGTTTTTCTTAAGATCAGACTTCGTCTCCAAAATTTTATACTGATATGATTTGCAATCTGACCATCGTAAAAATGTTTTAATATCACTTTTTAAAGTGTCATAAAGTTAACATTCTATGTAACTTCTTCATGATCTGAAAGAAGACCAGATGCAATATGATAACCTGCAAACAGTACCATCAATGTTCTGACCAGTTACCTGGAAATTAACAATTCTTAGAAAAAGTATATTAATGATATCAGTTAATATGCCAACAATCTCAGCAATATTTATACTTCAGCTCAAAATCAGAAGAAAAACTGAATTGGTCATTTTTCATTCTGCTAGATGAAAAAAATGTAAGAATTTTCACATTAATTACAAACCTTTCATGAAAACATCTTACAAATAACTTTCATGTTGGTGGCCAAAAGACTCTCTAAAAGTAAGACCCAATACTGATGCAAATTCACCCAATACTGTTGCAAAGGTTTTTGAATTTCTGAAACAAGAGTATTTTTTAGTCCCACTTTTACTGCTGAAAATATGGCCACGAGGATATTATAATGTGAAAATTACCTTGGAGGTGCAATCCAATGATCTGAATCATGACACTGTTATACCACTGTAATAGTCAATGACCACCATTTCATTTTAGCAACATCTTTTAAGAAATTTTCATTAAGTAAACACTTATAAAGGTTTCAACTGACACTTCTTTATTGTTAAGTGATGTCCTATTTTTCTACCATAAGCAATAATACCTTACTAGTATTCTGAGTACCAAATGTTTTATCACAGTAAATTGTCAAGTCATCTTTAAATGGGACATCTCCTTTGCAAAACTTCATTAAACACTTCTTTTCCAATCTTCTGCAGTTATTCTAAACTACTATAAAACTGGATAATCAACTAATTTGGAACACATTCTAAATAACTCTGAACTGGATACAACTACACTTATGAATTCAAGATCACCTCTATTTTGTATGCTAATCCATTTTACCTTACTGCTACATAATATAGACTTTTGTGGTAGATATTTGTTTTACAAACAGAAATACAACAACCCAGTATACTGTAGTTCTCAATCTTCTGTGATATTTTGAGGGTTGTTTTTTTTTTTTCATCATAATGATAAATTTTTCATTAAGTCATTGCCATTTGCAGAGGTGTTGAGTTTTCCTACTCATTTCAATGCATTACGGTAACAAGAGGAGAGAATGCTTAAAATTAAAACTGTCCTAGAAAATCTAATTCATCTTATCGGTTTATAAAGTCACCATAGATGAGTTTGTAAAGCAAGGGACTGAGGGCAAAACCAACGAGATAGAAAACAGAAGTCAAGGAATCTGAGATCTAGTCCTAGTTTCCCTAACAAAATACAAGGACATTTCTAAGACAATGGGAATTATGGGACAAAGTCTAAAGACATAATAATAATAGTTAACATTTACTAAGCATTTACTATGTGCCAGGCACCATTCTAGTGCTTTAACTGTATTAATTTTTTCAATCCTCCATCCCTAGTGGTAAGAATTATTATTTTTTTATTTTTAAAGATTTAGGGGGTACAAAGGCAGTCTTGTTATATCAATATAAGGCACATATGTGAAGTCTGGGCTTTTAGTGTAACCATTACCCAAAAAGTGTTCACTGTACCCCATTAAGTAATTTTTCACCTCCACCCTCCCACACTCTCACCATTCAGAGTCTCCAATGTCTATTATATCCACTTCCTATGACCATGTGTCCACATTATTTAGCTCCTACTTACAAGTGAGAACATCCGATATTTGACTTTCTGCTTCTGAGTTATTTTAACTAAAGGAATTGTTATTACCCTCATTTTACAATGAGAAAACTAAGCTACAAAGAGAATAAATAATTTTCCCAAAGTCATGAAGTTAGCTCGTAAAGAAGGCAAGATTTGAACCAAGTTAGTCTGGTTCCCCTGTGCCCAAGATCATAACCACTAGGTCTGCACTATACAATATGGATAGTGATATGTGACGTGGTTATTGAGAATTTAAAATGTAGCTAATCTAAATTAAGACATGCTTTAAGTAGTGTAAAATACATATCATATTCTAAATATAAACTCTTCTAAAGAGTTAGTACATCACACACACAAAATATAAAATATCTCATTGATAATTTTATACTGATTACATGTTAAAACATTTTGGATAAATTCATTTAACTAAAATATGTTATTAAAATTAATTCCGCCTTTACTTTTCCAGTGTGGTATCTAGAAAATTTTAAAGTACACACTTAGCTTGTACTATATTTCTATTGGACAGCATTATAATGGGCCATGTTATCCTTCATTAATATTCTTAAAAACAATCACATTCTCTAAATAATACAATCACAGCACCCATAATCACAATCACAATCACAATCACAATCACAGAGTGATAGGAGCCATGGAAGCATATGTACAAGGCACATGGAGAAAGGCTAAGTGGCCTAGAGAGTCAGGGAGGACGTTCCTGCAAAATGACATGAAACCTGAGGGAAGGGCGGGTGCCAGCCAGTGAAGACCAGAACATACCCAGTCAAAGCCAAAAGCAGGTGCAAAGACCTAGAAACAAGCTGATAGTGGAAGTGGCATGGTACTCAAAGAAATTCAGAACTAGATAGGCAGGGCCCAGATCATTGCAAAGATTGTTATACACTAAGATACGTTTGGAAGTTAAGGAATTTGGCAAGGGCTTTGAAGGGCTTAAGATGGCAAGTGAGGATCACATTTACTTTTTATTAAAAGGATCATTCTTGCTGCAAAATGGACATTAGTTTGAAGAGAACAAGATTGGAGATAGGAGAACCAGTTAATTTCCACTAACCACTGCAGTAATCTCAGTTGATGAAGTCCTGATGAAGTCCTGCTTAGGAAAGCAGCAATGGTGGCTAAAAGAAATGGGAAGATTTGATGAATTTTTAGGGTGGCCTCAAGCCTTAGAGACTAAATAAATGTGGAAGTGACAGTGAGCAAATGTGGAGAAAAGGCAATGGAGGAGTCAAAGATGATAACGAGTTTCTGGCTTAGATGACAGCTGAATGGTGGTGCCAGTCACTGGGGAGGGCACAGTAAGGGAGATCACGTGTCTGCTGTAACATGGAGAGTTTAAGGCGCTTATATGCATGGATGTGGAAGACATACAAGCATGGACCTCAGGAGAGATTCAGGATGAAAAGATGAAGATACATATTGAAACCAAAGTTACACGAAAATATGAGATAAACTAAGAAATATAAAATCTGAAGAAAGCCTGGACCAAAATCTGTAGAACACCAACATTAAAGAGATAGGCAGAGAAAGAAAAGCCTGAAAAAGCCACAGAGGTCAGAGGACAAGAGAATATGGCATCCCAGAAGCCAAAGGGATATTTCAAAAAGGCAGATGATCTGCTGAGAGTAAAATACAGCAGGACACCCATTCATGAGATAGATATTGAGGTCACTGACAACCTAGGTAAGAACAGTTCTAGTGGAGTACTGAAGACAGATGCCCAACTGTAATACACTGAGGAACAAGATGGAAAATGAAGAAGTAAAAAGTAGACAGTGCTTCCCAAATTTTAGTGTGCATACCAATTACCTTGTTAAATTCTGTTAAAAATTCAAATTCTGATTTGGCAGTTCTAGGATGGGGCCTGAAATGTTACATTTCTAACAAGTTTCCAGGTGATCCAAATGCTGCCAGTCCACAAACCATATTTTTGAGAAGAAAAGATATAGATAACACATTCCAAAAGTTTGGCTGTAAAAGGTAGAGATAGGTTGGTTTTCTTTTATATTCCTTGTAATAGAGGAGAGACCTGAGCATGTTAAAAAGTTGATGGAAAGGACCAGCAGAGTGAGCAAAATAGAAGATTCAGGCAAGAAGAGGGTAAGGTAAGGATCCAGGCTTCTTCTTATCCTCCTGCCACAGACAACTAGAAAACAGGACAAAATCAATGAAACAAAGCTTTTTAGACACTGGACAATAGGCAGCACAGAATTGTGACCCCTGAGAGAAAGGTGACAAACAAGGTGAGCCCTAAAGCTATCCCATCTTACAGCCTGTATACTGTTTCCAGGCCTCAGCACAGGGAAGGGGAAACCAAAGAGACCTCTGCAGTCTCAGAGAGTTGAAGATGCAGAGAACAGAGTTGGGAAGGTGACTACAATTTGCCAGGCAGAACACTAAAGAGGAAGAGCTGCAGAGAGAGAGCTCCAGAGTTTGGCAGAAGAGCCCCTTGAGTCTCTGGATGACTATTAAATGTGCAAATGAGGAAACTGAAATTACAATTTTACATATTTACAAATTTTCTAACCACAATAGAATTAAACTAGAAATCAATAACAGATACCTGGAAAATCTTGAAATACTTGGAAATCAAGCAACATACTTATTAATAACCCAAAGATCAAAGAAGAAATCACATGAGAAATTACAAAATATTTTGAACATAATGAAAACACAGCATGTCAAATGTGTGCAATGCAACCAAAGCAATGCTTTAGGGAAATATAAAGCATTAAATGCTTATATGAGAAAAGATGTGAAGGATTAATTTTGGACTGAAGGAAGGACGCCTCTTCTGTTGTAACAAGAACGAAGGATGAGAATATGGGTAGGCCTGGTGGTAGTGAGTTATGGGATTTGCTGTTAATGGCTTGCACAGTCTCTGAAGTATGAGGTGAGTTCATCTGTAGATGAGAGAAGGCTGGTGGTGTTGGGAAAGGGTCAGAGGTTCGCAGGTAGTTGTAAACATCTGAAATAGCTGAGGTGAGAATGGATAAGAACACAAAAAGGGGAAAATAGGATGATTGGGCTTCTCTGAGAACTCAGCTGAGGTTGGCAATTATATTTGAAGAAGTTTAAATGCAAGAACATGATTTTGTAAAGTAGAAAGGGAAGGAAAGTAGGCATTTAAAATTGAATTTTTCTTGGCAGATGAGTTGCAAATGACAATGAAGTCAAAGATATTAGGTTGGAGATATTAGGAAGTGCTGTCTACAGAATCTCAGACAGGGAAGGAAATACACAGGAATGAATGGAAATGAGTAAAAATGGCACAGCTACCTTGTAAGGAACGTGGAAGGACTATGGACTACGGTGAGACTAGGATATTATTTTACTATTTCAGCACTGCTGAGTGGTGACAAGAGGTGGGATATAGTTATAGAAGCTGGTGTTTGAAGTGGCATGAAAGAGAAGTTACTAGAGAAGAGAAGGTTAAAGAACTGAAAATGACATTGGAAAAGCAAGCCAAGCAGAAACTCGATTAGCCAGACATTGGTAGCCTTCGAATGGAGAGAAAGACTAGAAAACACAATCTAAAGTTTTCAGTGAATGAAAGTGAACAGTAAATATACAGATGATAGTGAACAAGAAATAAAGAATGATAAAATTCAGTACTTACATCTTAAAAGAGCAGAAGTTTTATAAGAGTAATTGTTTCACATTTTTGAAAGCTATTTTCCATTATTCCTCAGTGATCAGCTATGTTCTAGAAAGCTCATGTTGCTCTAAATATTGCTAATAGAGTACTTGCCTCATATGGAAAACAAGCCTTACAGATCGTATTCAAGTACACACCATATGTCTACAAATTGTTACCAAGTTTAGTTTTAAAAAAACTGAGTAAAGATGCATTAATTCATGAATACAGAAAACAAACAGCATATGAATAATTTATTTAAAGCTTTTGCTGTCAGCAGCTTTACTAAAAGAAGTAATATTTATGAAATCTCAGGACAATCTAACAACTTAAATACATGCAAAAGAGAAGAACACAAGATCCTTAATAATGAAACTTATAATATCAAAGCTATTTTCTGCAAAAAATGCTGTGCATGCACAAACTTTCAATGCAAAAGAAACAAATGTTTCAGAAAAATCCTATCATAGTCTCATAATGTCTTTATACCAGGTTCTAGAATTTTCCTATTCAACTGTGTATTTACTGATGGAAATAAACAAAATTCAAAAGCTTATTAACTCAATCCTGCATTAGTAAACTGTCATATTAAGTCATAGACAAATTTCATTCATTCACCGAGCTCTTACTCTCTTGATAACACACTTCCTGTATAAAATAATCTTGAGTGAAAGGAAAAAAGAGAGAGAAACTTCTAAAATCCAAAAAAGATGTTAATGTATCAGAAAGATGGACCACGACCATCCAAAATACCCATAATGAAGTCATGTATTAACACAAAGCAATTGTAAATGCATCTCTGAGAGTAAAATAAGACTTTCCACACTGCTGCACATCATTTTCACAAAAATGTAAAATTAGTTATTAAAATGAAATACAAATGGCCCTTAATCATTTTAAAAGACAAACAACTTCATAGTAAAAGAAATGCAAATTAAAACTACATTAAGATAAAATTTCTCACCTATCAACTGGCAAAAATCAAAATGTTTAACATACTCTGTAAGCAAAGTACAGGGAAATAGGTTGATGAGAATACAAAATGGTACACTCACTATAGAGGAAAATTTGCAACATTTAGCACAGTTATATATGCATTTACCTTATGACCTGGCAAACCCATGTCTATGAACCTATCCCAAAGACACATTGGCCAAAATATGAAGACAGTTACCAACAAGGCCATTAATTGCAGCACTACTTATAGTAACAATGTAGAAACAGCCCGGATGTCCATCAATAAGGGACATGTTGAATAAACTATGGTACCTTGACACAATGAGGTACTATGCAATTATAAATAGAACTATAGAATAACTTTATATTCTACCATGGAGTGATCTCTAGAATAAATTAAGTGAAAAAAGCAAGGTTGAAGACATGTGAGTATATTTACCTAAGAAAGGTAGGATATTAATACATACACAGATAACTTTTAATACACACAGGGAGAGAAAATGTGGTGAAAGAGACAGACTGAAGTTAGATGTCTTTGAATAGAAGTTTCATATATTTGATTTGAGACCACATAAATATTTCACATAATTGAAAAACAAAATTAAATTTTAAAAATCTCTAAAAAATTGAAAGCAGAAATGAAGCAAACCTGATTCTTCAGTTGTCATTATACCCACACAGAGAAGAACTAATCCAAGAGAATTTAAGATCACAGTAACCCCAAACCATACATAGTAGCATATACCCTAAGGAGCAAAAGAACTACAAAAAAATTTCAGCTGTTTTAATAACCATTCTGCTGCAGTTAGTATTAGTACTGTCATTCTGAGACTGGTGTGCTTGTGTGTATATACTGTGGTGTAAAGCAAATGAGTAACTTCATCAATATCATGGTGAACAGAATTCTCAGTGCGGAAGAAAAGCAATACAGATGTAAAATCAATGAGATGAAGTAAAACCCTGTAGCCCTCAATTTTAAGTACCAATCAATATGAATTCATATTTTATTTATTTAAAAAATATGTATTTCCTATTTCACTTCACTGAGAAGGCCTAGTAACCATGACCAATCCAGTAGCAGTGAACACTTTCCATACCCAGGTTTTGGTCTCTATGTATCATTTTCTACTCGAAAGAACCTTCAAAAAATGGCTAGTTCCAGGTCTGGGATTGGAATGTGAGATGAATATAAAACATGTTGTCATTCCAAAAACAAACAAAAAAAACCCTATCAATGAATATATTAAGGCCATCCCAAAGGACTCAAAAAAGGCTCTTACTAGCCAAATGAAGGGACTTCAGAAAATTCTTGGAAAAATTAAATTTAAAAATACATATACAATTTATTTCTCAATATAAGCTCCATCAAGTTCAAGACAGTTTTGTAAATGATACTACCAGCCACTTAGTCTATCCCTAAAAAGTTGAGGGTCCTGGGAACTTAACTATGTCAATGCAGTCTCTTTTACAGTAGAACTGAAGAAAAATCGGTGCCTTTTAAAGATTTTTAAGATTAGGAAACATAAAGAAGTCAGAAGGAGCCAAATCAGGACTGCCTAATAATTTCCTATTGAGACTCTCATAAAACTGCCAGTGTCTGATGAGAGGAATGAGCAGGAACACTGTCGTGGTAAAGGACTTTCTGGTGAAGCTTTCCCAGGCGTCTTTCTGCTAAAGCTTTGGCTTTCTCAAAATACTCTCATAACAGGAAGACGTTATTGTTCTTTGGCCCTCCAGAAAGTCACTGAGCAAATGCCTTGAGCATCCAAAAAAACGCTGTTGCCGTGACCTTCGCTTTTGGCAGGTCTGCTTGTGCTGTGACTGGGCACGTCCACCTCTTGGTGGTCACTGCTCTGATTGCGCTCTGTCTTCAGGATCATACTGCTGGTAAAGCCGTGTTTCATCTCCTGTTTCAATTCTTCAAAGAAATTCTTTAGGGTCTTCATCTCACTTGTTTAAAATTTCTGTTGAAAGCTCTACTCTTGTCTGCAGCTGATCTGGGCACAACGGTTCTGGCACCCATTGAGTGGGAAGTTTGCTCAACTTTAATTGTTCAGTCAGAATTTTGTGAGCTGAACGAATTGATATGTCTGTGGTGTTGGCTATTGTTAGTGCTGTTAATTCTCGGTCCTCTTCAGGGGATGGACAAGGTGAATTTTTTCTTCAAAATTGATGTGGATGGTTTCTTTGTCAACATCATCCCATCCCTTCATAAAATGAATTATCCATTTGTAAACTAATGATTTCTTTGGGCATCATCTCCAAAAAATTTTTGTATAGCATCCATGATTTCACCGTTCTTCCACCCATGCTTCACCATAAATTTGATGCTTGTTCTTCAATTTATGTTTCAACTTTAGCAGAATTCATGTTGCTCTGATAGGGGCTCTTTTCAAATTGATGCCTTATCCTTCTTATTGCCTCAAACTAGATGCTGTTCAAACATGTTATAACAAGTTAGTATGAGTTTATTTTGGAGCAAAAAAAACCTCTGAAAACTACACATAGTTTTTTAGTAATATGTATTTCCCATGAACTTTATGAAGACCCCTTGTATGGAACATTTAAGCTTCAATAATTATAACAACACAATAAATTAAAATGGTCAAATGTGTTGAATTTCATTAATTTATAATGATCTCAAAAGAAAAACAAAACAAATAAAAACTAATTGGTCATCTTTGGTGAATGCTATAGAACGAAATCATTATTTTGAAAAGTGGCAAGTAACAGGAAAAGAATGAAGCATCTTTCCTAATCAAACTGTTCCTTATGGCAATAAAATGTTGATGAGTAAATTTTTGTTTATAGAAGTATTCTACTAATTAAATGAAAAATGATAGAATGTCGCTATTTTGCAACCCCTAATGAACTGACAGCTCTAGGCAGTAAAAAATCAATGGCCCAGGAATCAACAAACTTTTTCTGTAAAGGGCCAGATAGCACATGTTAGGCTTTGTGGGCTACATACAGTTTCTGTCACATATTCTCCTTTATTTATATTTTTAACTTAATAAAAGAATAAAATTTATCCTTTTTTTAATACTTTAAAAACATAAAAATCAACATTAGCTCATGGGTTGTACAAAAACAGGCCACAGACCAGATCTGACCATCAGCCATAGTTTGCTAAACTCTGAAACAGAGAAAAAGACTCAACCACACATATGCCTCTTAAGAAAAGAATATACCACCACCACCACCTACATGGTAGTCCAATAAAACGGAACAAAACAAAATCCTAAAATTGATCAAACCTCCAGATCCAACTACCAATTAAGAGGAAAAGAAAAAAAAGGACAGAGGAAAATGGCAAGAGACACCACTACTGCATGGGATGCAATCAGTAATATCTCATTGCAAGGAAATTCTTCAGGACAAATGACTCAGTTTCTTCAACAAATAAATTACAAGGGAGAAAATGTGGATGGGGGGTGGATAATTATATAATAGCTTAAAAGAAACTTAAACACATAACAACCTATTGTGTAGATTCTGAGTCAAACAAAAAAAAATACCTTATAAAAATTACTTTATACAATGTATATAGCAGCATTATTCAAAATAGCCAAAAGTATAAACATGGAAATAATCTAATGTCCATCAACTGATAAAATGGATAGATAATGTGTCACAGCCATATAAGGAAATATTATTCACCTATGAAAAGAAATAAAGTACTGATACAAGGCACAACATGGATGAACTTGAAAACATTATGCTAAGTAAAAGAAATCAGGCACAAAAGATTATATATTGTATGATTTCATCTATATGAAATGTTCCAAATCAGTAAACCCAGGAAGTGTTATTTAGGGAAGGGGAACTTGAGAAATGGAAATTGACTGCTGATGAGGTACAAGGTTTCTTTTGGGGTGATGAAAATTTTCTAAAATTGACTGTAGCAATAGTTATGCAACTCTGTGAATATACTAAAAGCAACTGAATTATATATTTTAAATAGGTGAATTATATAGTATGTGAGTTATATCTTGATAAAGCTGTTACTAAAAAAATAATAGTTATGAAAGGAACCAGGACTCCTTGTGAGAAATAGCTAATTCTAATATCAGGGTGAGAAATATTAAAGATAAGTCTGGAGCATCCTGCAGTGCCAGAAGGTAACAAGTGCCAAAAACAAAACTGAAAACACAATCATGGAGGTATGTCAAAGGGACACTGGGCCCAAATTAAAGAGTTTCTAATGGCCAAACCTGAAATAATTTGAGCAAAAAATAAAGTAGTACTGGATTATAACCCAAAGTACAAAATAAATATCCATGAGTTCATACTGATATAAAAATGTAGTTCAATAGATTTTAAAATAGGAAAAATGGTTAGCCGGGCATGGTGGCATGTGCTTGTAGTCCCAGCTACTCAGGAGGCTGAGGCAGGAGGATTGCTTGAACCCAGGAGTTTGAGGCCACAGTGAGCTATGATGACACCACTGTGCTCTAGGCAGGGTGACAGAGCAAGACTCTGTCTCCAAAAAATAAAAATAATAGGGGAAAAGAGACAAATCTCCCATGCAGAAGAATTCCAAATAACTTACAGATACTCCACGCTCTTAGAGAGAGAGGATAACACCTCACTCCTCAAGTATAGCTGTGCATAGTGACTTCCTTCTCAAAAGAGTACAATATGGAGAAAGGTGAGTAACTTTACAGTGGAGACACTTGACAGACACAACCTCAGCCAGGTGATCAAGGTCAACATCAACAGTGATAAGTCAAATATGTACCATTGAGATTATGTGATAATGGTTGGCACTTTACCTCTATGTTCTTCCTCCCAAAACTATAAGCCCAGTCTAATCAAGAGAAAAACATCAGACAAATCCTAACAGAGGGACAGTCTATAAAATATCTGACTGGTACTCTTTAAAACTGTCAAGGTCATCAAAAATAAGGAAAGTCTGGAAAACTGTCACAGCCAAGAGGGCCTAAGGAGATATGACAACTAAATGTAAAATGGTATGCTAGATGGGATTCTGCAACAGAAAAAAGGACATTAAGGAAAAACTAAGGAAATGTGAATAAAGTATGGACTTTAATTAATAATATGGGTTTACTAACTGTAATAAATGTACCATTTTAATATTAGATGTTAATACTAGGGAAAATATGGGTGTGGAGTATATGAGAACTCTCTGTACTATCTTTGCAATTTTTCTGTAAATCTAAAACTTATCTAAAAATAATGTTTATTAAAAAGTAATAATTATGACATTTATAAAACAATTGGAAATATAAAAATTAACTGAGTATTTTATGATACAGTAATTATTTTCACTTTTCATTTATGTGTAAAAATCTTTATGATTGACTTAAAATATAAAAAAAGATAATAAGAACACTGGAAAAGACCAGGTACAGAAGTTACATCAAGTAACCAAATACCAACTACATTCAGTATCAATAAAATAATGAGTATTTTCAATGAAACAATCAACTAAATGCTGTATTTAATACAAAATTTTAATAGAAAGATCAGCAAAAGTGCCATTAAACACTAATGTCATAATTAAGCAAAGTGGGTTCTAAGTTATTTGTCAGATAATCATGTATTTTACTCTTAACAAGTATCTAGAATTCCAGCAGGTGAGCTTTAAAATAAAGCTCTTAATTATCTCCTACTGCAGCTGACACTTGTCTAGTACTTAGGTTCCTCTACTAAATGGGTATCTCTATGGCCCAAAGATAAAAGAGTAGCAACTAACATTTATCCAAAGAACAGAAGTAGTTAGAAAGTTATCTAAACCCTCCTGAATTACAAATGTGACTTCTCTATACAAACCCTAAAGTCGTAATTTTACCCTATTTCAATATAAGCATGAATACATATTCTAAAAGTAAACAAAAGATTTAGGGATTATCCACATAATTTCTCCATTGGAACAGATAGGTCAACTTTCTGCAGTTTTATTTAGTGATCACAAATCATGTTACGTGTCCATCTAAATAATTTTTCTTGCAGGTGTCACATGAACGAATATAGTTCATTATGCACAAAAGCAGAATCCTGGAAGGTGTCAAACAGTGCTGATTTTTATTAAATACTTACTGATTATTTAAAAGAAAAATATTTGTTTTTCTGGAGGAATATACCTTTAAAATAATGAAACTCAATTGGGAAAAACATGATTGCATAAACGAATTTTCATCTCGTATATATAACTTTTCAGGAATGTAATATATAAGGTAAGGCCAAATAATATTAGACCATAACTGCATATATATGTACCAATGCCCATAGTACCTAAAATAGGTTCCTGCACATAGTAGGCACCAGTTTAATATAATAAATTATAAGGTTCAGATTTTAAAGCCTATAAACTAGATATATAACTAGGAAAAGTAAATTATGTACAAGTAAATTACTGTACACTGATATTACCATCACTAAAAAACTGAAGGGAGGCAGTAAGAGTAGTGGATAAGAACATGGGTTCAAGAGTCAGGCTGCCTAAGTTCAAATCCCAGTTTTGCCACTTGCTAATTGTTTAGTCTTGGGCAAATTACCTCTTCTCAGCTTACTCATCCATAAAATGGGGATAAGAACAGTCCTCACATACAGTTGGGAAGATTAAACCATATAATATATGTAAACCATTTAACACAGTACCCATCACATAGAAAACGTTAGAAAAAATGCTAAGTACTAGTTTGTAGCAAAAAAATATGCTATAAAGTGTGATTAAATATATGACATATCTGTGCTCTAGTTTTAACTATGTAAGAAGCACACAGACAAGGAACAGGAGGTAATATGAAAAACATTGATTTTATGATGTGGAATGACAGTGGCAATTTTTAAATTTTTCATTAGTACATTCTTTGTAATAGTTATTATTTTTAAAGGACAGAGTACAACAGTTATAATTTTACACTAAAGGATTAATTTATTAATAAGTTATTTATTAATGCTTTCTGGTTAAAATTATACAATCTGCTGATAATCAAAAGTTCCTCCTTTTTTTGTTACTGTTGTTTTTATTTTAAAAATTCAATATATGCCCATTCACTAGGTTGCCATCTCTAACCAGAGATTATCATAGTAACAAGTTAGTACAAATCCTTCCAGACTGTTTCAACAAATCCTGTCTCTTACTCTCTTTCATTCATATATAGAGAGGTTAGGGATTTTAACTTTTAAAAATGAATGGAAAGATACATCTTGTACTACAATTTGTTTCTCTCACATACCAATTTATCTTGAATATACTTCCATGTCAATGTAGTTCTAACCCATTCTTTTGAATAGCTACATAGTATTCCATACTATCAGTGTGAGTATATGCCAAACATAAAAATTATCATCCAAATCAGGATACTTCTGAGAGTAAAATACAGTGCATCTAATAATTATGCTGGTAGCACAGGTGTAAACTGGGCCCACCCCAAGAAAACGGGGCCATGTGGTCATCCTACATAGGAGACCTATACATAATGGTTAATATTTAAGTCACTTCTAATTTTTTGCTATTATAAACAATTATTCAGTGAATATATCTGCACCTATAATTTTCTGCACATGTGAGGTGTATCTGTAGGATAGATTTCTAGAAGCAGAATTACTAAGTAAAAATTAATGCGTATTTTAACTCCAGGACTTGTACCAGAGGGTGACCTCCAGGCTCTGAGGCTGGAGAGGTACACCATCAGCTTCCTTGATTCTGAGGTCTTCAGATGTAGACTGTGCCACACTACAGGCTTCCTTGGTTTGGGGACTTAGAACTTGTCCTGAGCCATACTATCGGCTTCCCTGGTTCTCCAGCTTGCAAATGGCCTATTGTGGGACTTCTCTCTATAACTGAGTGAGCCAATACCCCTAATAAATCTCTTCTCATCTCTCTTCTCATCGATATTTCCTATCAGTTCTGTCTCTCTGGAGAACTCTGACTAAAACATCATATAAACATAAAATTGTTTTTTCTAAAATAAAATTCTCTTCATAAATGCTGGTAAACCACTAGTCTGGTGACCTTCATGAGCTGATTTTTAGTTTTGTCTTTGTTTTTGTAGGTCAGGGTCCAGTCAGTCTTCTTTGCTTGCTTTTATTTGAATGATAGCAAAAATATGATGGCCCCGCTCAAGCCTTCTGAAAGTATCCAGTGTTACATGCTAGGTAATTTTATTATTGTTATGGGTCACAGCTCAAATACTACCTTTTCAATGACACTACTGCAGACCACCACATCCATAAGTGTTTTCTCTCTCCTCTGAGTAACTCTAAAAATTACTGCTATAGTGTGTGATGTTTTGGCACTTTCTCAGCTCAACAAGTGCTTATCACATTTACAATCTAGAAAACAAGCTATACGCAAGAAATACAACATGATCTTTGTCCTCAAGTTTACAATCACGTTTGGGAAATAGGACTTACCTTTATGTAACTTAATAAAGGTATTCTGATTACAATCAACAGAATTACACGTCAGAATTACATAAAAATTGACTTAAGAATTTTTAAAAATAAAGATGCAGAGGCATACTCATGGTATGAATTTCTGGTTCCAATTTGATGTGAAACCCGATTGCACTTCCTGCCCTGAGACTTCATGAGATGGAATGTAAACTGAGAGGCTGTGCCACAGCATCTCACATTCTAAAGAATTCTGAGATCCTGAAGAGGCATTTCAAGTCAGTGCTGTCCAAAAGAAATATAATGAAAATCACACATGTACTTTTAAATATTCTAATAGTCACATAAAAAATAAAAACCAAGTGAGATTAAATTTCAATATTTACATAATTAAATAATCAATTTTAACTCAATATATCTAAAATACCACTAAATGTGATCAATAAAAAAGAATGAAATATTTTTCTTTTTATATACAGTCTTCAAAATCCAGTATATATTTCATACTCATAGAAAATCTCAAATCAAACTAGATACATTTCAAGTGTTCGCTAGCTACAAGTAGATAGTGACTACTGTACTAAATAGAAATAGCACAGCCTGATGAATTCTTTAAATATTCAATTCTATTTTTAGTATAGTTCTAAACTGCAATAAACTAGACATACATATTCAAAAGTATCACATTTAAAAATCTTACCACACTGGAAAAGACAAATGCAATGGTTTATGCATCCAGATTAACTCACTTTCGTGCAGATCCAGAATAAAACTTCTATATATTACTAGACTTATAACTGATCATTTAAAAAAATCTGTTATTAATAAAGTAGGTTGTTATTATAATACTGGGCTTTTGTTTAAATTTAAACGTACATAAGAACTCACATTAAATGTATAAGCAAGAACAACTGCAAAAAATGCAACTTGCTTGATTAAATTCCAAGCAAGACTTTGGCACATTTATTCTCTGTAAGTTCATGTGTATTGTACATGAAAGAGTGAATGCTGAACATATAACACCAGGATATTAAAGTCTTATAATAGCATTTAACTAAGTTTAATAAAATATATGAGTAATGAGTCCAACTTGATTAGATATCCCTTTCCCATCGTTGCATAAACACCTACCATATTTCATTGCAGTTATATGTTTAAATGTTCTATTTTCCCTACTAAACTGTATGCTCCATAAGGGCAAAGACTATGTTGGTCTTATTCAATGCTCATCCTCAGTGCCTAGAACAGTATGTCATAGGTATCTGCACTCCCATGTTCACTGCAGCATTATTTATAACAGCCAAGACAGCTCGGGCATGGTGGCTCAAACCTGTAACCACAGTACTTTGGGAGGCTAAAGCAGGAGGATCACTTGAGGCCAGGAGTTTAAGACCAGCCTGGGCAACCAAGCAAGACCCCATCTCTACAAAAATTAGCCAGGCGTGGTGGCACACACCTGCAGTCCCAGCTACTTAGGAGGCTGAGGCAGGAGGATCACCTGAGCCCAGGAGTTCAAGGCTGTGGTGAGCTATGATCATGCCACTGCACTCCTGCCTGGGCAACAGAGCAAGACCTTGTCTCTAAAAATAAGTAAACAAATAACATGCAAAACATTGAATCTACCTAAGTGTCCATCAATAGATGAACAGATACAGAAAATGTGGCATATATACACAATGGAATACTAGTCAGCCTTAAAAATGCAGGAAATCTTGTCATTTGTGACAAGGATGAACCCGGAGGACATTATGTTAAGTGAAACAATCCAGGCACAGAAAGACAAATACCACATGATCTCACTTAAATGTGAAATTTTTAAAAAATCAAATTCATAGAAGCAGAGAATAGAATGGTGGTTACCAGGGACTGGGGGTGAGAGGGTTGTGTGATATTGGTCAAAGGATATAAAATTTCAGTTAGATAGAAGGAATAAGTTCAAGAGATCTCTTGTACAACATGATAACTCTAATTATGATGTATTATATTCTGAAAATTGCTAAGAAAATACATTTTAAGTGTTTTCAACACACAAACACAAAGATAAGTATATGCATATGAATATATGTAATACACATGTTAATTAGCTCAATTTGGCCATTCCATAATGCATATAATTATAAAACATCACGTTGTACATAATATATTCAATTTTTATTTGTGAATTAAAATTAAAAATAAATGAAAAACAAATCAATGGGTCTAACCACAGTAAAATTAAAGATTTCTGTTCAAAGGACACTGAGGCAAAATAAAGACACAGATGATGGAGAAAAATGATTTGCTATGTCTAAAACCAACAAGAATGAGATTAGAAATGTACAAAGAACTGCAAATCAATAAGACAGACTAGAAACCTGACACAAAAATGAATACAGGATACATACAGGTAGGAAAGTTACAGAAGCAGACAGAATGGCTGCAATCACTGCAAGACTCATTAGTAATCAGAAAAATACAAATTTAACCAACACTGAAATAACTCTTTACACCAGTGTCAAAATAGCAAAATTTAGAAAGATAAGTCCTATCAAACACTGGCAAGGACACGAGGAGATGATAACTCATACATACTGCTGGTAGGAATATAAAGTAACACAAACATTCTAGGAAATGATCAGACAGTATTTAGTGAAGTTAAATGACATGCATGCCCTATGATCTAACAATCGCACTGCTGGGTTTGTATCTCAGGGAGATTTATACAAAGGTCAGTAAAGACTTGTAGCAAAGAACCTTCATTGTGGTTGAATTTGTGGCAGAGAGAGCTAAAACAAATCCAGGTACCTGCAACCTGGGAAATGCAGTGGATGCATACTATGAAACACCACGTAGCAATGAAAGTGAACTAACTAGATGTACATATAACAACACAGACACATCCTTAAGTACCATGTCGAAGGGAAGAAAGCAAAAATCATAAAACACATCACAAAAAATTAACTATTTTGATCTTCCCAACAACCCTATAATCTAAGTACTACTACTATCTTCAGTTTACAGATGTGGACAACAAAAAGTATGTAACTTGCCTATGGCCAAACAGCTAGTAACTGGCAGAATAAGGAACAAAATAAGATGTACAGCACAGTAACACAAGTTAAAAACACAAAACAACATTTCATATTTTATATATTTTGATCCATACTCAAAAACATGTATAAAGCATATTGGAGTAGGAGGCTAAGGAGGGAAGAGAAATGGGAGTGAGGATGGTGGATGAAGGTGGAGGAAAAAAACACAGAGACACCTTGCATTGCACAATGACAAGGTACTGAATACTACGAACTGAACACTGTGGCTATTCAACTTTCTGCCCTTAAGGACCAAACTACATAATGTATATTTTTACATCTTTATCGAGTGAATGAATGCCAAAAACTTGGACTCATCCTTGTTATCTCCCTCTACCTCTCCCCTTCCTTTACATCCAATCAGTCACCAAGTCTTACCAATTCTACCTCAAATATATTCCAAACATGGAAGCCTCTCACCATGTCCACTTACACTCTCTAGTCTAAGCCAAAACTACCATAATGACTTTCTAGCCAACTGCCCTCCTTCCAGTCTTGCCCTGCTCCAATTCATTCATCATTAATCTGATTCTAATACTCCTTAACTACACAATTCAACAGCTTCCCATTACTCTTCTGGTAAAGATCAAAGTCCTTGACACATCCAACAAGGCCCTGAATAATAATATTTACTCTGACCCTATCTTTCCTGTTTTCATTCACACACAATCCCCTCTCTCACTACACCAGTAATCCTGATCTTCTTTCCATTCCTCATACTTGTCAATCTCCAACCCACTTCAGAGGGATATAGACACACAGCTAAAATGTCACTTCCTTAGGGAAGCTTTCCCTGATACACTAACCTGATTTAGCTCTCCCTGTTATATACCTGTCCTTTATAGAACTTAACATTGTAACCAATTATTTCTGTAAGTACTTGCTTACGTATCTCTCTAGCTGGATTATAAACTCCATGAGAATAAGAAACGTTTCTGTATTATTCACTATTTTATCCTGTATACCTATCACAGTACCCATATATAATAAATACTTATTTATTAATAATCCATTTGCGGGCCAGGCATGGTGGCTTACATTGCAATCCCAGCAATTTGGGAGGCCAAGGCAGGACGGATCACTTGAGTCCGGGAATTCAAGACCAACCTAGACAACACAGCAAGACTCTGTATCTACAAAAATTTTTTTTAAATAATAATTCATTTGAGGATTAATAACACTGTTAGTCATTCTATTTGTTAAAAAATAGTTTTAACATGCCTGCTGCAATTATTTTTAAGAGACAAGGTCTCCCTATGTTGCCCAGACTGGAGTGCAATAGCTATTCACAAGCACCTTTATAGCCACTGCAGCCTAGAACTGGCCTCAAGCCATCCTGATCCTCCCACCTCAGCATCCCAGTTGGGACTACAAGACATGTATGATTGCGCCTGGCTCCCTGTTGCTGTTTTTTAAAGTGAATAAACAAAAGTCTTTATTTCTCTCTCCAAAAATTAAAAAAAACAAAAAACAAAAAATACCTTTACCCTGTGAACTTTATTTTATTGTTTTTTCTGTGAGTCACTGACTATCCATATCAAAAGTGTTAGAATAACAATGATATTCTCTTCTCAAGAGCTTTTATCTCTGAATTTAAGTATGTTCTCAAAGTGCTTATAGTTTATTTCAACTCAGTAATATACAAATTTCACGAGTCAGGAATCCCGAGTCTTATATACTGCAGTAGACAGAAATACATTAGTGAAAATTTCCTCTATCACATTCTCAACTGAAAAAACTTAGGGGAGGAAAATGTTACATATCTAAAGAACCTAAGTAGACTCTAAATCTGAATGTGATGCCTACAAAGACAAGAAGCCATTATTAAACTCTTATCAAATATTTAGCACTTGCTGTAATATTTCACCACCAGGTGGCAGATCCATACAACTTTCTAGAAATTAGCCCTGAAAAGTTAGTCCAATTAGAAGGAATTTTAGGAAAAGTAAAAAAATTTTAAGCCTATCTGAACCTGAGCCAGTTAACCACAGGCTAGATACAATCAGCTCTCAGAACATTACTCTTGTATTTAACTATAAATCTGTTTCTAGGCCATGCAGAGCACCTAATTATCTTTAAAGGGAACATAATATTAAAATACAATTTTAAAATGTGGTGACCCATAGTTCAGTCATTCGAAATCCTCAGAAGTATGAGAGAGCTTTAAATTCAAAAGTAAAGAGAACGAGAGGTAAAAAAAAAAAAGTGGAAAAAGATATAGGCAAGACAATGATGAGAAAAGAAAGGACAGGAAGAAGAAACACCTACCCAACCAAGAAGCTATCAAAACCCAAGTTATAGCAACCCAAAAGAACAACTGACATTTGTGTTTTTATTTTGTGTGCAACAAAATATTCTAATCAATAAGACAAAGATTTTAATCTTAAGTCAATCAGTTAATTTAAAAATTGACTTTTCAAAGTTTTTTAAAAAATGATTCTAAAAATGTATTATTAAATTTCAAGATGAAATATATTATCTTGGAATAACTCTTCGGTTATTTTATAATGCTACTGGAAATGCTATTTGCAAATGCACCGTTTAAATCTAAGGTGAACACCTTCATCTGCTCACCACCTTGGCTGCAGCACTTTTCCTCCACCACTCTTCCTCCAGCCCTGCCCTGCCACTTCTGCCTCTTTCTGGCCCATGTGTGCAGGAAGAGACTCCTGGCCACTACATATGCCTGTCAATGGCTCAGCTTCCTCACTAATGCTTCCTTCCTGGCATCCATTCACCAAATCTGCCTTAGCCACAATTAGATATCAATACCCAACCTGCACCAAGAACCAAGGCTGATCTGAGTTTTGCAGGGTTTGAAGTATATATCTCTTGGGGTCCCTTTTGAAGAAAAAGAATAGGAAAAGAAATCTCAACTTTGCAAATTTTACAGAAATATATAACTACTGAACACACTGCTAGAGCCTCTCTCAGGCCCTAGAAGTGGCCCAGCAAGTAAGGGGATTCAGAACTCATCAACTTAAGGGTAAACTGCTTCTGCCATGAACACATGCAGAAGAAAAAACAAGCCTATCAACTCCTTCTGTTAAACAAAACAAAACAAAACAACTAGTATACCAATTCCATTCAAAAAGGGAAAAACACTGCCTAGAGAGTTACAGCGTTCACAGTTACTTTAGAACAAAGTAGCTAAAATTAAGGACATGTCTAATGGTGACAAAAGAGCAAAGCATAGAGAAGAAAAATTGTTAGAGGAACCAACAGGGGAAATGTACACTCACCTACTTCTTTTATACTCCTGAAGCACTCTGCCATCAGTTACTACAGTCTTCCCCCCAGGAATAGTTTTCCCCATTGGGTTCTTATTTACATAACCTATCTTCAAAAAGCTCTCACTTTTGTTCCCTAACAGAATCACTCAAAAAAAAAAAAAAAAGAGAGAGAGAGAGAGAGAAACAATTCTCAAACAACACTGCTTTGGGAAATTATTCTTTCGTTTTACATCATACTTTATAGTCCATGGTCCCTAGCACTATTAGAGAAGAAAGTTGTCAAATCTTTCATTCCTTCCTCTAATATAAACTTTTGATATATACAAAGGTCTCAGCAGCTTATCTGACGGAACAAGAACACAAGTCCTCATTTCCTAATAACTTCCTGAATATTTTATTATCGTTTCCTCCCAGGAAATTTATTCACTCCATGTAGCTCCAACACTAACAGTCCATTTTTGAAGGGAAACTATTCAAGTATAGCAGAAGCTCACATAACAGATTACCTCCACTAATAAGTTATTGTTTGACTGTGGATCTGGGTAGAAATATATGAATTGAAAGTACATATATGAATTTACAAACATACAAAAAACAAAGCAAAACATTTAAAATAAAAATATGCTTCCATTCTAATTGATAAAATACAACCAAAAAAACCCAATTAGTTTATTTACCAAAACTGACTGAATAACATATCTATATTTCAACCATACCTACATTTTAATTATACCACAGTAAAAAATAGATATTAAAACAAAACCCAAAAGTAAGATTTGGTAATCTTACTTATGGGGTCTCACTCTTGCTCAGGCTGACTGGGATTTTTTAAATACAAAATTTATATTCCTAGGGCCACAATTTTGGACTTATTGTATGGCATAATGGCCATACATACCAAATTTTTCAGAGTAAAAGCTCTGCTCTTTGGAGCAAAGGGCCGGATGCAGTAAATAACCAGTAATAGCAAGATTCCAAACCAAAATCTACTTGGGCATTCTCCTTGTCATAAACAGCTCTGAACAATAGAAAAAGAGCTTCTTTCCTTTCTCTTTGATACAGAGGAAGTAGGTTTTACTAAACAAAGGGGATCAAAGAGGATGGGAGCTAATACACTTTAGAAAAGGAGGGAATTCCAGGAAGGAAAACCATACTGTTTAGTATTTTGTAATAGAGTAAGATGGTTAAGAGCCTGGCCTGGGTTCAAATTCCTGCTTGTCACTTAACTAGGTATATAACCACAGATTAAATGACTTATTACATGTAACACACTTTTAAAAAGTCTCTGGCATACAGAGCTTTACACATGAGAAAACTAAGACACAGAGACATTAACCAACTTGCCTAAGATTCCCAAAACCTTGGAAAGACCCAGCACTGCTAGTGAGTAGGCACAAAGATAAAGCCAACTGTATCTTAAGGCAGTAGAAACATAAAACATCTATTCTATCTATCTGTTTAACCAACTGCTGCCCATGCCACACTCTCTATCAGTCTTCCTAATATCTTTTAAGAACCCTTTACTGTGTATTAGATGTCTTACTTAGCAGGAAGGTAGGAAGCACTGTCATTATTTAAGTTAAAGAGAGCCGTCTGTGGACCGTGGTTGGGGAGTGAAATTAGCCCTATCACCTACACTGCTGCTCCTTAATCATCCTTGAAGACATCAACATGAAAAACTGCATCAAATTTGAACTGATAAAATCTGCAGAACATTCAAACATCCACTGAATTTAATACAGAAACACAAGTGAATAGAGTATATCACAGGAGTCATTCTAAACTATCAATATCATTCTCTCTCTCTCTCTTTCTCTCTCCTGCTGGAACTCTCTAATTCATTTGAGCAGAGAACACTTTTTCCTCCCATAATAAAACTCCTATACTAGAAAAACAATGATCCACAAAACACCAGTTTGGCAAATAGCCTAGACTCAAACCACTCCTCCAACTTATAGTATATCCACTGTCAGATCAAGCACTGTTCTTTTCCATCCCTATCTTGTGCCACTTCATCTCACCAACCTAAACCTCTAAGCAAATTGCTTTCTGTTACCCATATCACCAAATCACCAATGCTTTCCTACTTCTAGATGTTTGCTCATTATACTTCCTCTCCCTCTTCCCATCTCCACATGTCCACATCCTCTCCTTAGCCAGGGCCAACATCCTGCACAGCAAGCAGCCTATGCTGTCTAGGTAAGGACATGTACCCAGCATTCAGGAACCAGATCAAATTCTATCATCTCCATGAAGCTTACCCTGATTTATCAGTCTGGAAGTAACTTCTCCATTTTTAGAACACCCAAAACACACTCTGCACCCCTTTTATAGCATGTATCACTTTCTACACAGCATTATGATTATTTTTACCTTTTTCTTTTTAAGAGATGAAGCCTCGCTATGTTGCCCAAGTTAGACTTGAACTCCTAGGCTCAAGCGATCCTCCAAAGTCAGCTTCCAGAGTAGCTGGGACTACAGGCTTAGACTTCACCCAGCTTAGATTGATAACTCTTACTTTTCCCATTTCTCGTTACCTAGAACAGTGCCTCCCACATGGTAGCTACTCAATAAATGCTTGCTGAATGAATAAATGAGTCTTGAGAATCTATTTCCCATCAGAGAATCATAATTAGTTTTTACTAAACACAGTTAAATAGACTGGAATTCTCCCTCAGAAAACACAAACTATTTGAAATTGCCAAGAGCTACATCTTACATCAGAGAAAGTCACTAAGCTATACAGCAGAACTTCATTCACACAAGCTTCCTTGTACTTATTTGCTTATGTGTTCTTCTCTGTGAAATAGGCCGTTATATTGCCAAAATTGAGGAGGGTGGAGAACATAACTAGTTTAATTTGTGTTTTAAAAAATGTAGCCAATTAAAATGTAGTTATCACAGCCCGAAAATGTGGCTCAAAAATTGCTATGTCATTTTAAGATTCCATCTCAGCTGGGCGTGGTGGCTCACGCCTATAATCCTAGCTCTCTGGGAGGCCAAGGCGG
>VBSM01002959.1:13825420-13933118 GCA_008086735.1 Cheirogaleus medius | reverse complement strand
CTCTGTCTCAGAAAAAAAAAAAAAGGATTCCATCTCTTCTACAGTTTTCTTCTTAATAATAACAGAAGATGTTTCTAAACTTTTTCTGATAACTCAGTTCTTTCTCCAAAGTGCCTCACATCTTACAATATTCCCTGAAGAGGGAACAAGGACGTAAGGAAACATACTTGCCTTATAAACCAAAACATGAACCCTCTAAATCCCAGGAGATGAATGCCGTGGGAAGAGAAGAAAGGGAGAGAGAAAAAGGTGGCCAGAGCAGTGGCAAAACAAACATGAGAAAGGATTAAGCTTGCTTTTAAAGAAAAAATCAGTTAACAAAAGGAAGGGACTGCTTTGGGGTTTGAGGAGGTAATGGAGGACATGTTGATGTTGGAGGAATTGGAAATACAAAACCAGACGAAATGAAGTTATTTATTCTTTGCACTATATAAGATCCAGGTCTTTTCCAATTGCCATAGCCCTCAGAGGCCCTCCCATGCTTACTGCCAGTATACCTTCTATTTATCCAACCAACCAATACTTACTAAAATCAACTATGTGCCTGGCACTATTCTGGCTAAAGGAGCATTCATTTAGCACAAAGGACAGATAAACAGTATTGTTATTTAACTTCGTTAGGTCCTTTAATCCCCATCAGATTGTAAACTTTTTTTTTGGAGACAGGGTCTTGCTCTATTGCCCAGGCTGGAGTGTAGTGGTGCAACCATAGCTCACTGTAACCTCGAACTCCTGGGTTCAAGTGATCCTCCTGCCTCAGCCTCCCAAATATTTGGGACTACAAGAGTGTACCACCATGCCCAACTAATTAAAAAAAAATTTTTTTTTTTTTTTTTTTTTAGAGATGGGGTCTTCTTGCTCTGTTGCCCAGGCTGGTCTTGAACTTCTGGCCTCAAGCGATCCTCCCACCTTGGCTTCCCAAAGTGGATTACAGGATTATAGGAGTGAGCCACCTCACCCAGCCCAGACTGTAAACTTTTTGAAGGCAGTATCTTTCAACTAGATTACAAACACTTTGAGAGCAAGGCAAAATATATTCTAAATGTCATTATCTTCACAGCTTCTTATATCTAGATATAGCACAGAATCTGTTCATATCTTCATATTGCTATTAATAAAAAGGAAAATATTCATCATGGCTGTTTGCAGGCAATGTTATACCATCACAAACCAAAAGCAGCCAAAAGGGAGACCAGAACTACGCCTAAATTCTTGGTCCTTTGCACTTCTGCTAAATCCTCTGGAAGCAACATTTCACCATTTCCGTCCCCCAGATTTCTATCCCCACTTCTACACTCAACTATTTCCCAAATTAGTATAAATATGAGACATTCATTTTATACCTGGTGAACTTTGTGCTAGAACTTAGCAAAAAAGGAAACTCACCAGAGAAAAAAATAAGCTACAACTTACAAGAGAATATGGCATAGTGGCAGTCATAGCTCAAGTAAAGTGCAACCTCTCTGGACCAGAGAGAAAGGGTTTGAAGTAGATGATCTTGGAGGTCCCCTTCCAGTTAAAAAAAAATTCTAGGATTCATGCATTCTGACACACGTGCACACATACACAGATAAAATAATTTTACAACAGGCCAGCACTATTCAACTTGATTGGGCGAAATTCCTTAGTTGGTGACACGGCATCATATGACACAAAAGAAACCATCAACAGGCTCAATCTTAACACAGATAGCTTATTCTGAGAAACACCCTTCCACTGTCTCTATCAAATGGGCAATAATCATCGACATATACTTCCAGACATAAAGTTCCCCCAATTCCAACCTGTTCCCACTTTTAGAATAGCAACTGAAAAATGCATGTCTTCCTGATGATAGATTATTAGCATTTTTTCATAAAGGTATAACGTTCATTTAGTATTTAATCATATACTGCTTTGAGACATGTGGATTCTTAAATGTTGTCTGATGTTACATTACATAAGTTCCTTAAGGGCAAAAGGTATGTCTTATGCAACTCTGTAATTGCCACAACATGGTATCTAGCAAATACAGGCACCAAAAGCAAAACAAAACAAATAACAAATCACCACATGGCTGCTTAACTTTCTATTTAACTTGGGATTCCTAGAAGTCTGGGATTGTATATTATATTCACTTACCTCTTTCTATGGTCTAAAACATAATTAGCCACGTCACAGGAACTTAAATAGCTGCTATGAATCTAAGTCAATTTTCTCATCTATAAATGGAGAAAGATAAATTAAATGATTCCTCTTATGACTCTGTAATGTTTAAATAGTCTTTCATTAAAAAAAAAAAAGTATTTCTGGAGACATCTTATACATCAAACACTGTATGTATGAGGCCCTGAGGATACAGAGATAAAAGTATGGCCACTACCTAAAGGTTCATGGTCTAGTGATCTTACCATCTGGCCTCTGTACCCCGCCTGACCCTGGTTGTAGTCCACCCTTGTCATCAGGTGCCAGTATTTCATATGCTTTGCAAAGCAAGCAGTGTGAGCAGTGACAAGGAGAGGAAGGAGGCCTTGATGCCTGGGGCTGTGGGTAGGACTCACAAAGAAGAGAGCCATGCTGGGAAGGGATGTGGGGGTGGGCACAGAGAGAAGGGCTGCTCCCCTCCCATAAAGGGCCATATGCCCATACCACTTCCAACACCAGAAAATGATTCTATCTGCCCAGAACTGTTAATTGTCTCCATAGTCTAAATAACGTAAGGGCATCCTCACACACTGAAAACCCATTTTATTACACTGAATATTATGTGGGAGTCACTTCTGACAGCTCCCAATGAGCCACTGAAATAAAGTACAAGAAATTAAACAGCAAAAGAAGAGTTCATTTTAGCCATTAATTTACTTACATTCTCTGCTTTTCTTCTCCTTATTTTACTCATGAGTTTAGAGTAACAAAATGGCCAGAGGGATAGATTCAAAGAGTGAAAAACAAGGGGACTGCCTAATCTTGAGATAAATAAACTAGATAATTAGTCTCTGAGTAACTAGGAATCCATTATTAAAATCCTCACTTTTGGACACAACGGGTTTTTAAAGATGGATGTCTAAAAGTGAATTGCCCCGAGGTAAAATTCTGATTCCATTTACAATAAGAGTATATCTGAATTATGCCTGAGCTGTTACCTTTATCTGTTTAGACATGGATTGAATCCTAACGTGAGTAAAATCTGCTACAAATCAAGTACTTAATTAAAGAAAAAGCTTAGTATACTGCAGGGAGAGATACGTTAAAATGGTGAATCAAACACTGTTATAGGAAGAGACCTTTTCACTTACTAATTCTATCAGTCTACAAAATTCAAGTCAATCAAAAGTAGTTAGTTTATGCGTTTTTCATTTAAGATTGTAATTAGGGTGACTATTTACTGGGAACCTACGATCTCCAATGTGCTCACTGACCCCTGGCAGAGGAGGGGGGAAAGGCACAGAAATAAATGCTCTCCTCATAGAATTAACAATCTTGTTATATCTCCTAGTATGGTATATTCTCATATTAGTTCTTTCCATTACCCAACTTTCCAGAAAATTATTTCATGCTTATCATGCACAACACAAAGCCTCACTTATTTATTAAAAATATTCACCTGTTCTTACACTCTTTCCCTCCTGTAAAAGGTGTGGAGTTATTTCTCCTCAGATCAAATGCAAATCTTTCTACTTGTGCTCAGAACCCCATGTTCTCCCAACCTTGCCAAGAAACCTAAACTACTGATTATTCCATTTCACCTGCAAATTCAAACTACCCCTCTCAACTAGAGCCTTCCATTCTAAATATGCTCAAGAGTCTCACCCATTAAAACCACACATATACACACCCCACTGCAGGTGCAGGCACACATGTACACACGACCCATTCATGAGACCACAACCACTGCATCCAGTCATCCCCATTCATGGCTAAATTTCTGGAACTTTTCAATCTTCATTTCCTCCTTTCCTACTTGTCCCTCAACCTGCTTCCAAATACCACCTAAAGCTGTAAGATCACCAGTGACTCTTGGGTAGCTAAATGCATAAGACATTCTCTACTTCTTGTCATACTTAACCTGCCAGCAGAATCTGATACATCCTTCTTGGCTCTTATGATACTATCATCTCCTGGATTTCCTCCAACCTTCCCACTCACTCCTTGTCTTATAATAGCCCATCTTTCTCAACTCAACCATACTCTAGGTGGACAGCTCACCAATCTACAGCCCACATCTTCCAACACACTCCAGATTATAATCAACTGCTCTCTAAATAACTCAAAGGCATATCAAACTCATTATGTCCAAAATTAAACTCATGCTCTTCTTGCCCCCCAAAACTTAGTTCTTTTCCAATAAAAGACACCACCATCCATTGTGCTATGCAAATCCTAAAGAACCTTAGGAATCATATTTGACATGTCTCTCTCCTTTACTTACCCATTATATCCAATTCATCACTTAGGTGAAAAATTCTATTTTATCACTTAAATATCTTTTCCCTCCACATACTTCTCTCCAGCTCCATCATCCTAATCCAAGTTATCATTGTAGACTGCCTAGACTATTGCAGCAGCCTAACTGTGAAACATTACCATCACCACCCCACCTCCACGCATATTCTTTTTCTCTTGCATGTATTATTATGGTCAGGTTATTTAATTACCTTTTACTGAAGTTTCAAATTCTTTAAAGCTAGGCAAATCACTTGTTTACATATATTCCTTCCCTATTTCATTTCCACAAGAGTGTGAACTTTACCAGGACAAGGTTTAAGTTTTAATCATCCTCATGGCCCCAACACAGAGGTTAGTGTGCAGCACATACTCAATAAAGGTTTCCTGAAAGTCTGAAATTCAATGTGTTTTGGAGAATCAAAAAAAGTTTATACACATAAGACTTTCAGTTTAACTTTTCATTTAATGTACCTGCTTCCAAAATTTGAAGCAGTTAAAGCAAAACTAATTTTTTTTTTTTTTTTGTAGAGACAGGGTCTCCACTCTGTCACCCAGACTGTAGTACAGTGGCATGATCAAAACTCAATGCAACCTCCAACTCCAGGGCTCAAGTGATCCTCCTGGCTCAGCCTTCAGAGTAGCTAGGACTACAGGCACAAGCCACTGTGCCTGGCCCAAAACTAAAACTTTTTAAAAAGTATTATAATTTTGAATCTTCCAGATATTACATTAATGGAATACAGTACAAATTCTAATGACATTTCATAGTTGAACATCATTAAAAGCCATCAGATATAATATGATCATTTCCACGGAAAAACAACTAAAAGACCTTCAGAGAAATGGCAATTCTTTTCAATATTCTACATGTTCATAGTTATAAAGATATTTCTTAAACACAAATGAATAACTAGCAACTACCCCATCATATGTAAATTATATTTTCCCTTGGAAGGGAACACTATTTCTAAAACACTATTTCTTTTAAATTCTGAAGCAATATTCTGCTCTTTTCCGTCAACAAAATGTTTCTCAAACTTTGTGAATAAGAAACCCCTCAGATGCATCTCAAAATACAGATGCCCTGGCCCCAATACTACAGTTTTTCTTTCAGTGGATGTATTAACAATGCCCTGAAAGCAGTAGCCACACATAAAGAATCACTTAGGCATGTGGCCATTGACTGAAGCAACCTGTCCCTATTGAAGAGCTAATCTTAAAAGATAGTACAATAGCCCCCCTTTATCCACAGTTTCACTTTCCACGGTTTTGCCTTCCACGGTTTCAGTTACTCTTGGTCAACCACGGTCCAAAAATATTAAGATAGCCTGAGGGAGAGAGGGAGGGAACACACATGTGAGCATGCCCACATTCACATAACTTTTATTATAGTATATTGTTACAATTGTTCTATTTTACTTATTGTTGTTAATCTCTGTGTCTAATTCATAAATTAAATGTTATCATAGGTATGTATGTATATACAGGGAAAAAATATAGCATATATAGGGTTCAGTACTATCGGAGGCTTAAGGCATAACACTAGGGATCCCGGAACATATCCCCCCGAGGGTAAGGGGGGACTACCATATACACCATTGATATATTTTTTAAAACCTTTCTATTTTTTTCTAGCTCTTTCATAATTCACTTTCATCATGAAATTATCTTGTTTTAAGATACACAACAAATGCTTATTAAGTATTTCTTGAACTGAGTTGAATCACATTCATGTAAGTCCTTTATGGTTAGTAAAACTACTTCATTTGTTTAGTGTAATTAAAAATACATATATAGTTCACAATATCTCTCAAAGCATTCCACTACTTCCAGATGTTCTAATACCTAAACAAGTATGAAAGCAACTGTACTGAAAACTGAAAATCCTGCACAAGTGTATTTTGTCATATCAAGTTTATAATATTACACAAATAAAATACATATTTAACCTAGGATGAACAACATATGATGGAAATTAACTTACATCATGACAAAGCATTGGTCTGAGTAGCTTTCCATACATTGTACTAGTTAGGGATCTAAAATGAAAACAGCCAACTCTCTGTAAAGAGTATTTTATGCCTATAGCAGAAATAACATTGTTTTTCCCATAACGGCATATTAAAGCTAGCCATTTTCTTTTCCAATCTACTCTTTGGCCTCAGCTGCCTCCTTTTCCTAATTCATTCTACTATACCCAATCTGTCAAATCACTTCCAAAGCATTATTTCCCAACTAGCAAACTCTAGATTTAAGGCAGAAGCAGATTCCTAATTCTTCTTCCTTTAAGTAAAAAGTTGCAAAATGAATATATAACACCTCTATTTTTCTGTCTCATGTCCTACCTACCTTACTAAACTCTGAATCCCTTATTTTAAACATTAAAAAATAAACGACCCTAACAGCCATACCATCCTACTTTCCAAATATGTGTAACATCAGTAAATTCTATTGCATACATAATATAAACCCTTATTAATTGATATGATCATCTAAAGAATAAACTGAAATTTGCATAAAAAAGATGAGTAACTCAACCAAAATTATAAATAAAATTTTAACTGAAACATTTGCTACATACATGAAAACTATTATCAGCATCTTTATATTTATTTATATTCAACAATCTAACTAATGGGTTTAAAACCAAAAAAAAATTTTAAATGAATATTGGTGCTTTGGTTCTCCCAAAGAAAAGTCTCTCTGTTTCAAAAAAAGATATCTCTGCCTTAAGAATAGGTATGTAAGATTAAGGGACTTGCCCACATCTATAATCCCATAACCTGGTATAGCCCTGAAAACATAATCAGCATTCACAAAAATGTCTGTGCATGTCAAATTCACAAAAAGTATTGAATAAAAAATGCCCCATTCTATCAAAGGGTTTCTATCAGGTAAGAGTTAATTAGCTTAGTATAATCTGTCAGTGATTGCATAATTTTAATCTACATGTACATAAAATTTTTTTTTAATTTTTTAAATTGGATGAGACACCAAAGTAAATCAACTAGGAGAAAACACACACAGTCTAATTATCAGTTCAAGATAGCAAAACTGCCAAAAAAGATGCATTTACCTAATACCCACCAACACCCCACCCCAATATCCACTGAAATAACCAATTTTTAAAAGATTTCTTAATAAATAAAAACATCTGAGAAAAAAAATCTGTATCTCCACTGGAAATCACAGAACTATGACAAGCATATGCAGACCTATGATGTCTCCAAGAAAATAGGCTGGCAAGCATCTGTCTGCAGCACTCACATTGAAGATAACGTGTTAAGTAAAGTTTAGAGGTGAGGACAAAAACAAAAGAGGATGCTGCCTGCCGCTGCTAGCTCCACAACCAATTACCAGCATTGAATTTTGAATTTTTAAATTTCAGCACTGAAAACAAATGCTTTAGCAGTAAACCACCGTGTCTCATAGTTGTCTGACTATATCTTGCCCTTAACTCCCTGCAAACCACCAAACCAGTGATCTAGGAATGTAAAATTGTTGCAAATCTAAAATTTTCTCTTCTTTCATCTACATCTGAAATATTAGAACAGGAACCCACATAAGCTTCAAAACAGTCCATCTCAAAGAGCAACGCTGAGCATTCCATCATCATGATCGCCCCAAATAAATACTTGAAAAGACCCAGAAGGGACTATTCTATCAACTGGAACAAAAATTTCCCCTGGAAAATTTAGGGGCGAGTGGTGCTGGGGGAGGGAGAGAAAGACACAAAGAAAGAACAAATTTTAGAATATCATTAGAATTCCCAACTGCAGAAATCCCAATGAAACTTAAGAGAATACTGTGTATATGAAAAGAGAACAATCTGAAATCAGTAAAAATCTTTCGGCCACAAAACAACTGAACTAATTTTTCAAAGAAATACAATGGGGGCAACAAAGAGCAGATTGCTTATGACAAAGAAACCAAAGCTTGAAAATTTCTCACAGAACACAAATAAGAGAAAGGAGGAAAGGGGCAATGAGAGAATTCAGCTTCCAGGAATGACTGAGTAGACGGCTCAGAACAACTCTTCCACTTAGAACAACTAAAGAAACTAGACAAAATACAAAATATCTGCGTGAAGGCAATCAAGGCAATGAAGAATTGAGGAACCAAGATCCAAAGAGAAAGAAAATACAAAAAGACACCTCTGATATTTGGGGCTCCTTTTTGCCTAGAGGTATCAGCAGATTCTAAAGGCCACTGCTGAAGAGGCTGAGATGAGCATAGCTTTTGGCAGATTCAGCCCTGCCTGAGAGGACAAAAATTGGAAGCAAGGGCCTGTCAAGAAGGAGGATAAACCCCTTAAGCTAAGGATTAGGACCTCAAAGGGCTACATTCAAGAAATAAATGTATATCCAAAATATTTCAACTCATAGAGTTTGAAGTCCAATTTTAAATCATCTCAACTCCTGAATAAAGTGATCTGAAAGTGCCAGTACCTCTAGCATGACCACCTACCAGAAGCAAAGGTAATCCTTTCTGAGAGAAGATAGTTTAATCCAGATAATCTCTATAATTTTTCATACACAGTATCTGGCACTCAATCACAAATAGGCACATGAAAAGATAAGACAAGCCTCCAAATCAGGAGAAATAGCAGACCTAAAAGCAAACCCCCATGGGAACACATATGATGGAGTGGGTTAAAGGAATAAAACCACAAGACAGAGAACTTCAGCAGAGACCTGGAAACTATAAAAGAAAACAGAATTGAAATTCTAAAACTGAAAAAGTAAATAAATGAAATTAATAGCCCAATTAATGCAGTGCTGCCTCTGGTCAGAATGTAAAGTCACAAGAGACTGTTGCCGTTAACCTAACAACAAAAACAAGGCAGATAAGCTATAATACAAAACCATAGTTTTTCTGAACCTATCAAAGAGTAAGAATAAAAAGAAGCCTAAACAAACTAAATTCCATTGGGGCAGAAGAAATATTTGAAGGGATAACAGCCAAAAACTTTCCAAAATTGATTAAAGTGATCACCCCATAGACACAAGAAGTTCAACAAGCAGGATAAATACAAAGAAAACCATAACTAGGCAAATTATAGTCAAATTTCTGATAACCACAACAGAAGAGCAAATCTTAAAAGTGGCCAAAGGGGGACAGTAAGCACATTACCCACAGAGAAAAGTAAGACTGACAGCTGACTTCTCACTAGAAAAGACAGTTAGTGGACAATGGGATGATGTATTTAAAGAGCTGAAAGAAAAAACTACCTAGAATTCTATACCCAACACCAACTCTAGAAAAACCCAAAAGTGAAAATGAAATACAGATGTTTTCAGACAGATAAAAGCTGAGAGAATTCATCTCCAGCAGACCTACCAAATACTAAAGGATATTCTCCAGGCAGAAGAAAATGATCCCAAATGGAAGCTCAGAGATGCAGAAAAAAATGAAGAGCAACTGAGAAAGTAAATATGTGGATAAATCTAAATGAATGACATAATAATAATGTCCAGTGGATCTTAAATATAAACAGAACGAAAGACAACCACCACATAACATAAAAATTGGAAGGGAAGGACAAATGGAATTCAGGTGTCACAGAGGCCTTGGATTGTCCCAGAGTGATTCAAGCAATATGTCAAAGATGCACATGGAAACCGTTAAATGAATAGTGAAAGAAATTATAACTGATAAGCTAAAAGAGAGGGAAAAACTGAATAATTTAAAATAATCCCAAAAAAAGGCAAGAAAAGAGATAAAGGGGAACAAAGAATAGGCAGAGCAAACAGAATAATAAAATAGAAGATTTAAAGCCAAATATATCAGTTACTAAATTAAACAGACACATTCTAATAAAAAGACAAAAACTTTCAAACTTAAAAAAACACATAACACACACACACAAAAAAAATAGGCCACAGGCCAGGCACAGTGGCTCACTTCTGTAATCGCAGCACAGGACTCGGAGATTCAGGTGGGAGGATCACTGCAGCCCAGAAGTCCAAGACCAGACTAGACAATATAGAAAGACCCCTATCTTGAAAAAAAAAAAATCTAAAAATTAGCTGAGCATGATAGCATGCAACTGTAGTCCCAGCTACATAGGAGGCTGAGGTGGGAGGATCGCTTGAGCCCAGGAGTTTGAGGCTGCAGTGAGCTACGATCACACCACTGCATACCAACCTGAGCAAGAGAGCAAGACTCCATTTCTAAAAATTAAAAACAAAAACAAAATCTAACCACATGCTCCACACACAACATAAATATAAGACTACAAAAAGGCTAAAAATAAAAGGATAGAAACATTTAAACACTAACCAAATGACAGGTGATACAGCTATGTTAATATCAGAAAAATTAGACTTTAACGTGAATAGAATTACTGAACATAATGATGAAAGTCCATTCACCAGAAAGAGAACAATTCTAAATTTGTATGTATCTAGTGTCTCACAATGCAAAAAGCAAAAACTGACACAACAAAAAAGGTGAAATAAAGTGTCATGGAGGGCAGAGACAAGAAAGCAAATATACTTACCTCTGGAATTCCAGAAAGAAATAATAGAGTAGAGGTAACAAAGAAACAAAAGAAGAAATTTTCCTACCCTAAAATAGATTACTGTATTCAGAACAAAAGTACACTAAGCACAGAGAAGTCAAATCATACACACATTTTAAGTTAAAGTTGAGAGCGAGAAAGAGAATAAACTAATTTAAATAAAACAAGCCTTTCTACCCACCCCATTCGGTATAAGCAAGCAACATGAGATATGAACTTGTTCTCCCAGTTTCACAAAGCTACAGAGTGCCTCTCTTAGCATGATTATACACCACACTGCAATTCCAGAGTTTTAAAAAATGTTTTTGTACGATATAAGTTTTCCACTTCATCTGGTAGTCAACAAAAGAAATGATCTGTTCTAACACTAGAGGAAAAATTATGCCCAACTTATGGAGATATAAAATATTAGCCTCAAACTTCAGGTTTTTCAAAGGTATGTTAAATGGGAGTTATGACAATATGTAACTTTCACATTACTTGATGACTTTAAAGCTGATGATGCCTAACTAAAATGCAACTCCACTGTACCGGGTTTTTAAAAAATGAATGAATGAACTTTTACCTAGTCATATCCTGGTGAAATTTCTAAATCTCAAATCACACAAGCACATACAAAAATCTACAAACATAGTTTTTTTTTAAAAAAATATGGGTACATAGTACCTACTAGACATTAACATTATGCACAACATTAAATGCAGGGGGGAGTACTATCTACTGAGGTGTGAAAGAAAAAGATTGTGGCACAGGAATTTTATATCAAGGTCAAGCTACTATGCATATGCAGAGGCAAATCTGAAAACTTACGTGTGAACAAAGTGGAACTGCCAAGTATCAGAATGTTACCTATGACATTTCTTACCTACGAATTTCAATAACTGACATATAAGGCCAACTCTAAAACCAAAAAAATCTCTACTTAACTACAAGTAGTCTGAAGAAAAAAGAAGTCAATCCACTTTTCCACAAAGCTTCCACAAAATTTTTTTTAAATAAGCATTTCTTCAGAAAGTGGCAAACATGAACTCCTCAGAACTTCCCAATACACATAACCCTGAAACTTATTTCTGTGGCTCTGAATAAACTCCAGAGATCAGTCTTTCATAAAAGATACCCAAAACATCTAACAGGAAATTAATGAAGTCTTAACAAGCAAATATGTAATGACAAAATTAATTTTCAAGCATTGAAAATTGGAACAAGCACTGTCTCCAACCTCTTTTCCTACCAACATACATACTGTGTTTCCCCGAAAATAAGACCTACCCACCTACCCTAGCAGGATTTCTAAGCATTTGCGCAATATCAGCCCTACCCTGAAAATAAGCCCTAGTGATGGGCGTGGCTACGCAGCATATCTGCACAACCCATGCATTTCGTCCGAAGAGGTACAGAAGACGAGCAGCCCTTCTCATCTGCCCCATTGTGACAGCTACTATCCCAGAGGTGACCGGAAAGGTGCAGGTAGCCCCACCAACAAGGTCGGCTCCCCCTGTCAGGTCCCGGCCATCCTGTGCGTGCTGCAAGCTGAGGCTTTGAGGGGAAAATAACACATCCCCTGAAAATAAGCCCTAGGGTGTCTTCTTGAGGAAAAATAAATATAAGACCCTGTCTTATTTTCGGGGAAACACGGTAGATCAATCTTGAAAGATTATCTGGCTATGATTTCATCATCTAATGATCACCTCTCCACTACTTAACAAATGATAAAATTCAGAATAAAAATGAACCTTTCAAGAAATGGTTTACTGATCAAGAACATTTCTGTTGCTTTTGCCTTTACTCTGCCTCATATCACTTTACCCTCCTGACCAAAAACAAAAACAAAAAAACCTGCCATCTAAAAAAACCTACTCAAGTCTTCAAAACCAGCTCCAGTCCTAAGAAACTTAGCCAAGTATCCCAAACTAAACAAATCCTTATCCTCCTCAATATAAGCTCACTCATTTAACAACCTAATTACACTCAGCCATCAGATAAAAACATAAACCAAATCGCACTAGCATTATCTAATATTCATGACTTTTTAGTTAGCCTCTCCATCTAGTATATAAAAGCAACAAAAATAACAGTTTACATTTAATGAGTAAGATAAGCCAAGGTCTGTTCTAAGCATGGACACATATTAACTCATTCATTGTTTATCTCGGTTCACTAGGGTGGGCGGTAAATTATTATATATGTCATTTTCAGTAAAAACTTGTACAGAATTGTCTTTGTAAGCCTTCACTTTCCCTGCCTAGCACCCTAACCCAGGGCCATAATATGCCTGTAGGGATAAGGAAAAGAACGAACATTACTTAGCAGTGTCCCATTTACTCACACAGATGTTTCTTGATAAACATCTACAGGCGAAAGGAACTTTATCATTTTACACCATTCTTATTCTAGGTACTTACTCAGCTTTAATCGTGATATACTCTTCTGCAGACAGAGGAACACGTCCTTGCTTTGGAAACCCAACTATGGGTGTATGCCTAAGTCTTTGCCCCAGGTTTTCTTTTTCCTTCCTAAGTGGTAGAAACTACTCTCATTTCTTGAACTGTCACCTTTATCAGACAACTTGTGACCCTACATTTCTAGACTAGGCATCTCATCTGAGCCCTAATTCTGTAATACCTTTAAAGAGATGTTCTGCTGGCATCTCAGGTTCAAAGTATCCAAAATAGAAATCATATTCTGTCCTCTAACTTGTTTCTCCTGCTTCATTCTTAATCCATTTTCCACTTTAAATCACCACGGTACCTTGAGCCAAACTGGCATTCAAGTATTTGATTAAAAGAACATAATCACACTAAACCAAAACTGTTCATTCTGTCTTAACAGAGGTAGCAGCATGTTTCAATTCCTATTTGTTACTCAAATCAATGAATAAAATATTTAACTTTTGATTTTCTTCAAAACAGAACAGTTTTAAAACTTATGAATCGGCCGGGCATGGTGGCTCACGCCTGTAATCCTAGCACTTTGAGAGGCCGAGGTAGGAGGATTGCTCAAGGTCAAGAGTTCGAAACCAGCCTGAGCAAGGGCGAGACCCCGTCTCTACTAATAATAGAAAGAAATTAATTGGACAACTAAAAATACATACAAAAAATTAGCCGGGCATAGTGGTGCTTGCCTGTAGTCCCAGCTACGTGGGAGGCTGAGGCAGAAGGATTGCTTGAGCCCAGGAGTTTGAGGTTGCTGTGAGCTAGGCTGACGCCACGGCACTCTAGCCGGGGCAACAGAGTGAGACTGCCTAAAAAAAAAAAAAAACTTATGAATCCACATCAGGTGAACATGAGCAATGGTTAGCTGAAATCAGATAAGCAGACTGACTCGATTACTCAGGTTGCTTAAGCCACAAGAAGCCATGAGAGTTTTAACAAGTTATAAAGTTTTAAATTGTTCTCACTCTTAAATCAGCTTTTTGGTGAACAATTTAGAAATTACTACCAAAATTTTAATATACATACTTGCCTTACAATTTCTCATCTACAAACTTACTCTATGGCATACCTGCACATGTGCACAAAGACATTTGTAAAATGAGTTCACTGCATCATGTGTTTGCAATCAAAAATTCGGGAGCAAAAGGAAACTGGTTAAGTATGACATATCCATGAAATAAAATATCATAAGGTTATCAAAACAACTGTTATAAACTTAAACATATTCACAGAGATGTCCTAAAACAAGTTGAAAATCAGTATGCACAGTATAATCCAACTTTTTTTTGTTATATATGTGTACCATATATTTTAAGTATATAATTGTATATACAAAACAGAAAGTCTATAGCTATTAAATGAGATTACTCTGAGGAGAGGGTTGAAATGTATAATTTCACATTTTATTTTACCATAGTATTTGAAATTTTATGCTTTTAATTTTTTTAAAAAGTCAAATCAACAATTAAATTTATCCAAAAATAAAAACCCCGCTTATATATTTTAGCAATCAGGTTTAGCAATGCTATTAATAAAGACATCACTACATGTACTCACTATTAAATTGGAACTAACCAATTAGCACTCATGTGAACAGATGGAAGTAAAACTAAACAGAAATCATGCAGATGGGGTAGGGGATGAGTGAAATCACACCTAATGGGTACAAGGTAGCCAGAACTTTTGTACCCCTATAATATTCTGAAACTAAAAAAAAAAGATGAGGGCTCAAATGGAAGGTGAACAAAATAATAACAAAATAAATGTCCACTGATGCTCTTCTACCTTTCAAACACTTTTCACACTTTATAAGAGCCATTTTTTCAGGAATAAAACTTTCAAACCATTTAAAAAAAAAAAAAAAAGATAAATGCCACAGCCAGCCAGAGGGGTAGGGACCAGCAGGAAAGGAGCCATGCCCTGTCACTCCCCCTCCCCTCTTAGTCACATTTCCTTTCCTCTCACCTCAGGCATCAATCTGAACCCATACTAACTTAAAGGGAGATAAGACTCCAGAGATGTCTGAGGTAAGATGTATCTCCCAGACAGCTTCTATATTTACAGAATGAGGGGTAAAAGGAAGGGCCGGGGCAGGAAAGATCCATTAGCAGTAATGGAGAAGGGAAGAAATTTTCCTCAACCTGGCTCAGACAATTATTTCTGTTTATGGGAAGAACTTTGTGTTCTTATGCTTATTTTAAGTCTCCTTCCTTGCAACTGTCACAAACTCCTGTTGAGGACATTCCCAAGATAGTCCTTCTACCCACTTCTGATCAGCTACAGGCTTAGAAATTAGATTACACTGTTTGTTAGAACTGCATATGAATTAAAGATAGAATATAAACAAGGACCCTTGGGACTCTGAGAAACTTATTTACTTTGATGCATGGACTTTGAAAATGATTTCTCTTATTCCCTGGTCTTCAGTTATATTCTGGGTATTGGGAACATAATAGTTGAGTTCTATATAGATGAGGTACTACAAACAAAGGAGTTATCACCATAAGAATTTCTGCACACACAATCCCTTGAATATATAATATTAAATAAATTTAAAACAATTAATAATCCCACCTCAAACTTCAAAGGCTCTCAAGAATTGGCCAAAAAGATCTTCAAATTTTGGTTGCTACATTTAAAGTTATGCTATGAATAAAAAATTATAAAGGAAACTTATAATTTGTTTTTCTATCCCTGAATTTGCAAGTTATGATGCCATTATTTTAACTAGATCTCACAAAGATACACCTTGGTAAATTTTTTTTTTTACTCACTTATTCCATAGCAGAAAACAGAAACATTCTGTACTCAATTTCTATGTAGTATCATTTCAAAAATTCACTCTGCTCATGACTCCCCAGTAAGTTTTACTGGCTATTCCTTACCAATAATAAATTCAGAAAACCAGTAAGACCAATCTCCAGATCTCCAGAAGACATGGGAGTAGCTGCATCCCCAGACATCTCCATTATGAGCATTTTCATATCCTCAAACATTCTAATACTCACTTAGAGGTAATGAGAAATAACTCCCTCTTGAGAACTCTAGTCTACTGGCTTTATAAAACTCAAGACTACTCTAAATATATAGAACCAAAATTATGAGAGAAAGCAACACTATTCCTTGATCAACGGTAACACTGATTCCAGAATGTGTTTTTCCACTTACAGCAGTAATGGCACTTTCTCTCCCCAAATCAAGTTATCTATTATCTATCTTATCTCTGTCGTTAGACCAAAGGCTTCCTAAGGACAGAAAGAGGTCCAATTCATCTTGGTATTTCCGCGGCACATAGCTTTGTACATGATTAGCCCTCAAAGACATGTATTTGCAACTAGCCAAAAGTTACTTAAACTTTTAGCTTTGGCTACAGAATTGTCTGACTTATTGAAAAATTAAATTTAAAAGTTCATCCTATAAAACAATTTTAAAGAAGGTGAATGCTAGTGGTTCTTTTAAAAATGAAAAGCAAGAACACACGATCTGAATTTCAGGCTACTGAACTGCTAACTCCTCATCAAGAATTCAAGTACTGATTTGAGTATGATAAAACATATATAACCACCATAATTCTCTGCCCTTTCTTTATATAGGTGGCCAAAAAGAGAATTAAAACCTGCTCATTTGAGCTAGCTCTGTAACCTGGTCAGTTTACTTTATAACCCTTCCAAGCCTAAGAGTAAGCATCAAATACCTCTCGTAATACTACTGTAACTTAAAATATCTCACCATTGCCTAACAATGAACCTATATTTCATGAACTCGGCCCTACAGCTATTTTTACACACATAAAATAAAATCATAAAAAATCATTTACAAGCAATATAAAAGAGTTTCCCAATCATATCCTACTTTACACCAGAAAAAAAAAAGATGTACAATAACTTGAGCTTTATAGAATGACGAAAGGTAATTATTGCATCCAAAACCAGAAATGACCAGTGTTCAAACACAATAACTGAATAAAGGTTATTTAGCTGAAATAAATCCACTGCTCAATTTTACAGACATCAGAGTAAGAGAAACTTGGAGGTAGAAGGAATCTTTGACATTACCTATCAATTAGCTCAGTTCTTCAGTTAACAGATAAAACAGAGAAGCAATGGGATCTGCATTTTAAAATAATGGCCTAAAGTACTCAAAGTTCACAATTAAAGGTAGAAATATCTTGAAAAAGTTGTCAAAGTATTAATCAATGGCATTATTCCTAATGATATCATTACTCTTCTACAATAAATGGAGCCCTGACCCCCATATACACACAAAAAATATCTTTTCACCAAATGTGAAAAATAATTCCAAATGTGGGGATCCAAAATACTCAGGGGAAAGACCATTGCAAGATGTTTATCACACCATTCTTTATCACAGTAAATAGTGACAACAACTGCAATATCCGTAACTGAAGAATACATAATTAGCAGCAGTATGCAGAGTAATAAAGAACATAGGCTCTGGAATTGGAAAGACCTGGATGTGAATGTCAACTTCTCCACATAACAGCCATAGGCACTTAATATTTGAAACTCAGTTTCCTCAACTGTGGAATGTGAGGATATTATCATCTTCCACATTAAATTTATGTAAAAGAGCTTGGCACGGTGCCTGAAACTGAGTGTTCTATAAATACTACTTTTATTGGCCACTATTAATATTATATTTGTTCCCTGGAATATTACACAAACGTTTTAAATAATGCTTATAGGAAAATCTATATGTACTAGCATGAAAGGATCTCCACTAAGTGCAAAAAGCAAGTTGAAAAACAAAGGAAATATGATTCTGCTTATGGGTAAAAAATATCACTATACACACATCTGTAAATGCAGGGGTGGGGAAGTAGTCAAAGTGGTTATTTAAGGACTTAAAAATCTTTTACTTTATATACTTCTATATTGTTTGACTGCAAACATGTATTTAAGTATTTTTAAATAAGTTTTTAAAAATGAAATGATTTAAAGATAATTTAGCAACAAAGAAAAATGATATGTTAAGGGAAAACATTTAAAGTTGCACACATACCATGATTACAATGTAAAAAGGATGTGCCATACAGACAGCAAATGAAAGATGTATACCAAAATTATACCAGTGGGTCCGAATGACTTCTATTTCCAAAATTTTCTGAATCAAAGAACTCTTCAATCTAAATGAATCCAAAATTTAGGTTCTATTTTAAAATCATCTTTCACTAGCCTGTGCTCCACGACAAAGTCAATTTTTTAAAATCTTAAATACAAAACTTTTCCTCACCTAACTTAGCTCTCTGGTCAATATGATCTTACCTATTGTCATTTCCCCTGAGTATTCTCCTATTATTAGTGCAATTTTACCCAGAAGCCAAAACACTTACCAATGACATGGTAAATACCTCCCAATCACATGGAAGTCACTAATAAAGTGTTCAGAAAGAAAGACTATTAAATACACAGAGCCTCCATATGATGAGATTTATTAATGTTACCCCAGTATTTTTGCTGAGGTAGAGAAAACTCCTAAGGGAGAAACTAACAATAACCAATTAAGCCAAAAGAAAAAAAATCTACACTTTCAAATTATTTAATAGATATAGTATATTTTTAAAGTTCATAAAGAAACACTAAGGCCATTTTACACAGATGTAGTACTTTACATTTTATAAACAATTTTACACTTCATTTTTCTGACAATCCAGTTAGGTAGGCAAGGTATTATTATTCTTGTCTGCCTATAGACCCCAACTACAGGCAGATAGATGTGAAGTTGTAGAACCATGAGTCATACTCTAAAGCTTCATATAAGTTTTTTTCCACTATCCCACCTCATGTATTAATTTTCACAGAGTTTACAAAGAGCAGTCACATTTCTTATCTGTTTTGAGCATTCATCCCAGAATTCTATGATCTCTTTTATACCACATCCTAACAGACAGACAGAGCAGGGCATCAGTCCTTTTCTACAGACAACTCAGTAAGATCCAAAATCTTTGCAAAGATGACAAAACTAATAAACACTAAAACAGCAGCATATCCAGGAGGACAATCAAGCTCACAAAGTGCCAGAAAACTAAGTACTATGAAGAGTGGCTGAAGGAATTAAGGATGATTAACTTAAAAAGGGTAAGGTTGGGGGTGGGGGGCAAAACCCACATACAAATGCAAACATACACACATGAAGTCTGTCATTAGACATGCAAAGAGCCATCATATAAAGAAATCAGATTTGTGCTGCATGGTCCTAGGAGTTAAACACAAAACCAACTCAACTTTCATTCAGCAAACATTTACTGGTTATCTACTCTGTGCCAGATGCTTGTGCTACATGAGGGATATAAAGGTGAGTCAGACAAGTGCCGACCCTGAAGAGGGTGAGACTAGCAAAGGAGACAAGAAAATAAGTAACAAGATAAAAAGTACTCAGAAAGCTATGGGAACACAGAGAATGATGGCTACAACTCTCTTTGGTGTAGGGAGCTGGTTGAGGAAAATTCACCGACTAGATGAGGAGTTTCAGAAGTGGACAAGGTGTGAAGTGGCTTTAACAGGAAGAAAGAACAAGTGCAAAGGCATGGAGACATGACACTCCAGTTAATCTGGAATGGTGGGACACAAGGTACATATAAGGCATGACAAGAGATGAGGCTTTAATCTGGGGTCGGGAGAGTAGTGGTAAAAACCACAAAGGGCCCTGCAGTCTCCACACCAAGGAGTTTAGACTCTAACACCCAAGCTATGTAACACTAATAAGAGATTTAAGTAGGAGCATGGCATGCTCAGGAAAGTATTTCAGAAATCTCATTCCAGCAGGACAGCTTTCTAGATGGTAATAGTGAAGACAAAGAGGTTAATTATGGAGCCAATATTGTTAGTTGAGATGGGGATGAAGATGAAAAGATGTAGATTCAGATTCAAGAACTATATGCGAAGTAAAAATCAAACACAACTATTGGCCAGGGGAACGAGGAAAAGAAGAGGTCTCCCAGATCTCACCTTGGGCAAGCGGATGAACAGTGATGCCACAGCAGGTAACATAAGAAGACAAATCCATGCAATCATTCCAACATGAGAGTCCCAGGCCAGGAACTGGTTTGTTGTTTAGAGAAAGGGGATGAAGGAAGCAGGAGGGAAGAGAACAAAAATGAGTTTACCTTTGGACTTGTGAAACATAAGTAGTCTACTCAGTGAAGCTACTGAGTTGTATGTGAAGAAAAGTGGACTAGGAGAGTCACTGGCTTACAGGTAGCAACTGAAGACACGTAGAAAGTACACAGAACGAGATAAACTTCAGATACCAATATTTAATGAGTGAGTAAAAGAAATATCTGAAAAACAAATGAATCCATCAGAGAAGAAATGAATCAGAAGATAGGGTGATGCCAAAAAAAGGCAAGGGAGAGAAGAGGAAAAAATTCGAGGAGGATGGGAGGGATGAGAATTACAGTTAAATGCACTGCATAAAGCAAAATTTTCTAACAGAAGCTATTCAAAACAGGAATGGACTACCTTGTGAGGTCATCATTCACATCATCAAATAAATGGTTTCGGCAGAAGCTATAGAGTCATCAAAGAAGGATATTCACTCTGAATAGAAAATATTTGCACTGCACAGGCTGCTCTGTCATGTCATCTTCCCTGAGATCCCTACATATCATTTTCAGTAATCTGCCCTTCTTTCCTTCCTAAAACCAGACTGTGTGCCTAATCATTCCCAGCACTCTTCCATTTCTATCACCAGTCCTTCACTCCTTCCTTTTCCCTTCGCCTCCACATGCCTATGTCTACCCTAAGATGGAAAAACACCTTCAATTTACCCTGTCGTGGCACACCTCTATTTTTCTCCACCTTTTAATACTGAACATCTCCATTCTCCTAGCATCTACTTCCTATAACCCCCTACAAAAAGCTTTGAGTCTACGACTCTACAAGAAAAATAAAACCACTGAAAAATGACATCTGATTTACTGATAGCTTGTTCTGGTTGCTGCTTACTCAGTTCTCCATTCCCTTGATCTCTTCCGCAGTATGTGACAGAACTGACCAACCCCTCTTTATTGCAGTTATTCCTTTCACTTTTGTAATGAGGCATAGTGGTTTATAGAAAGGACTCTGGACCGAGAATGGAGATTCAGAGGATTTGTGTTCTAGAACCAACTACACTACTAATTAGCTGTGAGTCTCTCCACCTCCACTCCTCCTCATCAGTCAGATTTCACTTATTCTGAGACATCCTGACATCCAGACTAGATTAGGTCACCCCAGTACATACTTTCTCAAAACCTATTGTTCTCCTCTGCAGTGCTTATCACAATTAATTATATAATTAGCAGTTGAATGGCTATCTTTACCACCCACACAAGAGACTATAAACTCCATGAAGACAGAGAGCATATATATGCCTTGCATTTCATCAGTGCAAAAAAAAAACCCATCAATTGAGTTAACATTGAAATAGATGTTAAGACCACTTCCTAAGAGAAAGCATTACATTATTTTTATTAATCTAAGTAATAAGATTATTAGCACTTCAGCTACTTACAAAATTACTGACAAAACTTTGACCCAAAACTCCACCTATTATCTCAAACATACATAATATGATGAACTACATATAAATTTACATATAAAATTAAACATGAGTAAAGAGGAACTTGTTTTCCAAGATAGGTACATTTCTCTTGTCCATTCCCATTAAAAAAAAAAAAAAGAGGAGGCTCAATCACTTACATTTCAGACTCGAAATGTGTGTGCTAAAACCACCATGTGCAAGTGTGCAACATGACATGAGAGGATAATCTGATATTAAAGCGCTATTGTTTGTGTAGCTGTTTAGATAATACCCACTGGCGCTTTAGGTTTAACGCTGTTCTTTAACACTGGCAAAAGCCACCAGCTACATATATACTCTGCAAGGAAATCGAAAGTTTATCACCCAAGTTGCACTGCAGTGTGATCTTACATTTTATTTCATATAAGTCAGAGAAAAACAATTTAGCAATTACACGTTGCCACTGTGCCTAATTATTTTCAAATGTAAAAATTTCATATCTCACACAAGTGAAAGTCTGTCAAGTTTCATGATTTGCCGCCTTGGTCAAACAATTTTAACAGATCAAACACTAATCTGCCCTTCAACTGCTTTGAGTGTATTCTGCTCCTCAACTATACTGTAAGATCCTCATCAGAAGGCTTGGCATTTTTGTTAATTGGTTCCCTTAAATACGAATGCAGGTGATTTCAGCAATCCTTAATATTTAAAAAAAAATGAAAATGGCTTGCAATATGTTTATATAATACCACTTGAAAACAACGTATAAGTACTTAAAATCCGATGCCTAGGCAATTCCCTAGGTTAAGAGTGGTTAACAGGCTGTAAATATAATTGCAATCCCCAGGAAAGAAGAGGCATTTCATAACGGAAACACGAACAGATACAATCACTCGGAGCCACTCTCCCAGGCGTCCTCATCGTTAAGTCAACACCGTGCGCTGTGAGGGGCAAGGGTGCCCCGCCGGCGGCCCCTCTCCCCGCAGGCTCGGGCTCCAATCCCTGCGCGAGGGGTCCCTCGAGGCCAGCCAGCGCTCCCTGAGACTTCACAAGCTAGGAAATCCCTAGCCAGGGAATGAGGAGTTCAACCCCCTCCCCCTTCCTTTCCTGAAAATTAATGAATTGGCCGTACGATTGTTTATTTAATGAGGTGTGTAGTGGCCTCTACTGGTGCTCGTGCGAGCACAAGAATGTCCCACTCTTACAAGTGGGATGAGCCTGGGGGAGGGGAGAGAGGCGAGGGGTGAACCTGCTCTGGGCACAAAGCACAGAACTAGACCCCGGAGCCCCCGACCTGCCACCAGCGGCTGCCCCTCCCCCGGGGGCGCCCCCCTCCTGCCTATCCCCCTCTCCACCAGGCGCGACCCCCTTTTCTCTTCGGCAACCGGAGCCCAGGCAGAGAAGTTCCTGCACGTTTCCTCCAGGATCCTAAACAAAAACACCGCAGCCGCAGCCGCGGAGCCGGGGCCGCGCCCCCGCCCCCGCCCCGACCGGCGCCCCCCGGGCCCGCGCCCGCCGCTTACCTGGGGACTGCGGCGAGGAGCCGCTCCTGGCGGCCGCGGCACCCGGCGCCCGGCGCCCGAGCAGGAGCAGGCAGCAGAGCCAGAAAGAGGAGGTGCCGAGGAGTCGCCGGGCGCCCCGCTCCGCCGCCATCTCTTCCCCGAGAGTGAGCGGCGGCGGCGACAGCGCCGCGGAGCCCTAGCCTCCTTCCCTCCCGCGCGCCTCAGCCGGTCCTCGCCGCAGGCTCGACTCCCGCGGCCGCCGCTCCAGCCCGGCCCGGCCCGGCCCGCGCGGCCCCTCTCGCGGGAGGGGAGACTCGGGGGCGCCTCCTTCCTGCAGGGGGGCGGGGAGGGGAGGAGAGCGGAGAGGGGGAGTCAGTACATTCCGGGCCGGGGGGTGGATCGGGCTCCAGGTTCCAGGCGCCGCCACCCGCCGCCGACTCCGGCTCCACACACCAGCGCGAAGGGGGCGGAGACCGCGGGCGGCGGGGGCGGGGGCCCGGAGCGCGCACACCCGCGCACGCGCAAGCGCGCGCCTCCCTCGCCCGCACCCGCCGGCTCCGCGCGCGGCCCGCCCCCGCTCCAATCCCGGCTGCCGCCTCGCTCCCCTTCCCCCTCTCCCGGGCCGCGGACGGGCGCTGCTGCTGGCGTCAGGGAAACCCCGGAGAAGCAGAGCCTCCTCCTCCTCCCGCCCGCCCGCCGCAGCCCCTTGGCCCCGCGTGCCCTCGCCTCCCGCTCTTCGCCGGGGGAGAAATCCTCCCCTCTCACCTCCCCAGGCGTCTCTGGCGGCGGAGACCCGAGGGCGCAGGCGCTCGGAGCCCAGGCTGGTCGGGAGCCCGGAGCGGGCGCGCACCTCCGCGCAGCCTGGGCCCGGGCCCTCTATATAGGGCCTCAGAGGAAACCGAATGGCCTCCGGGAGGAAGCCTAGGTGCGCAGAGGGTCGGCGCCGGGATTTATGTGCTCGCCAAAAACAATAGCGATCCCGCCCGGCTCTCGCTGGGACCTGGCGCGGCTCCCGTGGGAGGGGGCCGGCCGCGCCGCCGCTGACCTCCGCCTTCCAGGCCGGGCCGCCCTCGCCGCGCGCTTCCCCCGGGCAGTGCCGGGACCCGCCCGGGCCGCGGGGTTCGCGCCCCCACCCGCGTCGCTCGGCCCGGGTCCAGGGAACCGGGGCACAGACAAAGGTGCCTGGTGTCCACTCCTTCAGCTCGTGCGGGGCCCGGGGCAGATCCCTGTGACTCCCCGGGGCTGGTCCTCGGGCAATCACTGTTACAGTTTTACCTGTACCTTTGCGGGGCACTTCGCATTTTCGTGCCTGGGAATCGTGTCTTTTGCCAATAAACCGAGAGCAAACGGGATATGATTTCAAACCACTTGGTGATCGTGAGGCAGCTACCCAAAGTTGGGAGAAAGCAGTTTGTAGTTCCACTGCTGGTGAGAATAGCGATCATTTTATAGACTGCCCTCATGGAAAATTTTTTAAGAAAATTTCTTTGTATGGTTATACACTTGGGGAGTCCTGTTCGGTTGTTGATTTTGTTGAGTTGGATTTTTATTCACTCTTCTGTATCGTCAATAACCAAAATGTGTTACTTCCCACGAGAAAAGGGCTATTTCACTGATTAGCACGTCCCTCCGTGCCTTCTCATAGTTACTTCGGATATTTTATTCCAAAGTGTCAAAATAATATAAGGCATGGATTAACATTGGGAGAGAAGAGCTCAGAATCCTCATAAAACCTCTTAAACCATCAAAACGGTGAAATTAGGAATCCTCATCCCAGTTCTTTGAAACAATTGATTTATCACCAAACACACGCTTATTCTTTTTCAATAGGGGAACCATTTAAGTATCTTTTTGTTTTGGCTAGAGTTGTTAACTATCAAAATATTTCCTAAATACCCTTGATTGACCTGTTAAATTAGAAATAGATTACCTCCCAATTACTTCACAACTATTTGCTTAATTAACCTTTAATCACATCATTATTTAGTTTTCTGACATAATTAATGAGAAAAGCTCTTTGAAAACTATAAATTGCCTTGCAAACGTTAATTTTCGGATATGTCTTCTAAATCTGGAAATATTTCCTTATATTGAAACTATAACTTGTGTAATGTGACTTCGGAAATGAAACTTACATTTATTTCCAAGTTTTGAAAAATATATGAGTTGTGAGTAATAACAGACTGATTTTCATGTATGACTTCTGTGAACTGTCTCTTTAATTTATCAGCCCACTGTGTATATCAGTTTTATGTCAAGTTTAATGCACTTTCTATAAAATAGGATGGCTAGGTCATTATATTTCTGACTTATTAAATCACAGTTTTAATCAAACTCATGCTATTAAGCCACTAATAGATGGAGCCCCAGATAAAAAGTTACAGATTCTAAATCAGTGTAAGAGTAAAATAGTAAAGCAACCCAAGCACATCCTTGAATTCAGATCCTTACCTTCGTTTCAAAGTTATTGACATTGTCAATATTCCCTTTAAAAATCATCATTTGGAGTCATTAACCTGTCCTCTGTTTAGTAAGCCATATCTGAGAAAAGATTTTCTTAGGTATCTCTTTTTATCATTTTCATTCTCTCCACAAGATTTTCAACAAATATCTCAGTACACACCTATACTGCTAATTAACATTTTTATGTAGCCTAAACTATTAACATATGAAGAGATATTAAATCATTAGTGAAATTAACACGTTTTCATCTAAGTACAGTTAGAACATGAGGCCCATGTTCAAGGAATAGCGCACAAAGAAACTTTAGAGCAAAGAAAACAGAGTGGCCATTGTATGTTAGTGTAAGTTATCGAAGTGTAGGCCAAAAATAACTAGACCAAATATTCTCGCGAAATTTATTCTAAGTTTATTTTGATGTAAAAATTTAATGAAAATTTAAAGGCTATGAATATAAAACTTGGTAGGAATCTTACATTCTCTATAGTGAAATGATTTTTTAAAAAGCATTAGAGAAGCAATATAGTTCAGTATTTAACTGCTGGCAGTAATGAGAGTCTCCAGGTGATTCCCTGGGTGAATCCCAGCATTCAAGGTAGAGAAAAAGAAAGCTAGCCGCCTGACAGTAGGTCCCAGGATAGAACACTTCCTAGTCACAGCAGACTTCAGCTAGAAGTTGCCCATGTCTTAAGAACATGATTTTCTTCTGCATAGACATTGTAATCTTTACATTTCCCCTTTACATTCCACTAGGTAAGAATTTTTATTTTCTCCCTTTCTCCTTCAAAAACCACCTGTTCTAGAGAGCCATCTCTCATTAAGCCTAATTAAGAAGGATATGTGCTCCTTAAGGACAAAGCTTGCACAATATTAATTTTGCTTGTTACGTGTTGCTTAATCACATATCTTTAGTTCAATAACAATCTGTTAATTCAAATATCATTGAGGACTTGTTTTTACCAAGTATTATGCTGAATGCTGGAATAAAAAAATTACTGGTTCATTCGCTTAATATTTATAAAGCACTCACTGTGTCTCAGGTCCTTTCCTGTGTTAAGGGAACACAGTGATGAGCCAGATAGACAATGTTCCCAGGCTAGTAGAAAAGATAAACAATTATAACAAAGAAGTGTGAAGACTGTTATGGTAAGGAAAGATAAGAAATGTGGGAAAACATAGAGCATCTAACCTGACTAAATTGTGTGTGGGGGTGGGGCTGGGCGATGGAGAATTAGAGAAGAAGCATTAGTTTCTAAACCAAGACCAGACAGATAGGAGTTAGCCACGCCTGCAGTGGGATTTGGCCTCAGATTTGGTTTTTAGAGGGATCACACAGGCTGCTTCTTGGAGCGTAGGTTGGAAGGAGACAAGACCAAGATTTTGTTACTGGGAAGGAGATGATGGGTGGCCTGGAGTAAAGGGGAGGGGATTAAGAAGAGTGAACAGATAAGAGAGATTGGGGAGATTTTAGATAGAAGCAGCAGGGGTGCTGCTGAAGGAGAGAGAAGAGATTTGGATGACTCAGGGTTCATCTTGGGCAGCTGAATGAAGGTGGTGGCCTCACTGAACAAGGAGGTGGAGCAAATGGGAGGCTTTGTGAGTTTAACTTTGGACAGGTTGAATTTAAAGTACCTATGGGACATCTGAGTAGAAATGTCAGTAAACTGTTCGTTACTTGGACGTGGAGTTTAGCAGGGAGATAGGGCTGGAGAGAGGAGTCATCAGCCCGTACCACATATGCCTGAGTATAAGGTGTCCCTGAATATAAGGTGAGCCTCCATTTTTCCAGTCAAAATCCACACCCCTAATAAAACTTTGTGGGCAACTTGAATATATAAACTTTTAGAGAGAGTAAATAATCTACTTGTAATATTTGATGTATAAATTTAATTATACTTACATATTTTATATATTATACAAAACATAATTTTAGAATAACTTTATGGAAACTCTTCACAGTGTCTTTATCATCACCATTGTCACATTTTAAGTCTCTTACAGAGTTTCCCAGGACACATCATCTTTATTTCCACCTGTTTTTAACTCTATATATGATGCTGCCACTGGGAATTTTATTTCAAGCTGAATATATCTAATCATACTACATCGTTCATCCTATAACCATATTCATGTACCATATTGCTTTTTGTAGTGACTTGCAAAGGCTTGTTTACAAGGAAAACCAACACTTATGAGTGTGAAGATTATTTTTCTAGAAATAATTTCTAAATCTGTGTTAAATTTGTTTCTTTTCTTACCAATTCTGTCAGGTAGCTTTTGTAGCACTGAATGAGATCATTTCATGCTAGTATATAGTCTCCAAAAAAATTTTTGTTTTTCAAAATAATCAAGAGCATCTAGTAATATGAAGGACTCTAAGGGTCAAAATATAAGACAACTCCCTCTTTTCTGAGGGATTATTAAGGCAGGGGAGGTCTGTGTTATATTCAAGTATATACCATATTGCCAACAGACTGAGGTTGCCCCAGGAGAATTTGGGACAGAACCAGGACTGAAGACTGATCATTTCATGCTAGTATATATTCTCTCAAAAAACACTTCGTTGTTCAAAATAATTGAGAACATCTAGTAACATGAAGGACTCTAAGGGTCAAAATATAAGGCAACTCCCTCTTTTCTAAGGGATTATTAAGGGGGCAGGACCAAACAAGAGAAACAACACCTTGAAGGTACAGAACAAAAAGAGAAACTTGCAAAGAAACAAGTGGGCATGATACAAGAATGCCAAGAGCATGTGGTATCACAGAAGCCAGGGAAAGAAAGTGTTTTCAGGAATGCAGGAGTGGTCATAGTGTCATGTGCTCCTGGAAGGTCAAGTAAAGTAAGACCTGAAAACCATCCATTGGATTTAGCGATAAGGTAGGTGGTCAAGTCCAACCTTAGTCCCAGCAGAGAGTAAGGTCATCTGATTGTTATGGCTTGTCACTGAATATGAGCAACTTCTTCAAGAGGTTTACCTGTGATAAGAAGAAAAAACTTGGTAAGTCTAGAATAGATTTTGTTAAGAGGGGAGTGAATTTAAATGCTGATGTAAGGAGCCAATAGAGAGGGAAGTGTTGAAGAGTCAAGAGAGAAAGGAGATAATTGATAGCTTTAGAAACAGTGAAGTAGATAATTTGGCAGCTGTAATTCCACAAGGCCCGTGATTATCTGACCTCAGTAGTCTAAGGCAACTGGCAATAGGCAAAAGGACTTCACAGAACAGAGCTACACCCTGGCCTTGTGGTTTCTAGGCAGCTTTCAGTTGTATTTGAGCATGTTTAGTTCTTGTAGTACCTTAATGAATACTAAAAATACTGAAAATAACAACATCCTGACATTTGCTACCTAGGCCCCTAAAATTCTATCTTCAAAAGGCACATGGTTGGGTCCCAACAGCAGCAACTGCAAAACAAGGCAGTCTAGCTTTCCAGCAAGAATAACAGAATCTTGCTTTTTGGTTGCAAGTAACAGAAACCCAATACAAAATATGATTTTAAATAGAAAAAAATTTTATTGGAAGGACCCTGGCATCTTAGGACAAGGATGCAGCTGGGTACCTGGAATGGAACTGGAGGCTGGAGCACCTTAAAGAACCCAGAAAGTCCTCTTTTGGAGAGTGTCTTGTTTCTGCACCTCTCTGAGTCTGCCTTAACTTTACTCTTGTTGCAGAATGCCGTTCTCTGTGTCCTAGTCCACATGACAGTAAAAGGCTACTACCAACTTCCAAACTACCCCGTAATGGTCTGATTCTGACTGTCAATCCCAATTACAAATTTCCCAGTTAACAAATTGATTGTCAATCTAGGTTTAGGTGCCCACTTCAAACCACTCTGGGAGGCCGGGTGGGAAGGGGTGGGAAGTGATAATAAGGCAGCTCCCACTGCAACTACCCAGGAAGTAAAGGAGGAATGTGTGATTCGTGGAAAAGGGACGCCGGTCAAGCAGTTCAACAGGCATCTGCTGCAGCTGGGATCTATTTGTCACTGTATCCCAATCACTCAGCCTGGTACTTGATGCTTAATAAATATTTGTCTAAAGAAGAAATATTTAGTGTTGATATAAAGATTTTTTTAATTGGGGGAGGGAATTTAGATATCAGGTCAAGGAATTTGCCTGAATGGGAGGAGCCAGAAAGGAAGGAGGCAGAGATGGGTACGTGCAGATCGGGTCACAGGTGAAAGGATACAAAGTTCATTCTTGAGGGCATTGATATCCTGCATGAAGTAGGCAGCAGGAGAGGAGAAGGAGGGTGGTAGGATGTTTAAGGAGAATGGTAAATGTCTGGGAGAGTCACAGAGGGGATTGAGAGAGGGAACTATATGTGAGCCCTGCTGAAATTAGTAATAATACATTTGTGATTTTTCTCCATCTGGTACTTATAAGGCAATGCATCGTAAAAGGAGAGAAGGTAGATGGTTGGACTGACCCAGAGTTGGGGATTTCTAGGAGTGGGTGAAGAAGTAAAAAGACAAGGATTGAGGGACTCAAGGGTGTTGAAAAGTGAATTCTTACAGTGACAAAATCATGTGGTTGGATAGGGAAGGAAATGAATCCAGAATGGGCAGAATGACAAGGAGAAAATGAGGGTGTCCAGGAATTGGAGCACTCAAGAAGATCGAATGGTAGATGTACTGTGTATGAGTAAGAAGTAGGAACATAAAGATAGAAAGTTGTGTATTTTAGACTGGAGAATAGTCAAGTAAACCAAGAAACTTTTAGGTAACAGTGTCTGGTGTGTCACTTTTTAATTCACTCCTTGTATGTTTTGGAAATGTTAGGGGTTTCCCTCTCGCTGCTCTGAACTCAGCTCTACCCAGTTACCCGCCACTGAGCTTATATGTGATGCACGCAAGCAGGTGCACTCACATGCACGCAAGCACACGCATGCACACACGTCATGCTGCTTTCCACGAAAGGTTTGAGGTGGCCAAAAAAGAGACTACCAGAGGACAACCAAGCTCCTTATTCCAAATATGACTCCTCCCCCTTCCCCCCACAATCTGCTCTGTAACACTAGGGGACTGAACTAGATAACATAAAAACCTCCAGGATCTCATTTATTCCTTTGGCTTATGTCCTACATAAGGGTTACCTGTGTTTTGTTCCCTTTCTCTTAGCCCTCCTGTGCCATCCTGAGCTGAGAAACTCCCCAGAAGGCACCCTCAACTTTACCACGAATTGAGAAACGAAAAAGAGTGTTACATCTCTCCAGGTTCTCCAGTAGAAGGAATCACTGAGCATGCTATTCCATATTGGCCCTTTTTCTGCCCTGTGTGTTGCCATGCAATCTCCTCCTGTGTGTTGAAGGTGATGAGGAGAGAGAGGGCAGAGAGCAGGGGCAGTGTGGCTAAAAGAAGGGTCATCCACTGGCCCATGAAGTCACCCAGGAAGGCAAGACATAAGGTGGTGGAGAGAAAAGATACCTGAGGAGTGACTCAGAAGTCAGCCATGAAATGACAAAAAAAAAAAAAGACCATGTGGTATTGCCTGAATGTTTGTGTCCCCCAAAATTCATACGTTGAAACCTTGCATCAACAGGCTTTGGGGAGGTGATTAGATCATGGGGCCTTTAAGAGGCCCCAGAGAGCTGCCTTGCCTCTTCCAGCATGTGAGGACACAAGGAGAAATCACTATCTATGAGAAAGCAGCCCTCACAAGACACAAAATCTGCAGGTGCCTTGATCTTGAACTTCCCATCCTCCAGAACTGTGAGAAATATATTTCTGTTGTTTATAAGCCACCCAGTTTATGGTATTTTGGTATAGAAGCCTGAACGAAGACAACTCAATTCTCGAAATCGAATAGAATTCTTTTTTTTGCATGGGTTTGTTTGTTGGCTTTAGTTTTCTTTTGTTTTGTCTTTTTGCCCAAGAGTGTAAGTGAAATGGTGGGGAAATGGCAAGGGGGGCCAGGTGAATACTAACACCTGGTGTTAGTCACCTACTGGTCACTTGAGATCTGAACAAATGAGGATGGCAGGAGAAGTGGGCCCAGGAGTGAGTAAGATTTCCAAGCAGGAGACACAGGGAGTGCAGAGACTAGGGAAATGGAGGTGCCTATTTATCATTCAATGGGACTTCTGGAGGGACAGAGGAAATGACTGGGAAGGAGGTTCAGTACTGAGAGCTTGCATCAGCGGAGAGGCAACGCAGAACATTGTATTAATAAAACGAGCCTACAAAACAATGACCACAAGGCTGAGGAATCTTGACTCGGTGGTGACACAAGCCAATGTGTTGCGTTGGGGACTTTAGACTAAGAGCCCAGCCCAGCCTAATGCAGCCTCTGGTGTCGCAGGCCCAAGGGGCAGAGGAGGGCCAATCTGTTGGCTCTTCATACCAGGGCTCTGCATTACCCCAGACATACCCTCAGAGGGACAGCCAAGACCTTCAGAAGGAGTAGTGACCCCAGGGCAGATACAGGAGGTGCTGCTCCCAGGAGGGAAGGGCTCCCTGCCACTTAGCCCAGGCATTCCCAAACGCGGACTCACCCAAGGATTACTTTCAAAACACACAGGGATTCCTAGGCCTCACCCCAGTCATCTTCAGTTAGAAATTCCCAGGAATAAGCCCCGGGAATCTGTGTTTTTGAGAATTCACCTGTTAGCTTAAGAATTTCTATATAGGAGGAACTTAAAGGTGGTAATGTAATTGGATGACAGAAGTAAGCAAAATATACTGGGTTTTTTTGTACAGTGACTCAAAGGATAATCAACTTTATAGATTTTCATATTCTTAAACCCAAACTTATCTAATTATACTAAAATGAACCAAGACATTAACTTATGATTTTCTATTTGTAGCACTTTTGCTGTTTCCACTCTCTTCTTCCTTCTTGTTATTATTTTAATTTGAAATCATATGCTCTTATCATGGGTGATTTAAAAAATCTTACACTTTGATGTAACATTTATCAAATTTTCCAATATTAAAGAAATGCATGTTATAGAACACTTGGGAAATGCCCAAAACTAGTTAAAAGGGGAAAATCACTTGTATCCTCTTTTCCCACACCATTCTTAATGTTTGGTGGTATCTCCTTCTACTTTTATTTCTCTCCACAAAGTTTCTTTTTCTATATTTGTAATCATAATATATATGTAAACATATACTTTTCTTTCTTAAGCTTATTATTTCATTATAATTACTTTCCCATGTTATGTTATTATTCCTAAAATTATATCTAATAGCTTCACAATATTATATTGAGTAGATAAATCATTATTATCTAAACAATTTCTTTATTTTTGGATATTTGAAATTGTTCCTTATTCCACAACTATTTATCAGCTTCCTACTAAGTGCTAGGCAGGGTCCTGGACCTGGAAATATAGTAGTGACCAAAATAGGCAAATTCTCATGGGGTTTACATTCTAGTGGTGAGGGGAGAGATGGTAATAAATGTCAGGTGATAGTAAATGCCACGAAAAACAAAGAGAATGGCCAGGTGCAGTGGCTCATGCCTGTAATCTCAGCACTTTGGGAGGCTGAGACAGGAGGATCACTTGAGGCCAGGAGTTCCAGACCAGCCTGGGCAGTAGAGCAAAACCCCAACCCTTAAAAAATAAAATTAGCTGGATATGGTGGTGTGCACCTGTAAGGTCCTAGCTACTGGGGAGGCTAAGACAGAAGGATCACCTGAATCCAGGAGTTCAAGGGTGCAGTGAACTGTGTTCGTACCACTGCACTCCAGCCTGGGTGACAGAATGAGACCCTGGCTCTATAAGAAACAAAACAAAACAGGGAGAGGAGGTTAGGCTTGCTATTTAATATAGCATAGTTAACACAAATAAGGCAGTGATTAGTAGATTGGTTTATAATGCTTTTCAGTTTTTCAAATTATTTTGTCAAGATAGTTTAGCAGAGAGAAAAAATTACTGGGTCAAGGAATGTGAATATTTTTCATATTCTGGATATATTGCTAATTACATTCCAAAGAGTTGTACCAGTTGTATTATCGGCTTCAAGGGGAGATCATTGAGTATTTATACTAATTTATTAACTTTGCTTATTTGAATTTCTTATTGATTTGAATGAGCTTTTAAAGAGTAAAGAAATGAACTTTTATCATATGCTGCATATAACTTTACCAGATTCCTGATTGACTCTTAACTCTGGTGATGTGTTTCTCTCTCATTGCATAAACACCTGTTGTCCCACACTGTTTGCTGAATAGTTTTTCCTCATAAATTGGTTTCTGCAGTTTTATTGATCACATATTAATATTGGAAGTATACCAGGATCAATTTTAAGGTTATTTATTTTGTTCACTTGTCATTTTTGCATCAATATCACACTGTTTAAATTATTCAAATGTAAGACCTTCTAATAGCTAGCAGGGCTAATTCCCACTCATTATTCTTGCCTTTAACATATAGTATATATGAGCATGTGTGTGTATTATTATTTATGGCTTATTCTTCTAGATAACTTTTATAGTAATTTGATCAAATATTCATCCCAGTCCGCTCCCCACCATTATTATATTTTGGATGCTATTAGGAATGGGATTTCCTTTTTCATCACATTTTTAACACATTATTGCTATATAGTAAAGGCTAGCTACTGATTTTTGTATATTTATCTCATCTTACTGTTTCATTGAACTATTTTTTATCAATTCAAATAGGTTTTTAATGGAATCTCTTTGGTTTTATAAATATACAATTCATTTTCTCTTATATTTCTCACAGGTTTTGCTATTTTTAAATATTATGTTACTTGATGTTTTAGAACTTATTAATATTGTTTTTATTTTGAAATATACTTCTTATCAAAATAAAATTACTCTTTTTGATGAATGGCTCGGCCTTGAATTTGACTCTTTCTTTGTGTTTATTCGTGCCCAATATATCTTTGCTTTCCTTTTATTTTTATAAATTTTCTCTCTTTCTTTCTTTCTTTCTTTCTTTCTTTCTTTTCAGCTATGTGTAGTGGACACCTGTGGACATGCCTGTCATTCACTCCTCCAAGCATGTGGTTGCCACTGTAACTACCATATTATAACGATGTCACCTCCATCTCCTGGCCATGGTTGATGAGACTTGGCATGGATACCTGATCCCAGCTTGGCCAATCACTGCACCCTAATCCACTGTCTATAGCTGATTGGTTCATTTATGGGTAGCAGATCTATATTGAGCACATAAGGGACAGTTTGACTTGGAATGCTGAGAGAGCGAAACCAATAGTTTAAGGTCTAAAATTTTAAAACCACGAACTGTCTGAGACCACGTTTTTCAACATGTGGAGGAAACTAGTATGCAGCAAAAGAGAATGAAGCTGATACATGGAATTTCAGCAGTGATGAAGGAGACAATATTTGTATGTCATTAACAGCCCTGGTGTTCCTGAGGTGTAGCTGCATCTCTGCACCTCTACTTATTCAACTATACTTTGGATTTTGTGAAATGCCTTGGTCTTGGTCCAGTAAATACTCCCTTTTATTGTAACCAGCTTAGACTTTCTCTTGAGACAGGAATGCCAGTGAGGTTGCTTTCTAATTCCTAGAGGAGATAAATAATTATTTTTTTATGTTACACTGATCAGATCAGTTCAGGAGGGAGTGAAGAGAGGGAAGAATACAGTACATTGGTTCAGGTTATCTTGGTCCCACTCTCCTTATCTCTTACCTAGATAATGCAAACCACATTTCACCCACTGGATTGAGGTCCTAAGTAGTCCCAGTCACAATGTGACCACTTTTCCCAAGCATATATGTGAGCAGCAGCAGATTAGTTTCAAGGCCTCTGGATGAAGTGAGGGGAAAGCAGGCCATATCGACAGCCTTCGGTAATAACACCACCACCTTTCTAAAGCATGGCCGGTCGTGCCGTCTTCAGGGCTGTCAGCTGTACCCTTTGCTACTAAAGGCAGTTAAAGAAGAAAAAGGATCACTTTAGGGAACTGACTTTCCAAAAGGGACATCTGTCCTGTCACCTCCCAGCATTTTCAGGGAACGGATGGCCAAAGTCAGACTCTCCAAGAATGTGACACTGAGGGGCACTGATTCCAGATGAAGACCGTATCAAAGATGACCACATTTTCCTGACAGCTACACTTTCAAGAATGTCAAGATCTGTTCATCTGCTTACAGGACATGGATTTACCATTTTGGATGGTTTCTAGCCTCTTACTAGCAGCCTAGAAATCAAATTACTCTGCCAAGTGCCAGAGGCCCTAGCTCACTGACTGAGCCACTAAATCAGGCTAATTGAGGTAACAAATATGCCTGAATCGTGCTTCCTTGAGAAAATGCAACCTTCAGAAGACATGACATTTACTTCTGACTTGGCCAGACATATTGACAACTAGGCATTTCTGAGACTGCTTTTGATTTATATTGATGAAAAGAAAGATGGAATGAATTTTAAGAATTTCAAATCTACTTTTGCCCCGATTCAAACACAAACAGAAACACCCAATGGAAATTTGTAACGAGAACACAAGTCTAACCCAAATCAGTAACAATTGAGAGGTTTTATTGCCTGACAGCAGCTTTCAGACCCGTAGGAAATGATTGGAGGGGTTTGGTGCAATTCATAATGGGCCTGTGTCAGTGTCACAAATGCCTTCCAGAAATTATTACAGTTGTTTGGCTACTGTGCTGGCAGTCTCAGCAGGACAACTAAGAAGTATAATATTACCAACAGCATACATTCCTTTCTTAGTCCTAGATGTGGTACTCTGAAGACAGAAATGAGGTGAGGACAAAATCTTTTACAATTTCTGCCAACTTGACAGATAACTTCAAAACTTTCAGTTTAGCCATTTTGATCACAATGAAACAAATATTAAGGCAAAAAAAATCAGAAGGTGCCTTTAATAATTCGATTATAAGACTAATGGCAAGAATAAAATCTTGCGGTATAATGCAATGTGATAGAACGCAAACAAATGTACCAGAAGCGTGGAATGGCATGGAGAGGAAAGGCATCTTCCTGAAGATTGCCAGGTGCCATGCTGAGATGCTAAACAGGCTGATATTTTAATCAATGCCCTAAAATAAGGACCCTAAAATAAGCTCAAAAGATACTGAGATTTTATTTTAAATGAATTATTCATATACCAAATAGCAAATTTAAATAACATTATTGCACAATCCTTTTTTGCCAGCACAAAACTCTACAAGAAACAGTAACCATGCTAAGTACAGCCCTTCAGCTATAAGTCAGAATTGGACTTTTTTTTATTCCTAGCTTTAGCGCTCATTCACTAATTTATTTTCATAGATTATCCAAAATCTCTGTGTCTATATATGTCAGATTAGAGATACTTCATAAACTGTGAACAGTAGCGTGGACCTAATCAACATAGGAAGTAACCTACGAACCACACAATTCATTTTTCTTCTTCTGATTTGATACCAAAAGACATATGAGAAAACACGATTGTCTTCTAGGAGGTCAGCCCTGAGCATCCTCAGCTTCCTCGATTAGCTATTATAGGCTATTTACGAATTTGTCTATTCCCTGAGAGAGTAATTCTCCTAAAGTGCGGCTCCAAGAAGCAGCACAGTTGGATTACAAGGGAGAGATACCATAATTGGAGCCAGGAGACCAAAGCTTGGCTTCCAGCTCTACCCTAGTTGAGCTTATTTTATTACTTCATTTGTTTCCAGTACAGGTGGACTCTGAGTGCCACTGAGACATAAGGGTTACAGGTGAAGCTGAGCAACTGTTTCCCTCAAGCCTTGCACTGGCTGAGTGGAGCCTACGGCAGCTGGAGCCCCCAGGCTTCTTGGCCACAAGCTGAGTCAATAGTATGCTTGACCCTAATATGCTGTAAAAAATATTATTAATTTCTATGAGATCCATGATATTGAAAACACTGAGTTGTCTAACACTGGTGTTTCCCAGTCTGGAAATACAAAGGCTGAAATCGGATCAAATCTTTAAAAAGCTTGGTGTGAACACAGTGACAACTTGCCCCTCTTGGGTTTTCTGTCCTATTCTCACTTTCCTCCTATCCATTTTCCTCATCACCATCATAGAGATGGTTCTAAAAACATGCCCTCCTGAAATCCCACCAGTGACCCATTGCCTACGGAGAAATGTCTAAACGCGGCCTACGAGGTGTGTCTTACTCTTGCCTGCACCTATTTCTTAGGCTCATCTCCTATAACTGCTACACAAAACCCTGCAGCATTACTGCATGACTTCTAGCTCCCTAGATACCCCATGCTTTCTCATGCCTCCGTGCCTTTGCTCAAGCTGTGCCCTCTGATTAGAATGCATCTGGCTGGCAAATTCCAATTCCTTTTCATATTGCAACTCTTCCAGGAAGTTTTTCCCTGCCCAGAACCCCACGCCCCCAAAATCCTACCGTCAGAGAGCCAACCCCTTCCCTCCGTTTCGGTTACCTGTCTACCTCACACACACGGCTGTGATTTCACTTGTTGCTGATTATGATTTGCAGGTCTGACTGCCCCAGTAGGGCAGGGACCACACCTCATTTGTCTCGGTAACTCTGAGGACTGGCACCGCAGGCAGTGGGGCAACGTTTATTGGGCAGATGGACACACCGACAGATGGTTGAATGGATGGATGAATTCAAGTTAATGTGATCTTGTTCACCAAATCTCAAAACTGGTACTTGAGCTTTATGAATAAAAAGAAGTACAATTTCACATAATGAACACTGGTTTGGTACTGGGCATGTCAAAATGTATCCTTTCTTACTAAGCTCCTGTATCTCCAGGAAGATCACAAGTTACCAACACACATAGCAGTGAGGTGTGCTGTAGTTAACAAGAGACTTGGTTCTTCTCAGATTTATATTGCAAGTGTCTGGTCTCTACTATAAGTCCAGCCACCTATTGTACCAGGAGTCCTCTTGGGAACAGCATTATTTCATGGGTGACTGGTTATAAGCATACAGAGATTAAGATTTATCAGCAAAGCCCAAGAAAGATTGCCCTCCTCAAATCTCTGGGGGCATCTGTATGAATTAGTAAGAGCCCACCCTTATCTTTACTTCTGAACCCAGAGTTCGGCTGTGTAAAGTAAATAGAGGGAAATCAAATGGCTGAGTTTCCTCACTAATTCAAAGCATCCTCTCTAGACAGAATAATGGAGTTTAATTTAAGTATTTATATATTTTTAAATGATTGCCCCACAGTAAAAGTGGTTGCTACATAGAAGAAAAATACCAAAACAACATAGAACTCCCAAACTGAGCCAGACTTATCCTTCTGCTTCATTCTTTTCCTTCCAGCACTGGGATATAGGAACTATGGTGATTGTGATGTTTTTTTTCTACTGCCATTCTTCTCTTCTGAATCAGAGGCACAAAATCATGGAAATGCAATTGGCTACTGAAACAGGACTTTCTACCACCAAGTAAAGCCACGTGTGACACCCTAGTAAGAAAGGCCTTGGCTTTTCAGTCCTCATCAACTCAGCCCTTGCAATGTCGTGTTTTGGGAAATAATAGGACTCTTCTAAGCCTATGGGATTCCTGCTTTCAGGAGGTATTTTTTACTGCAGAAATAGAGGAGTGTCTTTTTGAGTTTGGACTTCCTAACCTTGAGAAAGAGTTGACGTGCTTCTTCACTGAGTGTGAAATGAGCAGATGGTGTTGTTTCACTCCAATTTGTTTTGCATGGACTGAGGAGAAGGCTGTGGGGGAAGGGATAAATGTGTTCTATTCCTGATTGCTAAATACAACTTATTGGCACAAAAAAGCCACTCCACTAACATTGGATCATCTACTTCTTAATAAGGATTGGAGCTTTACTTATTCCACTTCTGGCTAGACATTATTATCACCATATTTTTCTCTTTACCCAGAGGGATTATATTCTCAGTATAACATGAAGCAGCATATTTGGATCGTTTGCCCAAGCTGATGATTGAAGGAGTCTGCCATGGGCCCTTTGACATAATGACACTCATTCAACACACACTTTTTTTTCTTAACACCATTTTCCCCTCTCCAGGCATGTTCACCTCATTTTCAACTCTACACCCAGCTCACTAACACCCAACTCCACTCCCCAAAGATGTCTCCTGGGAACCAAGATAAGAGCCTGACTACTCTCAGGAAAAGTTGCTAAATTCCCAGTGATCACCCAGCTAGCTCTCTATCTGGACTGTTAAGAGAAATTTGGGCCAGAAAAGTGGTTTTGAAATTTTTACCTTCCACCTTATGCTAGGGAACATTTGGACCTTCTACCAGGTAAGGAGGCGGAAACTCTCATCCAATCTCATCCAAGGAAGGGGGTTCTAAGGGATAAGAGGGGCTATCTGATCTGTCAGCTGTCAGCACGTGTGTGCTCTGTTTCTAGCACACACCACCTTGATGCACCTGCAGCACCTCTTTATGTCCCACCTGTTCATCCACTGGCACAAAAGCATCAGTAATTAAAATCGATTTTGCCAAAGATTTGATTGGGGAGAGCAGGAACGGAGGATTTCCTACCACAGAGAAGCACCTCAGACATCACCGTCTGCATGAGCATTGTGTCTCTCTCTTCAGCAGTTCTCTACTATGTTTCATCTGTACTGCTCTAAATTCAGCTCAGCCCCCGAATTTACATAGTCCCCTCAGTAAAAGCTTTTCAGTTATTGGACCTATTGCCCTCCTTAGAAAGCAAATTAATAACTATTATGTAAGCCCACCCTCTAAAGGTCTCATCCCCCACCCCAAGAGACACTGAACAACCTCCAGTATTCTTCCCAATAGACAATGTTGTTAACACAGTCTTCTTTACTTCCCTGTACCAGCTCTGGCCCAGTCTCCAGAATTCACTGAGGCTTCCTCCTACTTTGCTTATTTAACTGGCTGCTTCCTGGTCTTGTCTCCTGTTTCTTTGACCTCCTTTTTTTCCCTACTCCTAGCAACAAAGCTCACCTAGTCCATTCTTGCTTTAGCAAACTGTTTTGGATACCCTTCCTCATCCAGGTTCAGCCATATCCCTAGAACAAGGACCTACGCACTGCTGCCCATTTGAGGGGAGATACCATGCTCCTCCATCCTGCCCGGACCACTCCCTAAGACTGTTGAGTCAGGCAACACCAAATCACTGTCCTTAAATGAGATCCTAACATAGCATGTACAAAATTTGCAAACATGTTCATCCTCCACCAATACTCTTAGGGACAGGCCACTAGTGGCCTCAGAGACTAACCATAAGTAGAAGATGACAGGTCACAGGCTGGCTCTGGAAATTCTCCTGGACCCTGGAAATTCTTTGGATCCTGTCAGTTCCTTGTTGCGTTTACCACTTATGACCACCTTACTGGCTTGACCGTTGTCCATTTGGACCTGGCTCTACCTCTGGCACACTGTCCTTCAGGATTAGGGCTTTGCCTCTAAACCTGGCTGTCAGGTTTGATGCTTTTCTGGCCCCCGCCTTTAACTTTGTGGCCTTGCCTCATCACAGCTATGGAGAGGCCCCTACCTGGGATCTGCTTGGTGGGCATCTCCTGTCTCACCCAATCACTAAGGTGGCATAAAACGAATTCAAGCTTTCAAGGGACAGAGCAATATAGACTTACAGAGTTATAATAGGTTTGACAGGTGTCTGGTATCAAACCAGGCAATCTGGTATTTTAACTTCCTGGCAAGTTTAGAAAAATTTTTAAGGGGGCACATATTTCTGAATAGTTATTATAAGATGAACTATTTTTAAATATTATACATATATACACAAATTATAAATATAAAACATTTGAAAGAGGCAGGTAAATTATTTAAGTCAGTTTTTATATCACCCAATATTTTCCCCAACCCTCATGCAGGTCTGGTACCTAAATTATTATAGCTGAATGCTGAATACCTTTCTTTTTTGATTTTCAAATGTTCGGTTTTCAACAGAATACAAAATGTGGTCTCCCTGGAATTTGCCTCCTAATCTTAAAAATAAATATGGCTTTCAAAGCATATTTAATCATGGTGTTCATTCCTTTTCACTCAATAGTGTATTTTAAAAGTACTATTTGATATTTGAGAGAACCTCGTGAATTCTTTTAATAATTTCCTTGGTTTTGAACTAAGAAGTATTTTTGCCAAAAAGAGCTGGAACCTACAAAGCTTTGGGACTGTATTAAACTGTATTGTTTTTTTTCATTTTTTTGAAAGCTTGCCAGAATATTGTCTTCTCTAGTTTATAATTTTTCCTTTTTTTTCCTTACCTGCCAGCTGAATAAAAGTTAAAAGGTCACATCTTTCTCATCCCATCACCAAAGTAAACATTTCTCCAATTACCCATAAAGGGCAAATGTTTCCAAGGAATTATTTATTGTTTATTAGCAAAAGGCAAAGGCTGTAGGGAAGGCTCTGCGTCACACACATATGAATGCTTGGCAGGAACATTTAAGTATCCCCACACCTAGAAAAGAAAAAAAGCTTGCTACAGTCACCGTATTTCTAAGAATTTGTTAACCAACTGCCTGCTAAAGTATATCTCTATAGTGGACCTGAAGAACTGCTTCTTCTAAGTATCACCTCCACAGCTCATTTGTTTCACAGATGTTTATAGCCTGGCACTGTTAAAGACACTGGAAATACAGCAGTAAACGAAAGAGACAAACCCCCTGTACTCTACAGCTGTGAGAAGAAAGTCTCTGCTTCTTTAGCAGTTCCAGCTTATTAGAAGTAAATACAGTACATAAGTGATCACTAAACACCAAAGAAATCCAGGCTTTTGGAGTCAGTTTGTAAACTTCTTTTCATACAGAACCCATCTCTAAACTACTACTCTGTCAAGATCGGTGTTTGTTAAACACATCAACATGTTGTGTAACCATAGATGGTCCATTTCTGGTTTTATTTATTTATTTATTTATTTATTGAGACAGAGTCTTGCTCTGTCGCCCTGGGTAGAGTGCAGTGGCATCATCATAGCTCACTGCAACCTCAAACTTCCAGGCTCAAGTGATCCTCCTGCCTCAGCCTCCCGAGTAGCTAGGACTATAGGCATACACCACGACACCCGGCTAATTTTTCTATTTTTAGTAGAGACGAGGCTCTTACTCTTGCTCAGGCTGGTCTCAAAATCCTGAGCTCAAGTGAACCTCCTCCGTTGGCCTCCCAGAGTGCTAGGTTTACAGGTGTGAGCCACCACGCCTGGGGTCCATTTCTGAACAAAGAACTTCTAGGTCCCTGGAATTATTTCCTTATATACATGACCAACAATTTTTCAGGTTTACCTGATTGTCTATATGCAACAACTGTTCTTTAAGCTTCTCAGATTGGAGCAAAAGTCGTTTTGAGAATTGAAATTTAGGAAATATTGTGACATTGTTGCACTTAGGTTGGTTGTATAAGTATAAGGCTATGGAATGGCACAGATTGTAGAGGAAACTGGGAGAAGTCCAGGGCAGTTCCATCTATTCATACACCCCTCTCCCTACCCCCAATTTATCTCTCCCACCCAGATGCCTCACTGCAGGAAACAAATCCATTGTGGGACTGGTTATTACTCTGTACTGAATTGCCTTCTGTAGGTATAATTTTTCAAATATGCAGACATCTCTTGGAAGATTATCATACTCTGCTAACAGCCAATGCATCTGAAAGATTGAAGGCAACTAACACTTAAAGAGTTCAAATTGCGTGGTAGGCGCTTTGCATGTCACATTGGTTAATTCTGACAATGATCTCTAAGAGTAGGTTTTCTCACCTTATAGATGAGCAATCTGGGGTTCAGAGAGGTTAAATGGCAAAGCCCCCAGATCACACACCCTTCAGCTCTGGAGCCAGTCATCAAATGCAAGCTTTCTCTCCCTTAGTCTGAACTCATTTATCAAATTCCCCCTTCCTGTGTGGCACACAAAACCTAAGGATGGCCTCGAGAGTGATGACTGCCCGGCAAGAGGGTTGAAAGAGAGGGGAAAGAACAGAGAAATGAAATGAGAGACAAAAAGGAAACATTTTGCTGACTTAACAGTTTTCTCTGAGGTCGGATCCAGCACAGAGTTACATTCTTACTGCTTTGATAAAATTCCTGATTCTCAGAAATACTGACTTGGCAGGACCTTAGAGGTCATGTAGCCCAACCCACCATTAAAGCTTTACTCAGTCATTAACTCACTTTATTACTGTTGGTGATCTGGGAAGTAGTGTCACTGACTTGGCAAGTGAGCGTATTTCTCTGAACCGCAGTTTTCCACTATCGTGGGCTTGTCCAGAAAGATTTGACTTTAAATAATAAGAATTCTTTACGTATATTTAGCTTTTCAAAGTTGTCAAAATGCTTTCATTCACATATACTATGTCCTTTAAACTCTCATTTCTGCGATAAAGGGAGCAGGGATGCATTTTACAGTGGGAAAAGCAGACCTAACTAGAGCCAGTTAGATCTGGGTTCACATTCCCACTTTGCGATATACCATCCATGTGAGCTTGGGCAGATCATTGAAGTTCTTTAAGCTTCCTCAGGAAAGTTGCCTTTTTCTTTAAGCCTCCAAGTCCTCATCTGTAAAATGGGGACAATAATACTCCCATAGGCTACTCAACTAAGGATTAAGAGAGGTCACATGTGTGTAGTGTGTTTGCTCATGGCAGGTGCTCAGGGTTGGTTACTTTTCTATTTCCTTCTCTTTTTACAGCTGAGGAACTGGAGATGAGAAAAGGTAGAGCAACTCTCCTAGGATAAAACAGCCACTGATGGGTGAAGGGACACCAAGCCTTTTTACTGCCATTCAAGGGCCCTTTGTACTACCTCATCCTACCTGGAATGACTTTCTCTTCATTCTCCACCGTTTTGATTTGTACACACCGTACCTTGCTTTTTCACCTGAGTTCATGTAGTACAAGCTCTTCACTCCCTTTCTCTGCTCTAGGTCTTCTGCTTTGCTGTTTCTGCTCCTTGCATTGCTCTCCTCTTGCTAGTTTCTGTGGATATTGCCTCTTGCTAGCTTCCTGTGTGTTTTATATGCTCTTTGGAAGTTTAAGACAAATGGACAAGGCCCTTTCATCCACGTCCCTCGAATGTGAAATCTGGTTCTCATATAGGAAACAGAGCAGCTGTGGTGGCATCCGGGCAGATGGGCTCTGAGTCCCCTGGCTTCTGGTGCCTGGGTGTGACGTGCTGCCGGCTGCCTTCTGGATTTTGGTTACTGCTCCCGCAGCTTCCCCAGCACTCTAACAAACTGCAATTTGAACAGCTCTGCACTCAGCCTTCCACATACCCTTGTAACACACAGAACTGGTACAGCCCACTGGGAGCCCCTCAAACGAATCACTGCCAAAGGAATTGGCATTTTTTAAAGAGGTCATTCTTCCAAGGCTATATGGAAATACATGCAACTCTTCTAAAACTATTTAGGTCATTCAAAATGCATGGTCACAGTGTTGTAGTGGAGTGAAAAATAAATGTGTAGGCAAGCAGACTTATAATATAGCATGCATATACAGTGCACATATTTATGCAGAACACATAATAAAAATATACTTGTCACTCATTTTCTTTATCATAAATTCAAGTAGGACAATTGGAATATTACCCAACCAAGAGAAAATATAGTACCATAGATCTGAGGAAATTCTCAGGAGACCATCTTTTCGACCCACCCATCTATCTCTAGGCAGAGGAAATGTCTAAACGAATCAGAATTGAGAGTTAATGTTCTCTTATTGGAGATCTCTGTTCTGCCGTGAAGCCTATTTACATATCTGAAATTGTTTTACTACCACCAAATGACAGCCCCTTGGGAATTCCCACGAGTAAGTAGGATCATATTTGTTTTCCTTCTTGGGGAAGGCTCTAAGGATATGATCTTAGAAAACTTGTCAGGAAACCCTGTGTCACATTCCTACCCTATTCTCTCCAGCTTCCCCTCTCCTGGCCCTGACGGGTATGCAGGGCTCTCCTACCACAGCCCAGCTTGTGCGAGGCTAAGCGCAAGCCTACTGCCTCTCGTTTGCAGGACCACTGGATTCCAAAGATCCTAGTTTTCTGGGAGGGCAAACAAAAATAAACTTAGCCACCAGCAAGAGTGGTGCTTCTGCTGGGCCCCTGCTAGAACTAGGACTCTCACAGCCCCTTGCAAACCAGCTTCACTCTTACTCTTTGTTCCTGTCTTCCCCAAAGCACTGGCCAAGCCCTCAAGCAATGAGAGGAGAGAAGAGAAATGTCAGGCTTCCCAATGAGCAATGGAGATGGCTCCCTTGATCCCACTGCAGTCAGGACAGGGTGCCCCTCCCGACACCCTCTCCCATTGCTCATGCTGGTCTCTGCTCAGCTGAGCAAAGCAGGAGCATCGAGTCAGATCAAAGAGAAGAAGGCAAAGCTGCAGGCCACAGGTGGGCGAGTGCAGAGCACAGGGTGCCTCCTCTGCACCCTGCCTGACCATCTACCACACTCTCAAACTGCTTTACCCAGTTGTCAGAACTCATTTAAACGGGCTACTTGAGTTTCTCTCTCCTCTACCTTCCCTGGAGTCCTGTCTCTCCAGAAAAACCCAAGGTGGCAGGAACTTAGCCTTTGTAGACTAACAAAATATCAATATTTCTTGCAAGCAGTTTAAAAATATGTTTACCAACAAGATTGGAGGAAAGAGGGGAAAAATAGGTATGCATAAATAGCCAGCTTAACCATTTGTGAGCTGATTATAGAAAAAAAAATCTAATTTTATTTTTTTCTGGAAGAACAGAGGGAAAACCAATAGGTGATATTGAGCCTTAAGAATTGGAATCTACAATCCCACTGGGGCCAGTCTTGTCCTCACCGGGAACTATTCACCTTATTTCGATACAGAAACTCTACCCCAGGGACTCTCCGTGGGTCCCAGCCTCCCCCGTCCAAGACCGACACTGCTGCTCTCTTGAGCTCCAGGTACCTGACAGCACTACTTGCTCCTAGTCAGTAAGGCTGTTTAGAGCCTCATTAGCATCTTGGCGTTTCTCATCAGCATGAACACACATTTTCATTCTTTCTTTTACCTTCTCTTGTATCTCTCTTCTGTAAAGTGCCTCCTCTTCCTTGTCAGAGCCTGGAATTCTGTCAGCTTCCACCTGGTCCAGCCCAGCCCAGCCCTGCCCAGGCGCTCACGCTGAGGCCCATTACCCTCACTCTTTGATCTTGTTCTGCAAGAGCTTCCTGCGCGTTAACCTGGCTGCACAGGTTTCAAGCAAGAGGTGATGAGGGTCTTTGGTGACAAGGATTGATGCCAGCAAAGGTAAGAATGTGGAGTCCTATGGGGCATTATCACCTCAGCTGTGCTCTTTGTCTAGATTCTAGCACTGCCAAAAAGACTATGAGTGACCCTAACCTTGTACTTAATGTCCCCAAAAGGGAGAACTGAATTGCGTGTGTATTAGTCTGCGAGGGCTGCAATAACAAAATACCAAAGACTGCATGGCTTAAGCAACAGAAATTTATTTGCTTACAGTTCTGGAGGCTGGATGTCCAAGATCAAGGTGTCTGTGGTGTGGTTTCTCCTGAGGCCTCCTGCCTTGGCGTATAAGTGGCTACCTTCTCACACGGCATTTCCTCACATGGTGTTGCCTCCGTTTGCATGTGCCCCTGATGTCTCCTGGGTGTGTCCAAATTTTCTCTTTTTATAAGGACACCAGTCAGATTGGATTAGGCCTCATTTTAATGTATTCACCTCTTTAAAGGTCCTATCTCCAAATATGGTAACATTCTGATGTACTGGGAATTAGGGCCTCACACACGAATTTTGGGGGAGCCAGGACAAGGTTTGCTACCGTCCGATAAGAAGTACCCTCATGGGGCGGATTTTATGCCATACTACCTCAGAGGAGTTGTCACGTCCAGCTCATAGGTGGCTGCTTTGGGCTTGGTATCAGTCTCTGGTGAAGCCAATTACGGTGAGGACACTGCGTTGGTTTCACTCAAAACATGGCCTAAGCAATAGCAACTGACACAGGAAAAAACCGGTTTGGGCCACTTTCCTTAAAAGGTAGCTTCAGGTGTGGCAGGTGTTCCTGGGCTGCTGGAGCACAAGAATCCATGTGGCTGCGGCAGCATGTCAGGTGCTCCCTCCCTCCTTACCTGCCCAGGTCTCAGCCTCTGGGATCTGAAAGCAGGACTGTGTCTTCTCCGCCAACCTCACCCAGGCCCTGTCCAGGTGGGGAAACTTACTTTCTTTCTTTCTTTCTTTCTTTCTTTCTTTCTTTCTTTCTTTCTTTCTTTCTTTCTGTTTTTTCAAAGACAGGGTCTTCCTCTATAGCCTAGGCAGTGGTGTCATCATAGCTCACAGCAACCTCAAACTCTTGGGCTCAAGTGATCCTCCTGCCTCAGCCTCCCGAGTAGCTGGGACTACAGGTCCATGCCACCATGCCCAGCTAAGTTTTCTATTTTTTGTAGAGACAGGGTCTTGCTCTCATTCAGGTTAGTCTCAAACTCCTGGCCTCAAGTGATCCTCCCGCCTCGGCCTCCCAGAGTGCTAGAATTACAGACATGAGCCACTGTGCCCGGCTCTGTGTCTATATCCCTGTGTCACTTAGTTTGACCCTTCTAAGACATACACCCTCTGCCCTGGGAAAATGATAGCTCTCTCTAGTTTCTCTGTCATGAACCCCTAGCTTCATCTTCTTCATAAACCATTTAATTCTCTTGGCTTCTGACTTCAGTCCAACTCCCTCTCATCAGCTCATGAACCTCATGACTTGCTAAGTCGCACTTAACTCGGCCCCCAGTATCTCTCCACCTGTCTGTCCCTAACCCTCAGGGCAGCCTGCAAACTGATCAGTCTAGGACATGGACACAAGTCTGCACACAACACCTTGGACACAAAGGTGTGATGAATTTGGTCAGCGTGGGAACTTGGCTCATCTTTTGATTTTTGGAAACACACTGGTGGGGCGTCTGACACGGCGGGGAGACTTAAGACCCTACACACTTTGTGCTTCTCAGGCTAACTGAGAGAGTGACCTTTCTGGGTTTCTATGCCCACACGTCTAGCTTCACAGGGGGGGTCAGAAGTGGGTCATTCTCATGTGAAGCTAGAGTGTGGGCATAGATCATTTATTTGGCAGTCTGCTCCGTTAGGCATGGCAAGGGTTGGTAAAGTACATGCTGGGAGGCAGGAGAGGGACTGACTAATGAGACTCATCCCAGAAACACCTGCAGCCATTGGTCAGGTGGTAGGTTATGCCTGGCTTGAGAGGCTTGAATCAGAAAGACCTGGACTGCTGCCATGGTAACCTGCACCTGGCCAGCAGCTGCCTTCTCTCCTGGGGGACCTCTTAGGCCGCTAGCCTGCTGGTGTTCAGATGACCCAGCAGGCACACGGACTGCCTCCAGGGGGCAGAGAGCCAGGGAGCTGCCCCTTCCTCAGCTTTCAATTAGAACCTTATGGCAGCCCCAGTCCCAATCCCAGTTGCCTTCCTGCCTAAACTCAATGGCTCCTGCTGGGCTCTTAGTGTTGTTTAAAGAAAAAAGACAACAGAAACCCCCCAAACAAAAAATAAATGAGATGAGGGCCCTCTGCTAACCAGGTCTGAGTGCAGCACTTGTTGAGAGCTGGTACCTGCTCTTACCTGTTTGGCCAAGGAGCCCAGGGTTCTCAAAGCTGAGTCTTTTAGGGGAGGAGCCAGGACTACAGAATCATGTTCACTCTTGGAGGAAGGAGGAAAGGGTTTCTCCCAGAGGAACTTGGCCCTATGGACTCCAATGCCCAGCAGAAGGCATTAAGTTTGCCCTTTGGGAGTCAGAGGCAGTGGTGATAGTTAGGTATGCAGGTGGCCCAGGCTATGAGAAAACCTGGAGAAACCATCTGACAAGTTCCTGGGTCTCCTATCAGGAGTTGTGGACCATGCTGTTAGTGTGACCCAAATCCTAGAGTGATGTTTCTGTGAAATTGCAAAACTGCCACCACTTCATCACACACTTCCAAAGAAGTAGTTTCACCTTGTTGTCAACTTGATGTTCAAAGATTCCTTTCGAACTGTTTTGTTCGGATCATGTTTTTGTTTGCCAGGCATCTCTCCTTTTGGGGAAATGCCCCTCTCTCCCTCCCAAGCAACAATTCCTACGGCCCTGCCCCTTCTATAATCACCCCCAGTCAGACTGCCCTCGCTTCCAGGCATTGAAATCTGGACTGGGAACATGGGGTAAGAAGGCAGATGGAGTGTGGCTGTCCCAACAGGCTGTTGCACTGGAGGAAGGCAGCACAGGCATTATCGTCACCCTTGTTTGTGTACCAGATGAGAAAGTGGAGACTCAGAAGATTAAATAGCTCGTTCAAGGTCCTACACTAGTAAATAAATGGCAGAGCCAGGATTTGAACCTAGATCTGTGTGACCCCAAAGTCCATGATTGTTCCACTCACCAAAATAGTCTCCATGTGTATCCATACTTATTAGGGAGAAGCGGCTCTGGAGCTTGCCTGCTGCATTCAGTGAGCTAGATGCAGAGGCACATGTGAGATTCCGTTATTTCTCATTTATATGCATAGTCTCGTGGAATTTCATCTCTCTACCTAGCTGCAGTTCCCTGCATCAGCTCGTCACCGTGCTCAGCACACACCCTGCCATTAGCCAATGGAGGGTTTTCAGCCTTTTTCGAGGCACACTATTCTCAGATTTCAGGTCTGCCCTCGTCTTCACCTTCACGAAACAGGCGCTACCCTGTGCATGTCCTCTATTTTCCTGAATTTCTTTTCTCAACCAATTACTGGGCCCCTTGGAATTCCCCCAACCCCCACCCCAACTACAGGCTGGAAGCCAGGGTGTCCCTGTAAATACTGAAACTGTTCTTCCATTTTGTCATTAGACATTATGCCTTAACCAAATAAAGCATGTCTGCTGAGGGCACTGGAACCTCTTCAGAGATGGTTTATTTTCCTGTGACCTGCAAGCTTCTTTCTTCCTGATGAATCAGCACTACTGCTTTGCTCTCAATGCTCCGGCAGTAACAAGGCACAGAGACTGTCAAGCCTCAGCCCATAAATGACTCTAAATGCACCTATTATTTCACTGTGTTTCCAGCTGATTCCTCCTGAGCTCAATACTCTGTTCTGGGCAGTTGCAAGCATCAGTATATCTTGCTAAGGGCTCACAAAAAAGCATTTGATTTCTTAGGTGGACTGCATGCTTTGGGAAAACAAAACCAAACAAACAATTTTTATTTGAAAATCACATTCTTTTCATAATCCTCAAAGGGGAAACTTAAACGCAGTGTCAACCTCATCCAATTAGCCCAGAAGCACATGGCTGGCTGTGTCTGTAAAGATAAACTCCAGAGGAAAAGACCTTCTTGACATGCCTCTCATGGACTTTAAAAACACTTTCAGTTCTGTGTAGCCACCTGCCTAGATATACTTAGAAGCTATAGAAGGTGCACTGTAATTTGACATAGTTTGAGCACAATTATTTTCTCTTTGGGGTCTAAGGGTCGTGATCAGATGTGCTTGGGTTAATTCTTGCTGTCACTTCTCTGCTTCTGCTACAGACTCCATCAACTCTTCTTCTTCTTATTATTTTTTTAAGTGCCTGCCTTTTCTAGGCACTGTGGGAGGGAGACACAAGAGATGGCCAAATAGATCCTTTTCAAGGGCCTCTCAATACCAGTATAATGTGAGCAGATTGCATCACTGGTGGCTGGACCCTGAAGAGAATTTCAATTCTAGCCGAAGCAGACGGAAATAGGCTTTTAAAATCTTTCCTCGCTGGATTCTAACCTGCTTGGGAGCTGGCTGCCCACTTTTGCTGGTCTCCTAGCAACAGAGCCCCTTCCTCCGCAGGCGCTGCTGCCGTCCACCCGGCCAGGCTTGGGAGAGTCAGCCTCGCCCTGCCCTGCCCAGCACAGGGAGAGGATGTCACCGAGGGAACGGGAGTAAGCACTCGGAGAAATTGCTAAATGGTCTGTAAATGCACGGTGAGGATGACAATCCAAATGGAGGCACCTTTCACACATTTTTTCAGGGGATCTTGGGATTTAAATTCATCCTTCTGCTTCCTTCCAATAATAGCTTGCATGCATGGAATGCTTTGTATTTTATAAAACACTTTTGCATCCATTACCCCATGCAATTCCCAACAAGAACCTTGAGAGACCTTTACAGTGGGAAAAAGGTTAGGGAAATTTTGTTAGTTCACTTTCAGATGGTTTTAAAGGACCCAAGAAGAAACTCCAGGTCATTCAATTAGTAGGGTTCTTTTTAAAAAGGAAGGGGGCATTCTAAACACCAGTCTTTATCATCATCATCATCGGTAATTTAAGGTTCTGATCAGCTAAGCTTTGCCTTTGTGATTGGGAGTTTGAGTGGAGCCCAGGAAAGGTGATGTAGTCTCTTTCTGCCTCCTGCCCTATTATTCCCCTTGTTCCTTCCCCAGCAGCTGCTATTGGGATTGAAATTGATGGGAGCTCTTTGTTTGTTTATAATAGCCTTATTCTGAGTTTTACCTATAATATCCTTCCCTTCTTGTGACAAAAGGAGAAGCAGAAGGGAGAAAAAGCTCTGCCTCAGGCTGCTCAGGCTGCCATAACAAAGTACCATAGATGGGATGCTTTAAAGAACAGACATTTATTTCTTACAGTTCTGAAGGCTAAAAGTCCCAGATCAAGGTCTGGCAGTGTCGGTTTCTGGGGAGGCCTCTCTTCCTGGCTTGTGGACAGCCACCTTCTCACTGTGTCTGCACACGGTCGGGGGAGAGCTCTGGTGTCTCTTCCTCTTCTTACAGGGCATTAGTTCTGTGGGGTCATGGCTCTACCCTTATGACCTCACTTAACGTGGATCACTTCCTCAAAGCCCCCGTCTCTAATACAGTCACATGGGTTGGTTAGGGCTTCAACATATGCTTTTGGGGAAAGGTAATTCGGTCCATAGCAAGCTCCTTCATTCCAGGATGGAGGGAAGAGAAGCAAAAATCTCTCCACCTGCTCGGAAACTCTGCAGAGTCTCCCTTAGCTGGAGGTGGAAGTCAGTCTTTGAACTGCGGGTCAGAAAATTTGGCTCAGGGATAAAAATCTGTTTGTGTTTCCCTCTCTCATTATGGATCGAAATCTTTTGAAATAAGTTATTGATTCTTTGTGGTTTACACATCTTTATCATTTTAATAGTGTTTACACAACTAGCATAATTGTTCCAAGAGACTGCTAAAAATGACAAGGTCTAAGAATGCAGTTGGGGAAGATGCTTCTGCCGTCTTATCACTGTACAGCTGCTGGTAGTCTGTGCTCATCGAGAGAGATGGCAGCAGCTGGGGATCTCAGAGTGACCGCTTTCATCACCACTGCAGCGAGCATCGGCTGGGCTGTGGCTGTGGTGGTGCCCCCGCAGCCTGCCCAGTAGCCAGGAAGACCAGATGCAGTGGTCTTCTGGGAGCACAATCCCTCACTCTTGCCCTGGTTGTTGGTTCTGTCCTCTTGCCATTTTTTCCTGACCGTTGGACTGAGGGGAGAAACAAGAGCTCTGTTTCGCAGCAGCAATGTCAGGTTTTTCATCATATATAAGGCTATGCATCATCAGGATAAACCAAGTCCTAACTTCTTGGTTCACAACCTGAAAAGAGAAAACACAAATGTCAATTTTTTAAATAAACTTTTTTAGGAAAAAGTTTAGATTTACAGAAAAATTGCAAAGATAGTACACAGAATTCTGTGTGCCCCTTCCTCCAGTTTCAGTGTCCCCTGTTATCTCACATGACCAAGGTATGTTGTCAAATTAAGAAACCAACATGGGTACGTTACTATTAACTATATTCTAACTGCATTCAGATTTCACCAGTTTTTCCACTAATGTCTTTTTTCTGCTCCACAATCGAATTTTGGGTCCCACATTGCATTTAGTTACAATGTCTCCTTGTCTGTAATTTCCTACAGTTTCTTAGTCTTTCATGCTCTTAATATTTTTGAAAACTACTGGTCAGGTATTTTGTAGACTATCAATTTGAGTTCGTCTGATGTATTTTCTCATTATTAGACTGGGGTAGAATTGTTTTTTTAATACCACTGAGGTCATGTTCCCTTCTTATCATATCACACAAGGGGCACCTGACAGCCAGGTAGCATCACTGATGAAGTTGACCTTGATCATTTGGTCAGGGTGGTGTTTGCCAGGTTTCCCCACTGCAAAGTTACATGTTCCCCTTTTCAGACTCTATTCTTTGGAAGTGGATCACTAACTACAGCTCATCCTGAGTAGTCAGGGGTGAAAGGGGAAAATATATACACGTTATTTGGGAAGATTTATCTCTTCTTTCCCATTTATTGTCCATTGTGAAATGTGAAATGCCAGTTTTCAGGATTAAAAAGAACAGAGAAGGAAGGATAAAGCTCCTTTGTGAAACAGAATGCAGAATCCCTACAGGGTACTACAGGCCAGGGATGCCCCCTCTTCTGTCTGGAAATGCGGAAAAAATGTGGCATTTGATAACATAGATGTCCTAGAGGGTTTCTTGAAGTTTCTCTTTCCAGCTTGTGGTTGGAAGAGAAAACTTGACTGGGTTTGCAGGAGTCAATTGTCTTTTGGGAAAGTTCAACAAGGCAAAGAACCAGAGGATTTTCAAGTCAGAGCAGTATCAGTGGAGAAGCCTAAGCTCAACATTCATCCTTAAACCAAAGCAAAATCAACAGCCCAAGCAAACCAAACCAGAAAACATTTTAAACATTTTTTTATTTTAAAATAATAAAAGCATATAGCAAACATAAATGCAGTCAAAAGGGTATACAATGAAAAGGAAAACTCCCTCTTATCCCAAACCTCTGGGCCCATTCTTGAAAGACAACATCTATTAATGGTTTCTTGTGTTTCCAAAGGCAAAGATACCCACTGCAGTCTTATTTGCAATAACAAAAAGTCTAGAAGCCAGCAAAGTGTCCATCAGTAGTGAATTAGTAAAATAAATTATGGTTCATCTATACAATAGGATGCTATGTAGATATTGCAAAGAATGAACTCATTACAAGTGTTTGCATGGAAAGGTCTGCAAAATATATCATTAAGTGAAAAATAGCAAGGTGTGATTTGCCTTTCTGCGTTAGATCACATAAGCCTCATTCAAAAGTAACTAGCCTGACATTACCACTAGGGTTGGTCTCATCAGAAAATGCACGTAAAGAAGTCACAGACTTGGCCAGAGTATGTTGGGGAAGATCATACCTGCTAAAAAGATGTGACTACTGCATTGTCTTGAATCTTAAATGTTAGTAGAAATCCTGCCCTTGATGTTAACGTGGTACTTCCTGTTACAGCCTGTGTTATGACTACTGTGTTCCATTGGTTCTAAAACACCCTCTTTATCATGTTTTAACACCTCTGAAATCAGGATGTGTCTTAAAATCTGTCGGCCAAGTTGCAGTTAGTGATGGGGCTGTCACTGCTTGCATTTGGGCAACGAAATTTGCGGAAGAGGGATCAGTGACAAGGAAGAAAGCCTAGGAGATATTAGTGAAGAACTCACTTTAAAAAGGTCACATCCCCAAGGATGATTGTGTGTTTGTGTGTGTGTGAGAGAGAGAGAGAGAGAGAGAAGGGAAAGGAGCAGTCTTCAGCAACTCGAATTAAAAAAATGATTTGGGAGAGCCAAACTTTGAATGTGAAGAAGTTTTAAGAATACTGTAACCAATTTATTTTGCTTAGATTTTCATTTTCATGTATGTACAAGAGTAATTTATGATAAAAATCTATGTCTACATAAGTTTAAAGAGTTCTTTCAGTAAGTATAAAAAATTCTAAGTGATAAAACAGCATGATATCAGAGTTTAATTGGCAGTCTTTATTATATTTTAGCAGAACACAAAATAATGGTGCTTTAGATTCAATGAAATAGGAGGTATATTTCTTATTTAAACACTTCGGCATGAGCGTCAACTATAGTCGACAGCCACAGATGAACGCGCACAGCCCAGATATGAAGGCGCACAGCCGAGCATCGACTTTAGTCAACAGTCAAAAGCTTTTGCTTTTATCTCTGCAGTTGCAGTGTGTCCGTTCAGCTAATAAGTTACTACGAATCTGTGACCTTTTAACAAGTCCTTAGTAGGAGTTATTACAGTTATTTTCCTAAAGCTGCCTGTAAAGTAAAACAAGCTTTCAGTGCTTTAAAGCTTTCCTCATCACACAAGAGCAAAACGGATCCGTCGTCAATGCACAGCACACACTACCGTGTGGACTGTGAGTGCCGGCTGTGGGCGAAGCTTCGCGGCCGGTGAGCGCCGGACCCAAGAGGTTAAGTAAAAGGACAATCTTTTGAGGGATTCAGAATGGACCGCTCATATCTCTGATCTTAAATAAATGGGCCAACTTTCAGGCACCCTTTCACATCTATGAATCTAAGGTGTGGATCTGAAAAACATTGTTGGGAAAGGACAAGAGAGAGTGTTTAGTGAAAGTGTTCCTTATTTACCTATAAATGCCCTTTTTGTTATAAGAAGAATGGTGTTAACAGTCTTTCCCATGTTAATTCATTTAGTTCTCTGTAGCCTAGGTTCCCTGCTGCCCTTCCAACTTGCAGCTATAATGAAGTCACTTTGATGATGATATCTTATATTTTGCTCATTTGCTCCAGCTGCAATCATGGACCCAAATGCAAGGTTGTTCCCCAATTAGTGAGCATTTCTGGGATCACCTCGAGTGTGTCTCATGCATTCCAAGTAAGTCAGGCCCACTACATGAGGTTATTTTTTTCTGCCCCTTTGGTCAGATCTCCTTCCACTGGGAGTATTCACGTCCACTGGGCGCTGGAGCTTAGTCCAGCACTGCAGCTGCTTCCCGTGGCTGCTGCTGCTGCACAGGAGCCCCCACATTCCAGTGCAAAGTGGGAAATAACTATCTCCCTTTGTGGCTTACACTGTGGCTATGGTTTTAGTCCTCCTTACCAGCTAGGAATGGGCAATCGACCTAAACTGAGCCAGTCAGGGCTCTTCCCTGGAAATGTTGAACTTGAGGAGCTCTACACTCTAGAGTGGTAAACATACGAGATGCAAATTTGGGAGTTGCTGGGAGCTAAATTTCTAGAACTGGGTTGAGACAAGAAAACCAGCATGCACAGAGGAACAGAGACCTGATTTCAGGCCCAATAAACCCTGCCCTTCCTGTGGTTCCTATAATGAGTCAAATCTGCTTAAGCTAGTTTAACTTGGAGTCATGTTACTTATAGACCAAAGTGTACTCACCACACTGTGACACTCCTCTTTCAGTATTTACCCCAAGTCCTCTTCAAATCCGAGTGCATGGTGGGCTGAGATGGGAGATAAACCCAGGTGACAGACACTACACTGCGCCCTTGCTTTGGTCATCTCCACTGACCAAAGCTTTGGTCTTGGGCTAAGATGCCTGTGGTTCTTTCCTAGGATAAGTTCCCCATTTACCCCTGTACGACTCTATACACACTCTCTCTCACTTGAGCTCATCTTTCCTTGTCAATTCATAAGAACTCGTTATATATTAAGGGTATTTGTTCATTTTCATATGTGTTTGTTACAAACACATATTTGTCTTTTAACTTGGATTATAAGAGTATTTTCTGCTCTCTAAAAATGTTTAATTTTCATAATCTACTCTAGCAGTCTTTTACTTATGGCTTTTGCCTTTGGTGGCAAGCTTCAAAAAAAACTTCCTCATCTTCTTTTCAGATATTTTTATGGTTCAAGTTTTTAATTTGTAATCTCTCCCAAATTTACTTTAATATACCTATGTAAAAATTGAGTCCAGCCTTTTTTTTTTTTTTTTTTTTTTGAGACAGGATCTTGCTCTGCTGCCCAGGCTACTCTTAGTCTCAAGGGATCCTCCCTGCCTCAGCCTCCCAAGAAGTTGGGACTACACTCACGTGCCTGGCTAGCTTTTCTATTTTTTTGTAGAGATGTGGTCTAGGTCTTGCTCAGGCTGGTCTCGAACTCCTGGCCTCAAGGGATATTCCCACCTCAACCTCACAAAATGCTAGGATTACAGGCATGAGCCACCGCACCCTGCTCTAGTTCAGCCTTTTTTTCCTCTCTCAAAATGCTCAGCAAGATGTCTCAAAGTCATTTGTTGAATGCCATCTAATTTCCATTAATTTGAATTCTAGTCCATTGATCTATCTTTCTTTATGCCAGAACAATACTGTTTTAATTTCCATATCTTTATAAAATGTTTGAATATCTTTCAGAGTAAATTTCTCTCATCAGCAAGATAGTATGGCTCTCTATTAAACAAATGTTTTCCCATGCCCCCTGAGTAAAGTTTTTGCTGTTTTTTCACAGAAATTAAATGTATAAATTTATTTATGTCTTTTATGAAAGAGAGTATTTTATTGACTTATTTTATGTTTTCTTCTTTTTGTGTTTTCCAGCTGTTTCCTTTGTCTTCTATATTTAATTCCATATTCTATGTTGTATTATAATAGTAATAAAAATGTTTTATATGCTTGAATTCTCTGTGGTAATTTAGAATTCAGAAATTCTATTTTTAATTATTTTACTAGTGTCTTTAGGCTTAGAAAAATAATTCTTAAATCTTTGTTTCTTTACCAATCACAAGAACATAAACCTTTTCATAAACCTCATGTTATTTATTTATGATTAGTCATCTATGAATGAAATAAATAGATACAGACTCAAGGTTGGCCAACAGACAAGGTATGTGGAGTTTGCTTGGCTTTTCACCTCAAAACCTGAAGACTGGGCTGATAGAGGAGCCCCCAGTAGACATTTGTTGGTGCATTTCTGCGGGATCCAGAGATGCATTCCGGTCAAGCTATAATCCATTCCAACCTGTAAATTTTCTAAACATGAGAGTCAGGTGCAGTGGGCAGTTTCCTTTAGGCAGTGTCAGACGTGGAGGCCGTACGCCTCCAGCCCTTGTCCCACGTGCACCCCTGCTCACGTGCAGCGGCGCTTCTGTCCCGGATATGGTGCTTCTCGCCTTGCTCCTGCCACTTCTGTTCAGTCGTGTGCCGGGAGTTAAGTCTCCAGATAAATTTGAAGATGATGCTGATGGGGTGGTGGGGGCTGAGCCCAGCTCATTCAGAACATGACTCCTGCACAGTTAGGAAAAGGCAATCTGTTTTTCTAGATTGTCGAGCCTTCATCTGAATTATGTATAGACACTGAAGGAAGAATCTATATATTTCCTTCCTTCTCTAGGGACATCTGCCCTGCTCTCCTTCAAAGGGTGGTGCACGCAGGAGGCAAATAAAACAACGTGTTTCTTATTTCTTCCTCTTTGTCTGCCCCACTGCAGACCTACAGCATTGTCTCGGTTATGGTTTCCCCTGCTGGTGCCGGTTTTGTGTTTTGGTCTATCCTCGTGGCGTTTTAATGGGAAGGCAGGAGGAACTGTATCAAGAACAGCATTCTGCTGCCATGCTAACCCAGAAGCCATCTATATATTTTTTTCAAAGTATATGATGTAACTTAAAACCTGCCCAAGTCAGGAAATGCAAAATTCGCAGTTCTTGTGGGAATATTGTATTACCATCTTTGTATTCACTTAAGGTATTTCACTTACGAGGCGAAGTAGTCATCTAAGATACTTCCTATTTTACATGTATTAATGCAATAGACATAGGTTAATATTTCATTAGGATTGAATTAAGCATTTACAGATGTGCATACCAAGGGTGACTATTTTAATAGTGTACTAGTTGGGGGAGGGAATAAATCCATCCATTTCAAAATGATTCCTACTAACCATAAGTGTCTCACTGTAAGAAAGGGTAGTGTTGTATCTGTTTGTTTCTCCTGGTGGGATGTTAGTAACTACCTTTTTAAGGAGTCTTGTGTAGTACCTGCAAATGTGAAAGATGTTTAAAAGCTGGGGTAGGGATGGGTGGAGGAGGTGAGATACTGAGACAACAAAAACGAAAAAAGGAGAAAATAAAATCTTAATTTTTTTCTTAGGCTTTTTTCGTTTTCAAACTATTGTTTCTTTTCTATAAAGTACATTAGTTCTATGCTTTGCTATTTTAGCACTTGTTTTTATAACTCTGCCTCTACTAACCGTATGAGCCTGGGCAAGTCCTGCATCTGAGTTCCGTCAGCTGTAAAGTGGGGGAAACTCATGGGGCAAAAGAAGTTGATTGCATGACAGAATCAATCTCCAATATTTTCTTGGCAGCTGTAGCTAAGGGCTCAAAATGGAAGTTTCAGTGAACCACACAGTCTTGGGGGTAGAGAGTGCAGAGCAAACATTTATTAATGTCTGTTAATAGACTCTGACCGGTTGGGCTGGGTGTTCACACCTGTAATCCCAATAGTTTGGGAAGCTGAGGTAGGAGAAGGCCTGGCTTGAGGCCAGGAGTTCCAGACCAGCCTGGGCAACATAGTGAGACCCTGTTTCTACAAAAAATTGTAAAAAGTAAAAAAAAAAAAATTAGACAGGTGTGGTGGTGCATGCCTGTAACCTCAGCTACTCGGGAGGCTAAGGTGGGAGGATCACCTGAGCCCAGGAGTTGGAGGTTACAGTGAGCTATGATTGCGCCACTGCACTCCAACCTGCGCAGCAGAGCGAGACCCTGTCTCAAAAAAACAAAACAACAACAAAAAGAACCCCAAAAAACAAAAAAAGAAGTCTATGATTCAGATCCTGCTAGATTCAGTGCTGAAGCACCTCATTTTAAGAACACTGAGAGAATGAAATGTGCCTAGGAGGGATTATCCAGGTGGCATAAATTAAAACACACACACACACACAAGAAAAGATTGAAGAAGAGGCAGAATATTTTAAAATTAGAATATTTTCAGTGGCTCTATGGAGAAAAGATGTTACAGTTAGCCTCTATAACTCCAGGGGCAGGGCCAAAAATAAAGCCACGAAGGAGAGTGGAGGGTGGACTGGGGAGGGGTGAGAGTAAGTTGACTCAAAGACATAATGCAGGATTTTCTCACTGTGGAGATTATTTAGCTATGGGAGAAGATGCCTGCTGAGTTGTTGCATTGTATTGTACTTATTTTATGTGTTAAGTCATAGGCTAGAGAGATAAAAATCAGGATTCCTATTTGGAGGGAACAAATAATTAGGAGATCCTTAATGTTCTTTCTAACTCTGAGATTTCTACTACGGTTTCCTATTAGAGTCTGGGATTTACAACAGAAACATAAAATTAAAGTACCTGTAATACTTTTATGTACAATTAGACTGTGCTGCAGTAGAGATGTGGATCATGAAGTCGTCTGAATCACACGGGAAGCTCCTCAAAAAAGCTGCCTTCTTTGTTCCAGAATTTCAGAGAAAATTTTTTTTACCCAATCTTTTGACAGTAAAAAAAGAAAGAATCATAGTTCTTTTTCAATGTATAACACTTCACAGTTGAGGATAACTCATTATTAAGCCTTCCCCATTTGCTGTCCAGGCTTAGCCACAGGCTGGATAAAGGAGGAGGAGGAGGGGGTGGTGTGCAGAGGAAGGGGCAGCTCAGTGTCTCTCCTGGCCCAGATTACTTAGTCCTGGGCAGACAGGAGAGGGAGGGAAAGAAACACTCCCTCTTCTGGACTAGAGACTGAAAGAAGAAAGGAGAGTATGACGGTCAGTGTAGGGTGTCAGCTTGGGGGCACTGAGGGATGCCTAGACGGCTGGTGAAGCACCATTTCTGGATGTGGTGAGGGTGTTTCCGCAGGAGATTGGCATGTGACTGAGTGGGGAAAATGCGCCCTCAGTGTGGCTGGGGCCCAGATAGAACAAAAGAGGGAAGAAGGGTGGGCTCTCTCTTTCTCTCTCTTTTTCTCTCTGTCTCTCAACTCAATTTCCCTTCTTCTCCTGCCCATGAACATCTGAACTCTGGGTTCGTGAGAACTTTGACCTTTGGGACTTGCACCAGTGGCCTCCCAGGGCTCTCAGGCCTTTGGCCTCAGAGCGAGCATTTTGCCATCAGTTTTCTTAGTTTCTCGGGCCTTCCGGCTGGGACCGAGCTATGCTATTGTTCCCTGGTTCTTCAGCTTGCAGACAGATGGCCTGTCATGGGACTTCTCAGCCTCCATAATCGTGTGAGCTGATTTCCCTAATAAATCTCCTGTCAGATATCAATATTTACCTCTGTATCTTACTGGCTCTGCCTCTCTGGAGAAGCCAAATACAGAGAGAAAAACAGAAGAACAGAGAGTGAGCCTAGAATTCTTCATGGAGGCTCAGCTCAGAGTGAGGATTGCTAACCAGGTTGCTGGGAATGCTAGGGGGAGGCAGGTGTCTGTTCTGCTTCATGTTTGGGACTCTCAACAGGGCTCATCTCAAAGGCTGTGCTGGCCAAGCCTATGGGCCACATCAGAGTGGCTTGGTGGGGCAGCATGACTTGCAGATGGAGAGCTGGAGTTTGGTTTCCTGAGTAGCAGCTGGTATTGCTGCGGCATGGTAGGACTTAGAAGTCCCCACGTGCCCCCAAACGGGTGAGTGGTCGGGAGTTAAGAGCTGATCACCTGCAGCAGGGGCTGTGCTGGTGAGGGGCAAAGAGTGAGGCTTGTCCAGGGGGCGGGTGGAAGACAAGGAGAGCCTCAGAGGGGTCTGCTATGCCCACAGAAGTGGAGAGGCACGTCAGCCAGGGAGCACCCCTGTGGCTTGATGGGGCTGAGAGACCAGATCGCACACAGGGCAGAGGAGGCTCCCAGAGCAAATGGAGGTGAGTCAAACAAAACACACCATTGCCATAGAAGCTGGCAAGAGCTCAGAGAGCCACACAGCAGCACAGATCCGGATCTAAGGCCTTCTTCCCCGAGCCAAAGTCACAGAGCCACACCCCTTCCTCATACACTAGGCACCCTCTTGTAGAGGAGCTGGAAGGATGGCAGGATGTCAGAGAGACAGAGCATTTTTGCCTAAAGGGATTGAGCATTTTCTTAAGGACACCGTGTAAATGGTTGCATCACACCAGATTGTAAGATTGGACTAAGACTTAGGAGTTTTTTCCAGCTTCCCTGTGGGTGGGGGGATCTCATGAAGCTGTGTTATGGACAACCTAAAGAAAGAACATTCTCTTTACACATCTGAGTTGGAGTATGAATACATTTTTGCCTCCATAACAAATATCAGTAGCATAAAAACTGTGACATTGACCTTGCGGACAGACACTTGTATTTCCAGTGCCTAGAACATACAATGTGCCAAATAATTATTTGCTAAATTAATAAATTAATTAATATCAATTTTCAGTAATAGGATGGAAGAACATTTTTACAAACTCATATATATTATTGTAGAAATATCAGTCACTTCCTTGGTTCGATGCAGGCTCTCTGGGGAATCTATACAATTCAGTCTCTGTCTGAAACAGGACCAGCAAGATAAGGTATCTCATCAGGGAGAAATTGAAAAGATGAAATGGAGTAGGAGGGACTAGCATTAGAAAGGACTGTGTAATAAAGGTCACTGAGAGGAGACGAAAGAAAAAAATCAATGAAAAGCAGCAAAAGACAGAAAAAAATTGTAATAGGTGGAGTTAATTTAAAGCGATGGCAAATGGAGTTGGGTTTGGATTATGTGTATAAGGCCTAACTCAGTCCATTTTATTTTTATGCTATATCCTCAAAACTCTATGTCATAAAGCACTTAACATAAAACACTCAATAAGAGAATCAATTATAGACTGGAAAAGACATAAAAATAATTAAAAATTTTTTTTGCATTGCATTTTTATGCCAATTAGTTTCAAAATGAGTTGTTGGTTTGTTGATTTGCATTTTTGCTGGTGAACACACAATTCTTCTCTTTGCATCAGCACAGCCTGATATATTCATGACATAGAATCAAAGCCACTGGAAAGAATGCTTTCATAGTTGGCTTTACAATAGAATTTCTACAAAGCTAAAGATGATTCACTCATCCCAAACACCTTTTCCTTCCTCATCCACCTCTTCCGATTCTTTTTATTTTACCAACACAGTGGATCTCATATGTGCCCCAGCATAGACGCTCCAACATCTCTAGCCTACACCAAGGATGGAAGATGTAGGTAACTCTCACGGGAAATGACTTCTCCACCTAACGCCAACCTACCTACTGAACATCGTCATTGGATATCTACTAGGCACCTAACTTAGATTTTCAAAACTGAATTCCTCATTTACCCCCAAATCCCAGTAAATGACAATTCCATTTTCCCTGATTGCTCCAAAAACTTTGGAGTTTTCTTTGACTGCTTTCATTCTTCCACACCTCAGGGCCATTCCTTCATCAAATTCTGCAGGCTCTGCCTTCACACTACAGCCCAAATCTGGTCACTTCGTGCCCGCTGTTCAGCTCCCACCCTGGGCGCAGCCATTACTGTCTTCCACCTGTATTCTTGCAGTATCTTTCCAGCTGGTCTCTCCCGGCCTTGCTAGCACAGCCAGAGTGTTTTTCCTGGATTATGTACCCCTCGGCTCAGAGCCCTTCCATAGCCTTCTATGTACTTAGCACAAAAGCCAGAGTCACGGCTGCAGCCTGCCAGGCCCTCGGCAATCTGCTCCTCACTTCACTCACTTCATCTTTTTTCACGTTCCCTGTCTCACTTGGCTCCCGACACACGGATCCCCAGAGAAGCTAGGCGTGTCATTGCCTTTGGGCCTCTGCCCTAGCTGTTTCTGGAACATTCTTGCCCAGAGAGAGAGTCAGGCTCACTCCCTCACTTCTTCCAGGGCTCTGTCCAGGAGGCACCTTGTCTCGGCAGGCTTCCCCCATGGCCGTTGTTAAAATACTGATTTCCTCCTTCTCCTCCCTTCCTGCCCCACCACACACTTTCCATCCTCCCTAACCTGCTCTACTCTTCTACATCGTCTCTGTCACCACGGGACCTACCTATATGTACTTTTCAAAAGTATTGCTGAACCTCCTGCCTCCCACATAGCATGTAATTTCTATGAGTCCCAGCCAGGGATTTTTTGGGGGGAAGGGTGGGCTGTTTGTTTGTTCTCTATGCCCCAGAGTCTAAAACAGTCCCCGACATACAGTAGATGGTTAGTAGATATTTGTTGAATGGATTGAATGATCGCTCCAGTTACTCAGCTGCCCTTGGCTAACCCTTGGCACTCACATGTACTCCAGGAGGGGTGCCTGAAGGTAAGGGAGAGGTAAAGGTGGTTACCCGGGCTGGCTTGGACGGAGCCCTTTGGGAGGGACCCTGGCACTTGGCAGCCACTTTAGGGGAGCAGACATTGTGGGTCCAGGTCTTGTTGACATCGTTCTCAGCCCATCTAGCTTTCACTGCCCGTCTCCCCTCTCCCTCCGTCACCATCACAGTGGTCAGGAAGCCGTTACGGAGGCTTTACGAAGCACTTTCTAGTTCTAGGACATCTGCCATGAGCAGCTGCAGGGCTGTAGGGCGTGGACCGCCTGATATTTTTAGGCAAAGAGAATGTTCAGCAGTGAGCTCACCCACATGAACTAGAGCAGAATAGGGTTAAACCACCTGCCCCGTTACTGCTGTGTGCCTGGTGCCTCCAAGCCCTGTTCGCAGGCTCCACGCAATTAGTCCTTGTAATTAAGGCCAAATGTAATTAGCTGGCTAATGCAGAGGGTAAGAGTGTGGACTTGGACAAACCTGAGTTCAAGCTCTGCCACTTGGTAGCTCTGAGACCTTGGGAAAGCCACCTCAATTTCCTCATTCAGAAAGTGGAAATAATAATAGTACTTGCTTAAGACAGCGGCTGTTAGTATTAGGTAATAGCTCAAACAAGTCAAACACTCGACACATCAGCACAGTGCTTAGCCCATACAGCAAGGACTTAACTGATACTAGATGCTGCCATGCTCACAGTCACTATTTCCACCCAAATTGTATAACAAAGCACCATGGGAGATTCCCGGCAAGAGGAAAATCACCCAACTCAGGGGTCCCTAACCTATGGTGAGTTGTATAATTATTTCACCATATATTACAATATAATAATAATAGAAATAAAGTGCACAATAAATGTAATGAGCTTGAATCATTCTGAGACCATCCCCCATCACCCTAATCCATGGAAAAATTGTCTTCCATGAAAACGATCCCTAGTTCCAAAAAGGTTGGGGACCATGGACCTAACTCTTACCCTGCCCTCAAATGCTTAATATGGAATATTTAGACTCTGTTGTGTCCTTGAAGTTTCTGAGTGGCTAAAACTGGGGAGAGTCCATGAGACAGAGCCTGAGGAATTAAGAAACAAAGTAAATGTTTACCTGTATTTTATGTGCTTGTTCTGTTAAACAGCTCTGTTTTCATTGATTTGGCCCAAATTGATCAGTGATTCTCAGGAGACCTTAACTATGCACTTCTCTATATAAAGTTCATTCAGCTGGGTTTTTAAAAAACTACTTTGGTATTGTGGATGTTTAGAGTATTCTTTACCGTTATTATCAACTGAAAAGTAATGTGCCTTGCTCACATACGGATTGATTGCCAATCGTGTGGCGCTACTGCAGGAAATGTGGCCCAGCATGTGTGGAGGGTATCTTGGGCTAGCTCCTCTTTCACTTGATGTATGTCTCTGTAGTTTTTGTACATATGTTAAACTAGAAGACCTCTGAGATAAAAACCGGGGTATCACTTTCGTTTGCTCTCCTCTGCAAAATCTAGTTGTGGTCTGCACAATGAATGATCTTGACCATGGGTAAGTGGCTGAATGCCTGAACATGTAATGAGACTGGGTTCCTGATGCACATTTGCATTCTGTGATCTCGGTGCTTTTTGAAATTGCAAACGGCCTCTCTCTTCAGTCCCTTAGGACTCATTCCTGCACATGCACATTCTTAGATCCACAGGTCTCTGACTCTGTGTATGTGTGTGTGTGTGAGAGAGAGAGAGAGAGAGAGAGAGAGAGAGAGAGACCTGGCCTGAGATGAGATGGCAGAAGAGGGAAAGCATTTGTTGGAGCCTATGAAGGGGGAGCCTGATGTCACCCTGGGAACTTGTCCCACAGCTCCTCTCCAAGGACTTCAGCCTGAGGTCTGTGGGAGGCACTGGAAGGAAAAAACGTTTTCATTTCCACAGGCGCTTAGAATATCCAGAGATCACTGAGCGTCTCCCGCGTGGTGAGGGACTCTGCTGCTATGGACATGTTTTGGCGACTTCAGGAGCACAAGGAGAGGACTTGTGGTACAAACAGCAGCATTCTTACAGAAGTCCTAGCAAAGGGGGCAGGATGAGGCACCCCTCCCGCAGCTGGGAACCACAGCGACATTATGATTCTCATTGCTGTCATGGATCGAGTGTGCCCGATGTGCCAGGCACAGTGCGAGCCACATTTGATCCCATTTTAAGGGGCAGAGGGAGCTAGTAAATTGTTCCAGGTCGCACACATAGCATGTGATGTATTTGATTTTTTTTTTCTTTAGAGACAGAGTCTTGCTATGTTGCCCAGGCTGGAGTGCAGTGGCTATTCACACACACAATCATAGTGCACTACAGCCTCAAACTCCTGGGCTCAAGCGATCCTCTTGCCTCAGCCTCTCAAATAGCTGGGACTACAGGCGCAAGCCACTGTGCCCAGTATGATGTATCTGATTTTGATCTTGTTAATTTGATTCTAAACCCCATGATCTTAATCACCCCTTGATAAACCCCCAGGGTTATATGAAACAGAATAGATAGTCCAGAAATAGACCCAAATACATATGAATGTTATATATATTATAAAGGGTATACTTTAAATAAGTTCAGATAAAGATAACCTTATAAATAAATGGTATTGGGACAAGTGTGCAACCATTTGAAGAAAGGCAAAGTTGGATCCCTACCTCATACTGTATACTAAGACAAACTCTATATGGATGAAATATGTTTTAATATAAACATAAAATCATACAAATGCTAGGTGAAAATAAGGACAAATTCCTTTATAACATTGGAGTAGGAGAAGCCTTCCCAATGACTCAAAATCCAAAAGTCATAAATGAAAACTAGGATAAATTCAATTATATAAAAAGTCAAAAGAAAAATGACTAAAGTAGAAAAGAATGAACTCATATCAGTAAAAGGACTAATCTTCATTTATATAAAGAGGTGTAAAAATTCATAAGATAAAGATCAATAATTCAATAGAAAATTAGGCAAAGAACATAGACTATTTACAGAGAAAATAAGCAAATGATTCTTAAATATATGAAAAGCTCTCATCCTAACTCATAATAAAAGAAATACAATGAGACACCATTTGAAATAGTGTTGAAGTATCAATTTTTTCCTATCTGATTTGCAAAAGTCCAAACATTTGACAACATACTCTGTTGGTGAGTCTTTGGGAAAATAAGGCATTCCCCTATACACACTGTTAGTGGGAGTCTACAATGCTACAGCTCTGCGGAGGAAAATTTGATAATATCTATTAAAATACAAATGCATTGATTTTTCTGACCCAACCAGCCTACTTCTGGAAATTTATCCTACATATCTACTTGCACATGTACAAAATGACAGATGCTTACCTTAAGTCCCTGCTCATTGTTTACCTTGGTAAAGATTGGAAACAACCCAAGCATCCATCAGTTGTGATATGATTGAACTAGGGTAAGTACATACTATGGAAATGCATTTGTAAAAATGAGAGGGAAAATTACATAGGAACCCTTCTACATATTGATTTGCTAAAATATACCAGGTGTATTGCCAAGTGAAAAAAGCAAGGCACAGAACAAGGTGTATAGTTTGTTACTTTTTAGGTAAAAAAAAAAGGGAGAAAATAGAAATATATATTTGTGCTGGCATAAAGAAAACTGGAGACAAATGTGAAGTAGTAAGTGATTGTCTCTAGCGGGAAAGGCATACAGAACAAGCTGGATCGGGGATGGGACAGAAAATTTTCACTGTAACTTTTTATATTGTTTTGATTTTGCAAGACCCAGAGGATGTATTATCTAATAAAAATAACTCCAAGAACTTAATTGCCTATGTATTTGTGTTTGCCAGCCGCCTTCCTTAGCACCGTGTGCTGGTCTTAGCCTGGGACAAGAGGCTGACCTAGTTTTGGTGTATCTTCAAAACAGTGAACTGATTCCAGAGTTACCGGCTACGTGAATTAGAACAAGGTCAGTTGTATCTGTTCCAAGAGTGTCGGTAAGAGAAGGCTGAGCAGGATAATTTTTTAAAGATTTCGGAAGAGTCTTATAATTGAGTATTATTAGGCCCAAGAATGACTATAATCCAGTGTAAAATTATAAGTGGCATGCCCCAAGAGAAATGAAATTCTCAAGACTATTCCAGAAGAGAGATTCAGGTCAAGGTCAACACAGGCTCTACTGTCAGCTCTGTGACATTCAGGAGCCCTCTGCGTGTCTAACCCATCTGATGCCAAGGAGGAAGTAGGTCTCAGAACCAGAGGCCTGGCAGGGACGGGGGATCGAGGTAGACCTTTAGCCTCCATCATCCTTTGAAAGACAGCAGAAGGAGTTGAAATCGAGAAAAGGTTTAACTGGACAAAAAGAGTAAGTAGCCGGGATCAAGAAGGTTAAGTAGGAGATAAAATGAAGGAGAAGGGAACTACGTTTTTCCAGTGCCTACTGTTTGCCAGTATTTTGCTGTTAACTCCTCATAACAACCCAGGGAGGTAGATTTTTATTATTCATGTTTTAAAGACAAGGAAAAGTAATGGAGTCAGATCCCTTCAACGCCACTGTCTGTGCTTGTCGTACTGAGACTTTCAAGTTTGCATTTAGCAACAGGCTCTTCTAGAAGTTGTCAGCCTTTTCCAAAAGCCCCCGTTTCTTCTGGTGTCCCTGGCTCCAGCTTCCAACCAATAAGAGGAAGCCTTGAAGCCTTCCAGGACCTGCCATGGGACTTCCAGAGCTTCTTGTGTGACATGTTCTCTTGCGTTTTTCCTGCTGGTCATTGACGTCTCCCTGCCCTGGCCCCAGTCTCACACCTAGTCCGTGTTACAACTCTTGCAGATGCCTCCTGGAAGCATGGCTATCTTCTTTGAGAGTTTTGGTTTGTGTTTAGAGCATTTCTCTCCAGGAACTTGCTCTGGGACTGGTTTAGTTCCCAGTCTGAGCGGTACCACTATGTCAAAATCCAAGTTGTCCTTTCCAGCCTGGCATCCAGGTAGTGTCTTGGCACCGCGTTACCCGTACTGTCCACTCAGGTCTCGCTCACCGTTTCGAGAAACTGTCTGATGTGTTAGGGAGAAGGCCATGCCTTCGCTTTGATTTGAGAGGCTTTATTTTGGGGTAGAGGGTCTTTCTAACATCATCTCCTTTGTGTCTGAATTATGGGTCGTGATGCCAACCCTTGAGGTGCCAGGTTGCGTGGCCAGATTTGCCTCTAGACCTTTGGAGTCGCCGTACTCAGGGAAGCCAGCAATCGTGTTTGATCTGGCCTCGGTGGGGATGGCTAATTCAAGCGTTTCCCTCCAAGCCCAGCACTTCCCAACCACCCACAGAGACAGCACATCCTTCTCTTATCTGCAGCCTACGTGCTCCTCCTGCCTGCCCAGCCTCCTTTTATATGCTGCCTCTTCTAGAATCAATAAAATGTCAAATACGCTTAATCACTTAAATATCAGTTTTGTGGTACGATTCATCTGACTGAGGTATAAACATACATGTATAAGCATGTGTAAGACACGCTGTATGCTGGTGTTTACCCAAGCTAATGTGCTGCCATCCTGAGGCGTTTTGTACCATTTTTTTCTCTCCAAGTCTGTCAGTGACAGCCCAGTGACCTTCCCTCTGAAACAAGGCTGTATCTGTGAAGTTAACTTCCAGTGCTGTACACATTTTGACTTGTAAGTCATAAAGGGACATCCACAAGTCTTGACTCTTTATAGATAAATTTAACACATACATATGTATCATCCCCGGGTGCCTCAGATTAGAGGCCTTTGGAAGAACGCAGTGTTCATTTATATTCTTCTCATAGCTGGAAACCGCATTAAGCAGTTACTTTTTATTGATAAGCCTAGAGCCTGCAGGCCTGAGTTCTGTCTCCTGCTGGTCATTCCTCCGGCCAGCCTCTTGGAATAGCTAAGAGTCCTGTGTCAGAAGAGGGATCTAGAAGAGATGCCACTGGCAGTTGCAGTCCCTGCTTGAACTCTGGGAAACAAACCGCCCACTTTCCACACTGTTGCAATTTACTACAAGTCTTAGCAGGAACAGTCCCTGTTTCAGCCTGGCACCCAAATGTCTGGAGTTTGGAAATTTATAATTGAAACTTGAAAGAGCTACCAGTACTTCTTGGGAGGGAAGAAAAGGTTGAAAGGCTTTCTTGCAAACACTGTTACTTACGCATGCCAGGTAATTTATAATGCCAGTTCTCTGCCTCTGTTGCCTGGGTAAGAGCAAGTCTTCCATTTCTGGGGAGGACATCTGTGCCTCTCCTCAGCCTGATGTCACAGCCAGCTTTTCATGGCTCTGAGTCTCCCCATTCTGGAAACTGCACAGGCGTAAGTGGAGATGCAGGTGGGAATGTTCAGCAGGTACGAATGAATTCTGCCAACCATGAGCTCACATTCCTGTTTGCATATAAATATCCCCTAAGATTTAAAAAAGTCGAAGTGAAAAGTGTAAGTCAAACGATTTTCTACCTTCTTCCTTAAGGCTCAGTGACAGAAACTGACAGGAGAAAAACATTTAGCTCAAGCAGGTGACCTGAGCATGTTTAAATGTACGTTCATATCTCTGTCTTTTAAAATTCTAAACTTTCCATTTTAAATAGTTGTTTAATAAACTTTATTTTTATATTATGAAACTTATAAAGCATGACTGTAAAATTTGTGAAAAACCAGAAATAAATAAGGAGGGAAAAAATCCCAATCATCACCATACCATCCAAAATCAAGTGCTATAGCATTTTGGTGTATTTTCTTCCAGCCAGGATTTTTAAAGCTCTGGCTTTTAAGATTTTGCTTTTTCATTAAAAAAACAAAAACGGATTCCTTTGCCAATATTTGCCTCACTAAATACAAAGCAAACCTTATAAAGACCACTCCAAGGGGTGTGTCAAAGGAAAACACACTTTTCTCAATCACTACTGAGCTGTATAGACAGGCCTGGGGGCCTCTTGCTCTCCCCAATTTTTTTTAAAGGTTGAGCTGAACCTTTTTCACAGCCTAGGAAGTAACCTTCCCTTCTCTCCTTTTGGAATCTAAAAATTAAGGTTTCAAGGAGTGGACACTGGTTTCGCCTTATGCAATTCTCTGGCAAACAGGCTCCCCACCCCCTGCCCCCCTTGGGACATAGTTTATCAAACATCCCGTCTGAAAGTGTTATTTACACTTGAAGGGGTTCAAGAAATGCCACCCCAAAATATGGAGCTTTGGTGTGTGATTACTTTGCACTGAGGGCGCCTGATGCAGGCAGTGGCTTTCTCTGCCATCCCCTCATCTGCCCGAAGAGGAATCCTCCAAGAGGAGCTCAACTGTCACGAATCCTGTCCCAGGAATCTTGTCCACCAAGAAAGGAGACGGCACACCGCGCTGGGGCAGACTATCACCAATTGTTCTGAGGGCTGTTCCAGACAACTTTTGTTACCCAGGAGACTTTTCATCTGTATCGTAAGACAACCTTTATTCACCGCACATTTCTTGCCCTCACCCTCCCATACTTGTGTCTCCACCAGCCCCAGAAGCCCCAAGCCCCTATTCCTTCCTGTAGCTCTGGATGCTATACAGGCTCCAATCTTGGAGTCTCATATTTTGTGGTACTCCTGTGTGTACATAATTAAATATGGCTTTTTTCTTGTTAATTTGTCTTACGTCAACTTAATTTGTAGCTCAGCCAAGGAACCTCGGAGGGTGGAGGGAAGCCATTTTTCACTCCTCTACACACTCTTAGTCTGTCCTCTAAACTCAGTCCCTGGGAATCAGCAGCTTCCCTCCAAGGAGACAGGTGTCCCCTTAGTAGCCCCTTCAGTGAGCAGGATGCCCTGAGAGAGGGAGCAGGACTGACCAACCCACTGTCAGGATATTTCTGGGGTCAGTTCTATTTCAGAGGAGCTAGGCTGAAACTTGACGAGATTAATCAGCATGTGAAGGAAATCTAAACACAGGCTGGAGGAGTGCCACAAAAGACATTAGCACACAAACACACACAAACTCTTCTCTCTTTCCCCCTCTCCCTTTGTGCCATTAGATTCTGGTGGAGCTTCCATTCATTTTTGCAAAGTTTGATGAGAATGCCATAGGAAAATGGGTTCTGGGGTATATGCAGGAACAGCGACATAATTTGTGGGTCTCCATACAAAATGAAAATGCAAGATCCCTTGTTCAAAAACTCTTAAGAATGTCATGGTGATAACAGGAGAACGTTCAACTGAGTACAGGATCCTTCCGAGTGTGGGATCCTGTGCGACTGCCCACGGAGCCTGCGTGTGTGGTTCACGCCCTCACACACGCGTATGCATGTGTCTGGTCTGGGTTTAGGGATCTGCTTTGCATGTAGAGAACTGGACTTTACTTTCTTTAACCACTTCAGGACCGCACTCACTGGCCCAAAACCTCGCCCACAGCCGGCACTCACAGTCCGCACCGCAGTGTGTGCTGCGTATTGACGACGCATCCGTTTTGCTCTTGCTCTTTGCTCTTTTGGGGGAAAGCTTTAAAGCACTGAAAGCTTGTTTTACTTTACAGGCAGCTTTCCTTGTAATGTAAATCAGAATAGGTAACATAGACATATATGTTTTCATTACGTTATTTTTAAATGTTCACAATTTTATTTTGATAAATGAAAAATTAGAAAAGTCATATCACGACTGTCGGCTAAAGTCGACGCTCGGCTGTGCGCGTTCGTCTGTGGCTGTCGACTATAGTCGACGCTGGTACCGAAGTGGTTAAAAATGGGGAGTAGAGATGGCCTCTGGTGGTACCAGATAGCCTCTAATAATATCAGCTGTTAATGATTACTTAATTCAGGGTCAGAAATTAAACTGGCAAGTGACTCAAGAGGAGTAAAATATTGATTGATACATTATCAGTGAAGAAAAGATGAATAGCTTTATTTCTTCCCATTATGTTCCCAGTCTCACTCGTTTCCTATAAGTTATCATACATTTTATACAAAGAAACACTTATTCTAGGAACTCTTTGGGAGCAGGGTCCATTTGGGTTTCACTTCCAGCTCTTCCAAGGCACTTAGCACAGTGCTTGGCACTTGACTGACAGTGTTGAATGAATCAATTCAGAAATTGCCAGAATGCCAGGGGTGAGAGAATGAAGGGACAAATGGATACCTAATGCCTTTACATATATATATTAAAAAAAAAAAATTCTGTCCCGGGCAGAGCAGAGAGAGAGACACAATTGAACCATGTTCAAGCTTCGGTGGAGAAGAATAAACAAGGGAGAGATTATACATAATTATAGACAATCATGTTTCAAGGGATAAACAGCAATCAAAAGCAAGGAGGTGCTGAAGCCTGGCCCCTTTCCAGTCTCAGCCCAGGAACCGGCAGTGGAAAGAAAGCCCTGGGTAGGAAATATTCCTCATAAGAACTATTTTCAGTCAGTTAGGGAATGGCCTATTGAGTTGTTTTGTGTTGTTTTGGTTTTACTTTTTCTGCCCAGGGGTGGGTGGGCAGTTATGGAGCTTCTCTGGCTATTTCTTTTGCACTTGGAGGTTTTTGTTTGTTTGTTATTTTGTTTTGTTTTGTTTGGTAATGCTTTAGGCAAAAAAAAAAAAAAAATCAACTCTCCAAAGGAACACTGAAGCCAAAGCCAAATCATTTGAAATGCTTGGCTAGTCCAGAGGAAAAAAAGAATTTCTGAACCCAAATCTCTCCACTTGTTTAATACATCACAGCATAGCACATTCAAATTTTATTATTTGCAAAAACAAACACACTTAGAGATCCAATTTCTGCCCGAGCCAACACAAAAGACCAATAAGATGTGGATAACTCAGACCCCAAAAACATGTTTTGGGGGAAAAATTACATTTCATTTGCACATTTTGTGGCCAAATTATCCAAATAATTATACCTAGATCTCTGCTGGGTGATATCTACAGAGCCTTGACTATATCTTTTTCTGAGCTTAGGCAAACTGGTGGCATTAAGAATTAGGTGAATACTGTCAAGACTGAATCGGGGTCAGGAGAGCCCAACCCTTGACCATTCTACCTGCACCGGGTGGCTGTGGCCTAGGCCTAGGAGGAAACGGCACCAAGCCCTGCTCAGAATGTGCTCTGCATCCCCAAAGGCCCGAGCACCATCAGGGTAATCTTCCCCTCTGTGCTTAAATTAAATGTGTATTTCACACATAATTATAGGTTCCATGGGGCTTCCAAGATGGTATCCACATGAATTAATCATGTTAAGCTTCTACACAGGTAATTAACCAGGTAGAAATAGCCCGAGGCATCGAAATAACCAAAACTGCTTCAGTATTGGGACATTGAAACACCTTCAGAGGCCTAACAAGGGTGAGGCCCCAGAGACAGTGGTTCTTAGACATTAGGGTGTGCATTTGTATCACATGGGAATCTTGTAAACGTTGAAAACTTGAATCTTCGGCTTCACCCTCTGAGTGTGACTAGGTGAGCTGGGGTGGGGAGCCAGGAATCTGCACGTTGTAAAACCACATGATTCTGATGAAGGTGCTCGGAGGCTCGTGCTTGGAGAAGTGTGCTGTAGGTTTGCCAGCTTGAGCAAGCACCTGGATGACTGGGAGGTGAAAGGAGGTCCAGACAACACACTTTGAGACCCGCTATTATTTGAAAACCTTGACATTCAAAGCCTGGCCCCTAGGCCAGCGGCATTAGCATCACATGGAAGCTTGTTAGAAATGCAGAACTCTAGCCCCACACCACACATTAGCAATCAGGATCTGCTATTTACTAAGACTCCCCCCCCCCAAATGATTCCCATCACATGAGGTTTAGAGGAGAGTTGATTTAGATCATCACGGCGGTTTGCAACCTTAAGTGAACATTGGCATCATCTGGGAAGCTTTTAGAACATACCGATTCCTGGGACCTAGCTCTAGAGATTTTGGTTTCATTGCTCTGGGTGTAGCCCAGTCATCAAGAGTTTGAAAAGCTTCCCACATGATTCTCATAGGCAGCCAAGGTGGCAAACCACTGGCACAGAAGATGCTGGATGAGTACTTGTTAGGTGCTTGTTGATGGCAATTTCCAGTGTTGCTGAGGAGACACCTTCTGTTTAGCTGGAGTCTTCAGCTTGCCAAGTCCCCTCGGTACACAGGGCCCCACCCCACCGAGCATTCCCAGCCCTGACACCACAGGCCACGGGAGAAGAAGAATCTCAGAAGGTGAGCACACACACAGAAAACAGCACAGGAAAGAGAAAAAAACTTTAAAAAAAATCCTGTAATTAGTATTCTTGGTGAGATTTGAGAGGACATTGCAGTGATAAAAAAGCTGCCAATGAAAAAGGAGCAGTCTGAGAACAAGGCAGAGTTCTTAGAGATGGAAAACATAGTTGAAATAAAACTCTCAGTAGAGCAGTAAAGGGCAGAATGGATATTACAAAATGAGGAACTAGTGAATTATGAAAGCGGTTTCCAAATGCCCAACTAGCTGAATTAAAGTCACTAATCATCCAGAGCACTTTGTTGAAAAGAGTCTCTGGGCCCTGCCCTAGACCTGTACAATCAGGCCACCAGGTGGCCGCTGAAGAGCCGTGTCTTTTAACAAACACCTGGAGGTGATTTTGATGGGCTACCAGATTTTGGAACCACTCAATTAGGGGACAAGCCTAAGGGATTCTCCCAAACTCCTAAGAAAGAGAGGAAATTTTGAAAAACTACAAACAGTAAGGGAGTCAGAAAGGGTCACAGTGTTGCAAAAGTCCTTTGGGGCCAGGGCTAGGGCCAGGAGGTCAGTTGCTGGTGGCCCTTCCCCTACATGTGAGTGGTGACTTCCAGGTTGTAGAATGCTGTGGCCTTGGATGGAGGACAGATCTTGGAAATATACTACATGTGACAGAAGTTCCAGAAGTAGATAAATGAGCAGGTGCAGATGAAATTATCAAATAAATGATAGATTGTCTTCAGATCAAAAGGGCTACCAAATGCTATTTTTAGCAACTTATTAAAATACAATCCACGTATCATATAATTCACATTTAAAGTGTACAGTTTCATGGTTTTTAGTATATTCAGAGTTATGCAGCTACCCTCACTAATTATAGAACATTTTCATCACAAGAAACCTCCAAGAAACCCCCCCAAGAAACCCCATTACTCACTAGAAGTCATTCTCCATTCTCCACCTTCCACTCCACCACTGCCATAGGCAACCACTAATCCACTTTCTATCTCTCTATATTTGTCTGTTCTGGACCTTGGACATAAATGGAATCATACAACATTGGTCTTTTGTGACTGGCTTATTTCACATAGAATGTTGTCAAGCTTCATCCGTATTGTAGCACATATTAGTACTTTGTTTCTTTTATGGCTGAATAATATTCCATTGTATAGATATACCACATTGTGTTTATCCATTCACTATTTGATGGACATTTGAGGCATTTCCACCTTTTTTATTATTATGAATAACGCTCTAAACATTTGTATACACGTTTTGGTGTAGGCATATGTTTTCCTTTCTCTTGGGTATATACCTAGTTGTAGAATTTCTGGGTCAGAGGAACTCTCTGTTTAACATTTTGAGGAACTGAAAAACTGTTTTTTAAAGTAACTGCACCATTTCACAATCCCACTAGCAGTACATGAGAATATTGCTCACCAACACTTGTCATTGTCTGTCTTTTTTTTTATTGTAACCATATTAGTGAGTGTGAAGTGATATCTCCTTGTGGTTTGAATTTTCATTTGCTTGATAGCTAAGCATATTTTCATGTGCTTATTGGTCACTTGTATATCTTCTTTGGAGAAATGTTTAAGTCCTTTGCCCATTTTCAACTGAGTGGTTCATGTTCTTATTGTTGAGTTGTAAGTATTCTGCATGTATTTGGAATACCAAACCCTTCCCAGACATAAGATTTGCAAAATACTTTCTCCCATTGTTTGGGTTGTCTTTTAACTTTCTTAATGGTTTCCTTTGAAGCATAAGAATTTTAACTTTGAAGTCCAATTTATCTAATTTTCTTTTATCATTTGTGCTTTTGGTATCATAACTAAGGGGGCTTTGTCTGACCCACGGTCACAAAGATTTAATCCTATGTTTTCTTTGAAGAGTTGTATAATTTTAGCTCTTTCACTTAGATCTATTATTCCTTTAGACTTGCTATAATATTTGTGTCTATGGTGTGAGGTAGGAATCCCACTTCCTTGTTTAAATGTGGATAGCTAGTTGTTCTAGTATGAGTTGTTCCAAAGACCATTCCTTCCCCCCTTCAATCATCTTGGAAACTTTTTTGAAAATCAATTGACCATAAAGATAAGAATTTATTCCTGGATTCTCCATTCTGTTCCATTGATCTATATATCTACTCTTATGTCAGTCCACACTGTCTTGCTAATTGTACCTTTGTAATAAATTTTGAAATTGGGAAGTTTAAGTCCTCCAACTTCTTTTTAAAAATTATTTTGGCATTCTAGGTCTCTTGCATTTCCATATACATTTTAGGATCAGCTTGTCACTATCAGGTGAAAAAAGCTCCAGCTGACAGGGATTTTATTGAATCTGTAGATCAAATTGAGGCATATTGCCATCTTAACAAAATTGTCTTGTGATCCATGAACATTTACTTAGGTCTTCCTTAATATCTTTAAACATTTTTTGCAGTCTTCAGAGTACAAGTTTTCATTTCTTTTATTAAATTCATTTCTAAGTATTCTTTTGTGATGCCATTGTAAATGAGATTGTTTTCTTTCTCAATTTTATTTTCAGATTTTTCATTACTATTGTATAGGAATATACTATACCCTCTATTCTGTAACTTTGCTGAACTTATTAGTTCTAGTAGTTTTTTAGCAGATTCCTTAGGATTTTCTATCTATAGGAGCATGTCATTTGCAAACAAAGATAGTTGTACTTCTTCCTTTCCAAACTGGATATGTTTTATTTCTTTTTCTGGCCTAATTTCCCTGGCTAGAACCTCCAGCACAATGTCCACAAGGATGGACATCCTTGTTTTAATCCTAATCTTAGGGGAAAACATCCAGCCTTTCACCATTAAGTATGATGTTAGCTGTGGGTTTTTGTAGATGACTTGTATGAGGCTGAAACAGTTCCCTTCTGTGTTAGACAGAATAGTGGTTCCCCAAGATTCCTATATCCCTGGAACCTACAGGTGTCAGGTTACATAGCAAAGGGAAATTAAATCATCAGGTACAATTAAGGTTGCAAATCTCTAAGAGAGATTATCCTACATTATTTAGGTGGGCTCAGTGTAATCACAAGGGTCTTTAAATGTGAAAGAGGGGCCAGTTGTGGTGGCTCACCCCTGTGATCCTAGCACTCTGGGAGGCTGAGGCAGGAGTATTGCTTGAAGTCAGGAGTTTGAGACCAGCCTGAGCAAGAATGAGACCCCGTCTCTACTGAAAATAGAAAGAAATTAGCTGGATGTGGTGGCACGTGCCTGTAGTCCTAGTTACTTGGGAGGCTGAGGCAGAAGGATCGCTGGAGCCCAGGAGTTTGAGGTTGCTGTGAGCTACGATGATGTAACTGCACTCTAGCCTGGGTGACGGAGTGAGACTGTCTCAAAAAAACAAAAACAAAAAAAAAGTGAAAGAGGGGGCAGAAAAGTAAGAGAAAGGGATATGACAATGGAAGCAGAATCAGAGAAATGCTACATTGCTTTGAAGATAGAGGAAGGGGGCTATGAGCCAAGGAATGCAGGCAGCCTCCAGAAGCTAGAAAAGACAAGGCAATGGATTCTACCTTAGATCTGCCAGAAGGAACACAACCTTGCTGACATCTTGACTGTATCCCAGTAGCCCAGAAGTATTAGACTTCTAACCTACAGAGCTATAAGATAATTGTGCTGTTTAAGCCTACGGTCCCCAACGCCCAGGCTGCGGCCCGGTATCAGTCCATGGCCTGCTAGGAAAACAGGGCTGCATACACTGCTTGAGCCCCACCTCCCTACCATCCATGGAAAATTGTCTTCCACGAAACTGGTCCCTGGTGTCAAAACGGTTGGGGACCGCTGGTTTAAGCCCCTAAGTTTGTGGTAATTTTTCATAGCAGAAAATTTTCATCCCAAGTAGAAACTCTGTACCTACTGAACAGTAACTCCCTATTGCCCCATCCTCCCAGCCCCTGGCAACCTTTTGTCTGTATGAAGTTGACTGTTCTAGGTACCTCATATAAATAGAATTGTACAGTATTTGTCTTTTTGTGACTAGCTTATTTCATTTAGCAAGTATCTTCAAGGTTCATCCATGTGCATTAGAGTTCTCCAGAGAGACAGAACCAACAAGACATGGATGAAAAGGGATTTATTAGGCTCATTGGCTCACGAGATCATGGTGGCTGAGAAGTCCCACAACCAGCCATCTGCAGGCTGGAGACCCGGGGATGCTGGTAGGTGGTGAACCCAGAGCCAGGGAAGCGGACGGCACAACTCTCATCCTGCAATCCAAAGCCTGAGAAGCTGTGGGGGCCACTAGTATAAGGCCTGAAGTCCGAAGGCCAGAGACTCTCGAGTTCTGAAGTCCACAGCAGGAGGAGAGTGTTTCCCAGCTCCTGGGGAGAGAAACCGACTCACCTTTTCTGTTTTGGTCTATCAGAGCCCCGGCTGATTGGATGGTGCCCTGAGGGGCAGATCTACTCCGACTCATATGCTAATTTTTTTCCAGAAACACCCTCACTCTAGGTATTCCTTAATCCAGTCAAGTTGACACCTAAAATCAACCATCACACCATGTCAGAGTGTGTGTCAGAATTCCCTTCCTTTTTAGAAAGGCTGAATAAATTTCCGTTGTATGTGTATACCACATCTTGTTTATTCATCCACCGGTAAATGGACACTTGGGTTGCCTCCACCTTTGTCTATTGTGAGTAATGCTGCTATGAACATGGATGTACAAATATCTGTTTGAGTCCCTGCTTTCAATTATTTTGGAAAAAGGAATTGCTGGATCATATGGGAATTCTGTTTTTAATTTTTTAAGGAACAACTGACTACACTATTTTTCCTAGCAGCTGCACCATTTTACATTCCCACCAGTCTAGCATTTTAAGTTGGGCTTTTCTGAGACAACATGCCTCCTAACAGATATACCCATTTCCACGGGTATATCTCAGGGAGATATACCTCTCAGGGAGCCTCTGAGGGAGCCTCTCAGAGAGGCTCAGGCATAGATCCAAGTCAAGCTAGCCAGATTCTTTGGAGTTTTTATGCCAGAGCTATTTGCAGAAACTACTCTTTCTACTAGGATTATACATTATTTAGGGATTGAAGCAGCTACATGTAACAGAAAACTCAAGTAACTATGACATAAACAAGATAGGAGCTTATTTTCTCATGTAAAAGAAGCTTGATATAGGCATTCCAGAATGGTATGACAGTTTCACGGTATCTTCAATGACTCGAGATTGTCCTGTCTTCCTGGTTAACTTTATTAGCATATAGCTTCCCTCCTTAAAGATACTTCATGGTCACAAGATAGCTGCTATAGTTCTAGCAGTCACATCCATGTGCCAGTCAGGGAAAAGGAAAGGGCAGAAGGATGCATACTGAGTCAACACCCTTTAAAAATTTGACTGTAACCCTGACTTATGACTTTTATTTTTGGGTAGAACTGAGTCCTACCCATGAGAGAGTCTCAGAAATGTTGTTTTTACCTGGGCACATTGATTTCCAAAATAAAAATTGGGGTTCTGTTAGGATACTGAGTAGACTAATATCAATCTCTGCCACAGAGTGTTAAGCCTACAGAAAGTGAGTCTAGAGTTTAGGTAGCCATTTGGCAGAGCAAAAGGATGGAGCCTACCCAGGGCTTAGAAACAGAAGTCTGACTTCACTTGATTCCTTGTTCCAGCTGTACCTTATAGATACTTAAGCCCACTATATTCCTGTTTCTCACAAGTTAGTTTAAAGTGGGTTTTTGTCATGTGCAATAGAAATAGTTCTGATTGATGCAAGGGTCACCAGAAAAGATCAGGTAGATAAATTATAGTACATCTAAATAAATTAAATCAACCTAAGGTATATCCTTAGAATAAAATTCATGTGGATACTACAATTAAATGTGTACATTTGTATGCAGTAGTCCCCTTATCAGCTAGAAATACATCCCAAGATCCCAGTAGATACTGGAAACCATGGATCATACCAAACCCTACATAGACATACTTTTTTTTTTCTCGTGCATGCATACCTAAGATAAAGTTTAATTTATAAATTAGGCACAGTAAGAGACTAACAACAGTAATTAATAATAAAGTAGAACAATTATAACAATACCCTGTAATAAAAGTGATGTGAATATGGTCTCTCTCTCTCAAACTATCTTATGCTACACTCACCCATTTCAGACCAGTTGACTGCAGGTAACTGAAACTAAAGAAAGTGAAACCATGGATAAGGGGAACTACTAAAGGTGTATTTATTTCTATCTATATCTCTCTGAAAAACATCTTTAAAAATATACTAAAATGTTAATGGTGATTTATCTTTATCTCTGAGTGATGGGACTTTCAATAATATTTACTTTCTTCTTTATATCTTTCTAAGTGCTGCATAGTGAACATGTGTTACTACTTTTTTGTTTGTTTCTTTTGTCTTATTTTTTCTCCAAAAGAACTTTAAATCTTTTCAAGCTCTCTTATTAGCCAATGTCTGGGACCCCTCAGAATTGTTTACCATGCTACCTGGTCAAGATGATCTAAAATGCTCAACATCACTAATCATCAGAGAAATGCAAATCAAAACCACAATGAGATATCACCTAACCCCAGTGAGGATGGATTTTATAAAAAAGTTCCAAAACAATAGATGCTGGTGTGGATGGATGCGGAGAGAAAGGAACACATATACACTGTTGGTGGGACTGCAAACTAGTGCAAGCTCTATGGAAAATAGTATGGAGATTTCTTAGAGAACTAAAAGTAGACCTACCATTTGATCCAGCAATCCCACTAGTGGATATTTACCCAAGGGAAAAAAAGTTATTTTATCAAAAAGACACTTGCACTAGAATGTTTATTGCAGCACAATTCACAATTGCAAAGATGTGGAATCAACCCAAGTGCCCATCAGTTCATGAGTGGATTAATAAAATGTGATATGTGTATACCATAGAGTACTACTCAGCCATAAAAAATGAATTAATACTTTTTGCCACAGTCTGAATGGAACTGGAGACCATCCTCCTAAGCAAAGCATCACAAGAATGGAAAAACAAACACCATAAGTACTCACTATTAAATTGGAACTAACTGATCAACACTCATGTGCATAGACAGAAGTAAAACTCAATGGAAATCATGCAGGTGGGAGAGCAGAGGAGAGGATGGGTGAAATCATACCTAATGGGTACAATGGGGTCCTCAAACTTTTTAAACAGGGGGCCAGTTCACTGTCCCTCAGACCATTGGAGGGCCGGACTATAGTTTTAAAATAAAACTATGAACAAATTCCTATGCACACTGCACATATCTTATTTTGAAGTAAAAAAACAAAATGGGCAAAAAACACCCGGAGGGCTGGATAAATGTCCTCGGCGGGCCGCATGTGGCCCGTGGGCCATAGTTTGAGGACGCCAAATGATCAGCACACTCATAACTTTGACTCAAGCAGTACAAAAGTAATCCATGTAACCAAAACACTTGTACCCCTGTAATATTCTGAAATTTAAAAACAAAAATTGCTAGGGGAGCTGCTGCTAGCTGATGCTCCTTCCATAAAAGGCCACTGCTGTGGACCTGACATCGAGAACTCTGTTGCTGAGGCTCATCAAGATGATGTAGTTGCAAAACACGTACGCCAGGAGTTGTCTGATCCAACTGAGTGGATGGGTTATTTAAGGTTGACAGCTGAAAGCATAAGATACGACTTCCTTTTTTGAGAAGTAAACAGCGGTGAGCTGTATCTTTAGAGTGCTGAGTGCTCATGCTCCTGTAGTGTGCTAGAGCCAACATGCATACTTAATAATTATTTCAGTATGTTTCCGTAAAAAACAAATCTTATACATTTCTCCACAAAATAAAAGAAGGAAAAAACCGTAAAGAAATAGTGATAAGATACAGCTCTATGTAACACCACTCACATTTAGGATTATAGTTGCCTGTGTTCACCTGGCAGGCGTGCCGTGGCAAAGGCACAGTAGGTGGCTTAAACAATAGAAACGTATTTCCTCGCATTTCTTGAAGCTAAAAGTCAGAGATCAAGATGTTGGCAGGTTTGGTTCCCCTCTCTGTCCACCCACCAGCTTTTAAGGTATAAGTGACAAATACTAATTGTATATTTTAAGGTATACAACATAATGTTTTAATATGTATATATTGTGGAATGATTAAATCAACTAATTAACATATCCATTACCTCACATACTTGTTTTTTTGTGGTGAGAACATTTAAGATCTACTCTCCCTGCAATTTTCAAGTATATAATATTTATTTATTTTTGAGACAGTGTCTCGCTCTGTTGCCTGGGCTAGAGTGCTGTGGCATCAGCCTAACTCACAGCAACCTCAAACTCCTGGACTCAAATGATCCTCCTGCCTCAGCCTCCTAAGTGGTTGGGACTACAGGTGCACATCACCATGCCCAGCTGGGTTTTTTTTCTATTTTTCATAGAGATGGGGTCTGTCTCTTGGCTCAGGCTGGTCTAGGACTCTTGGCCTCAAGCAAACCACCCACCTTGGCCTCCCAGAGTGCTAGGATTATAGGCGTGAGCCACCGTGCCTGGCCAATGTGTTACTATTAACTTTAGTCACCATGCTATACAATGCATCTTCACAACTTATCCATCCTGTATAATAAACCTTTGTATCCTTTAACTAACATCTCCTTATTTCTCTGTCATGCCCTCCCCTCAGCCCCTGGCAACCACCATTCTACTCTGCTTTTATGAGTTCCACTTTTGCAGATTCCACCTATAAGTCAGATCGTGCTATATTTGTCTTTTTGTGCCTGACTTATTTCGCTTATCATAATATCTTCCACATTCATCCATGTTGTCACAAATGACAGAATTTTCTTCTTTTTAAAGGCCGAATAGTATTCCATTATTATATACTGTATGCCACATTTTCATATCCATTTATCTGTTGATGGACACTTAAGTGGGCTCCATATCTTGGCTACTGTGAAGAATGCTGCAAAGAGCATGGGAGTGCAGACATCTCTCCGACATACTGACTTCGTTTCACTTGTACGTGTATACCCATAAGTGGGATTGTTGATCATATGGTGGTTCTATTTTTAATTTTTTGAGGAAACTCCAGGCTGTTTTTCATAATGGCTATACCAATTTACATTCTCATCAACAGTGTATAAGGGTTCCCTTTTCTCACATCCTCACCCACACTTGTTATCTTTTATCTTTTTTATAACAGCCATCCTAATAACAGGTATGAGGTGATCTCATTGTGCTTTTAATTTGCATTTCCCTGATGGTTAATTATGAGCATTTTTTGATATATCTGTTGACTATTTGTATGTCTTCTTTTGAGAAATATCTATTTAGGTCCTTGCCCATTTTTTAATTGGGTTATTTGTTATCTTACTATTGAGTTGTTCGAGATCCTTATATATTTTGGATATTAACCCCTTATCAGGTAGTTTGCAAGTATTTTCTCCCATTCTGTAGGTTGCCTTTTCACTCTGTTGATTGTTTCCTTTGCCACGCTTCTGCAAAAGAAAGCAGTTTGATGCAATCCCATGTGTATAGTTTTGCTTTTGTTGCCTATCATTGGTGGGGAAACTGCAGCCTTGGGGCCACATGTGGCCCTCTGGATCCTTGAGTGCAACCCCTTGACTGAATCCAAACTTCACAGAATATATATATATATTATATTACTATAACTTGGTAGTAATATATCTTGAGATCAGATGATGTGATGCCTCCATCTTCATTCTTTTTGTTCAAGATTGCTTTGGCTATTCAGGGCTTTTGTGGTTTCGTATGAGTTTTAGGATTTTTTTTTTCTGTTTCTCTGAAAAATGACATTGGAATTTTGATAGATATTGCATTGAATCTTTAGATCTCTTTGGGTAGTATGGATATTTTAGCACTATCAATTTGTCCACTCCATGAACATGGGATATATTTCCATTTATTTGAATCATCTGTAATTTTTCATCGATGTTTCATAGTTTTTGGTGTACAGATCTTTCACCTCTTTGCTTAAATTTATTCCTAAGTATTTCATTTTTTAATGCTATAGCAAACAGGATTGTTTTGATTTCTTTTTCAGGTAGTTTATTGGTGTAAAGAAATCCTACTGATTTTTGTATGTTGATTTTGTATCTTCAACTTTACTGAATTCATTCATTAGTTCTAACAGTTTTATGATGGAGTCTTTAGGATTTTCTGTATACCAGATCATTTCATCTGTAGAGACAAGTTTACTTCTTCTTTTCCAATTTGGATGTGTTTTTTTTTTTCTTGCCTAATTTCTCTGGCTAGAATTTCTAGTACTGTATTGAATAGAAGTGGTAAGAGTGGGCATCCTTGTCTAGTTTCTGATCTTAGAGGGAAAGTTTTCAATTTTTTCCATTGAGTATGATGTTAACTGTGCCCTTTATCATATATAGCCTTTATTCTGTTGAGGTACATTCCTTCTATACCTAGTTTATTGAAATTTTTTACCATGAAAGTATGTTGAATTTTGTCAAATATTTTTTCTGCATCTATTGAGATGATCATATGATTTTTATCCTACATTCTGTTAATGTGGTGTATAGCATTTATTTATTTGTCTATGTTGAACCATCTTTGCATCCCAGGGATAAATCCCTTTGATTATGTTGTATGATCCTTTTACTGTGTTATTAAATTTGATTTGTTAGTGTTTTGGCAAGGATTTTTGCATTTATGTTCATCAGGGATATCGACCTGTAATTTTCTTTTCTTGTGGTATCCTCGTCTGGCTTTGTCAGGGTAATACTGGCCTCATAAAATGAGTTTGGAAGTTGAACATGTATTATTTCTAAAACAAAAACTATATAGCTATTTTGTTTTATAAAGATTAACAAAATGTATACTATGATCTCATTTTAAAATGTGAGTGTGCACAATAGTGTGTGTGCAAGAGTATGTGAGTGCGTGTGTACAAAATGTGTTTGTATATTTGTATTCGCATAGTATAAAGTCCGGAAGGATATTCATGGAGAGATTAGCAATGGTATCTCTGGATAACAGCTCTCCTAGTAGTTTTCATTATATTATTTTACATTCCTGGGTTGTCTGAATATTTTATATTCACCATCTGTTTACTATGTGTGATGGTCAGTTTTATATGTCAACTGGGATAACTTATAGTCCTCAGTTATTCAATCAAATACTAATCTAGGTGTTGCTATGAAGGTGTTTTATACATACGATTAGCATCTATTAATATAATCAGTTGTCTTTAAGTAAAGGAGATTATCCTTGATAATCTGGATGGGCCTGATTCAATCAGTTGAAAGGCCTTGAGAGCAAAAGTGAAGTTTCTTTGAAGAAAAAGAAATTCTGCCTGTCGACTAAAGCTTCAGCTTGTGCCTAAGAATTCCAACCTGGCCTTCTTAATGCCCTATGGGTTTCAGACTTGCCTAGCCAGTTCTCACAATTATAACACAGAATCCAGTTCTTTGCAATAAGTCCGTATATAGATACATTTTTTTTTAACTGGTTCTGCTTCTCTGGTGCCTCCTTGACTGATACAGAATCTGGTACCTGGAAGTGGGATACTGCTGTAACAAATACCTAAAAATGTGGAAGTGGCTTTGGAATTGAATAATGAGTACAGTCTGATAGAATTAAGGCATGTGATAGGAAAAAGCCTAGATTTCCTTGAACAGACTGTTAGTGGAAACACGGATATTAAAGACTGCCAGTGGCAGCTCAGGAAGAAGTGAGGAGCATGGTTGAGAAAGCCTGGATCATCATAGTATACACATATCACAAATAGAATGTTGGTAGAAATATGAATGTTAAAGGTGCTGCTGGCAAGGGCTCAGAAGGAACATATTATTGGGAACTAGAGGAAAAGCAATCCTTGTTACATAGTGGCAGAAAGCCTAGCTGAATTGTGTCCTGCAGTTGTGTGGAAAGCAGAACTTGCAAGCAATGAACTTGGCTAGTTAGCCTAGGAGATTTCCAAGCAAAGTGTTGAAGGTACAGCCTGTTTTCTTCTTATTGCATATGTAAAATGTTAGAGGAAGGACACAAGTAAAGGACTGTTAAGGAAAAAGGAAGCATCACTTGATGATTTGAGAAATTCTCAGCCTATCTAGATTGCAAAAAATACTAATATTAAGAGATTCACAGTTAGGAAATTGTGCTCTGGAGACAAGGACAAGAGTATGGCTGGACAACCTTTCTCTAGAGTGGAAAAAATTAAAGGCATGGATCCACTCAATCATCTCAACAGAAGCCAGGAGTAGATGTGGGGTTACCCAGGAATGACCTGTGGAAGACCCTCTTGTCTAGTGACATAAATTTCTGTGAAATACATGGGAGACCAACAAGGCTTTTGGGGATGTTAGTCCAGCAGAAACCCTGCCAACTTGGACTGAAAGGGACAGAGAGAGGATGAAATAGAGGAAGGCTGTTGGATTCTCAAAATTCTATAGGCAGGAAAGAAGCTAATAAAACTACTCAGCTGCAAACATGCTTTGTCTTTCAAGAGAAAGGAAGAATAATTCAGAGGGCAGAGCCTTAGTCCTAAAAGCTAGAGCTGTGGGAGCAGAGGCAGAAGCCAAAGCCTCAGCCCAGAGGATGGAATCTTGAGCCACAAAAGGTTTTCCCAGGCCTTGAAACCCAATGGAATTTGCTCTACTAGATTTTAAAATTTCTTGGGATGGTGAACCCTTTATTCCTTCCATTTTTCTCCCTCTTGGAATGGGAACATCTGTAACTATTATACTATGCCTATATCATCATTGTATTTCGGGAACAGATAACTTGTTTTCTAGTTTCACAGGTGCATGGATAGAGAAGAATTTTACCCCAGGATAGATTATGCCCTGAGTCTCACTCATACCTCATTTAAATGATGAGATTTGCAACTTGAGTTGATGCTGTAACAGGCTGAAACTTTGGGAATGTTGGGATGGGGTGAATGCATTTTGCATGCGTGATGGACATGAATCTTTGGGGGCTAAAGGTCAGACTGTGGTAGGTTTAAGAATGTTCCCACAAACAGCATTCATACCCTAATAAGTGATGTTACTCTATATGGCAAAAAAAGTCTTTGCGAATGTGATTAACAATCATGAAATGGGTAGATTATCCTGGATTATTCAAGCGGACCCTAAATGCAATCACAGGTGTCCTCACACGAGGGAGGCAGAGGGAGGAAGATTTCACACACATAGAAAAAGTGATGTGATGGCCTCAGCAGAGAGACGTGCATTTGAAGATGAAGAAAGGGGCCATGAGCCAAGGAATACAGATGGAAAGTGGAAGCTACAAAAGGCAGGAATATCGTTCTAGAAATTGGAAAAGGTAGGGAAACATATTCTCCCCAGAGTCTCGAAGTACAGCCCTGCTGACACCTTGATTTTTGGCTCAGTGAAACTAATCTGGGCTCTAAAACTGTAAGAGAATAAATTTGTGTGTTTTTAAGCCACCAAGTTTGTTGTAATTTGTTATAGCAGCAATAGGAAACTAATGTACTACATAATCATAAACATAATAAAGGAATATTAATTTGATATATATATAAATACCAATAAGGTTGAATTCTAATATCTTATTTGGAAAGCTTATATCTGTATTTCTAAGAGAGTCTGCACTTTTTTTTTCTTGTATTCTCTTTGTAAAGCCTGCATCACCTTATAGTACATGGATGTGCTTGTTTTCTACAAAGATGTGAAATGCCTTTTATTTTTTCTAGGTTCTAAAGCAGCTTAAACAGCAGTGGAAGCAGTAAAACTCTTTGCTTCCGGTGTGCTGATGAGTGACAGCTCTTTGATCACATTCTTGATTTCTCCCATGGCTTTTTGAAGTTTTAATAATCACAGTAGTGCATCAGAGACGCTGTTTATATGTGTCTTTAAATCCTTACGATGTTACTTTGGGGTAGGTTCTCTTGTTTGTGCCATTTTACAGATAAGGAAACTTAGGATAAGAGGGGTTAAGTAGTTTGACTAAGTTACTAAAAGAAAGCTTCCAAAAAGAGGAGCTCAGACTGGAAATAAGTGTCTGTCTCCAAAATCCATACTTTTTACTTTTGCCTGACTATATCCTGGTACATCCTGGTTTTATACTTCTTCTTGTATACTTTTTTTTTAAGAGACAAGGTCTCTCTTGCTCTGTCACCCAGGTTGGAGTACAGAGGCACGACTATACCTCACTGTAGCCTCAAACTCTTAGACTCTAGCAATCCTTCCGCCTCAGCCCCCAAAGTAGCTGAGTCTACAGGTGCGTGCCATCACAACTGGCTCATTTTTTTATTTTTTATTTTTTGTAGAAAAAGGGTCTCACTATGTTGCCCAGGCTGGTCTCCAACTCCTGGCCTCAAGTGATCCTGCAACCTTGGCCTCCCAAAGTGCTTGGATTATGGGCGTGAGCCACCACACCTGGCCTCTTGTACACTTCTAATAATTTATATTTTCTTAGAAAAGCTCTCATTTCATCTACATTATCCAATGTATAGCATAATATAGAAAATATTCATTTTTAATTCTTTAAAGTTCATCTCTATCTGTGGCTGCATCTCCTTTCTTATTCTAAATTTTATACAGTTTTACCTTCTTTCACTCTCCTATAATGGACTAGTGGATAATCTGTTTTATTGTCTCTTTCTTTCTGTCTGGCTAACTGACTTCATTTTTGTTTTCAAACTTAGTAATTAGGATTTTTAAATGTTTTCCTTTATCCCATTTTCCCTAAATTTTTGTTGTTCTTCTCTAATTTCGTCACTCACAAAATGTTAATTAATTGTTTAATATGTGTCAGACATATGCAGATGATTACTTAACTCACTGCTCATTTTCATCTTATTTGGTAACTAAGGAGTTGAAGTCTATACATTTCCTTCCAAGTACAGCTTTGGCTACATCTTACAATTCTCAACATGTACTAGTCACAATATTAAAATTCAGCAAACATTCTGTAATTGCAATTTTTATTCCAAGTAGTTAGAAGTTTTTGGTTATTCTCCCATTATCTATTTATAGTAGCATTGAATCATAATCAGAATACAGTTTGTCCTATTTGTACATTTTAGAATATCTCATAGACTAAAATATCAATTTTTGTAAACATTCCTTAGACATGAAAAGACTGCATTCTCTAGGTACTGGATAGATAAATCAATATTATATTAATATTAAATCATCTTTGTTCTTTAAATTATTCAGCTCCTTTGGATATCTCTATTTTTGCTAGTTAGCTGTCAGTGACTGAAAAAAGATACACTAAATACCAAGGACTTTTTAGTCAACAGGATTTGTTGTATACATGTCAGCTGTGGTATAGGCGATGGTATAGGCTGGCAGCCGGAATATAAAAATAGAGTTCAGCAGTGCCATGATACTGGCATACCCCGCAGAATGTCTCTCTCATTTGCTTTCCCAGTAGAATCTCTCTGGGTTTTAGTACCTAAATTTAATTGAATATATGTATTTTTCAATATATTTTTGACTGATGTTTACATAGAAAAAAATGATATTTACATATCCAAACCTCAGTTCAACATTTAAGAAAACAATGTGCAGAAAGTCTTAACTTCCTGTCTAAACACACACGGCAGAGTGCCGGAATCATGTGCAGATGTTGTGGAAAGCATGCTGAGTTGCCACCAGTGTCATGGGAACGATACATGCTACTGCACACAAAGCAACTGGTTTCTGTTTGTTTTGTGGCTGTTGGTTATTAAGGTATAACTTATATTCAGTAAAATTTGCCCTTTTAAAAAGCACAGTTCTATAAGTTTGACAACCATATAGTTACCGTTATAATCAAGATACAGAGAATATTTCTATCATTCCACAGACTTCCTTGTGCCCCTTTGTAGTCACCTCCTCTTCCACCCCTAGCCCCTGGCTTCTGTTTTCTGATCTATTTTCTGCTCCTATAGTTTTACTTTTCAGAATGATATATAAATGGAATCACACCACAGGTTGCCGTTTGGGTCTGGCTTCTCTCACTTAGCACAACACGTTTGAGATTCACTGGTGTTGATGAATACATCATAGTTTGTCCCTTTTTGTTGCCAATAACATTCTGTTGCATGGGTGGGCCCCTGTCCATGTATCCATTCTCCAGTGGAGGGACATCTGAGTTGTTTCCAGATTTTGGTTCTTGTGAATAAAGCCACTTTATAAATATTTATATGCAGGTTTTAGTGTGAACATAAATTTTCATTTCTTGTGGATAATTGTCTAGGAGAGGAATTGCTCAGTCATGTGATTATTGTGTGTTTAACTCTGACACTGCCAAACCGCCTTCCAAAGTGGCTGTGCCATTTTATATTCCTGCCAGCAATGAATGAGAGTTCCTGTTGCTCCACATCCACATTAGCACTTGATGTTGTCAGCTCTTTTTTTTTTTTTTTTTTTGAGCAGAGTCTCACTCTGTTACCCAGACTAGAGTGCAGGAGTGCAGTGTCAGCTTTTCTTTTAAATGTTAGCTATTCTAATAGGTGTATAGTGCATTTCCCTAATGACTAGTGATGATGAGCATCATTTTATGTGTTTATTTTTCATCTATATATATTTTTTGCCCACTTTTTTAAAAGCCAGTCAAATTTAGCAATGGAGGGTTGAATATTTTTTGCCCATTTTTATTTGATCATTTATTATCTAATACTGAATTTTGAAAGTAATATATATATTCCAAAATCAAGTCCTTTATCATATATGTAATTTGTAAATATTTTCTCTGTGGTTTTTCTCTTCATTCTTTTAACAGTATCTTTGGAATAGCAGAAGTTCTTAATTTTGATGAAATCCAATATAGCAATTTGTTTACTTTTCTAGTAAACAAATAAATGTGTTTTCGGTATCATATCTAAGAAAACTTTGCCTAATTCAAAATCACAAATATTTTCTTCTATGTTTTCTTCCAGAAGCTTTATAGGTTTAGGTTTTTCATTTATGTGTTGGATCCATTTTGATTTAAACTTTGTAATTTTGTTTGATTAGAAAGTGATGTTTTAAGCATTTTACATGCAATCATAATTGTTACATATATAGCCATTTTTCCATGTTTCAATTATGTGTTAGGAAATGATCTTAAGAGTTTTGGATGGTTACAGAATGCATTATTCTCACTTAAAGTCATGATTGGTTTTTCGGGGTAGAACTCTGTTTCACAGCAACAGATTACTGGTGTTAAATGAGATATGTTTATTTTTGTTGAAATGGAATTTTACCTCTCTAGCTCTCATCCAAAATGTTTGATGGTAGCACAGACTCTAATTCTTTTCATAATTGTTATTTAATGGCAGGGTTGGAATAAATATGAATGAATCAAACTATATTCAGGTCACTAAAATATGAGTTCACTTGCATCATTCTAGTCCCACTGAACATCCTTGCTTACAAAATCATGCTACTTTTCTAACAAATGAGTGAAATTTTAATAAGTTGAAGGAAGCAGGTGCCCGGGGGAGGATGGATGTGTTGCACTGTCAGAAAACCCCTCTGCAAGCACACACAAAGAAAACACGCACAGCAGAAGGAATCAAAAGAATCAGCCAACTAAGAAGAATCATACAGATTGTGTTTGCACCTGACAAAACTGCCAATGGGCAAAGCACTAAATGTTTTTTTTTTTTTGTATCTATTTGCTATCTTGTTTGAAATTTTTACTGGGTATAACTCGGCTTGGTGTGTTTCTTGCAGGAAATTTTCAATAAATCATCCAGAGCACCATATATAATCAGCTAATTCCTCATGGCATTTATTCACTCATTCAGTCTCCCATTTACCTAATATTTATTGGTGTCTACTGCATGCTTGACATAGAACAGTGACTAAGATGCTGTGCATTGGCTGAAGGACTCAAAGCTATTTGAGGGTGATGGGCAATGGATAGAAGATTCAAACTTGGAGAATCATGAAGAACAGCTACCTTAATTACTACAGGAATTAGCATCGATTGACAGGCCACACAGAGTGCAGTTGCTTGGAGTTCCAGGTGCTCCATCAAGTGCATTGTGCTCTAGCTCTGGCAAGTTTGGGTGATGGCTGTGATGGTCTTCTGAGTGCGCAGGAACAGGTTTTCTCATTTTTTAGTTTCCTATTGCTGCTGTCACAATTAGCTACAAAGTTAGTGGCTTAAACCAACACAAATCTATTGTCTTATAATTCTGGAGGTCAAATGTCTGAAGTGGGTCTCACTGGGCTAAAATCAAGGTGTTGGCAGGGCTGCATTCCTTTTGGAGGCTCTAAAGGAGAATCTGTCTCTTGGCTTTTCCAGTTTCTAGAAGCCACCTGTGTTCCTTGGCACATATTCCCCTTTTTCTATCTTCAAAGCCAGTAGTATAGCATTTTCAACTTTGTCTTTGACATTGACACCCCTGCTTCCCATTTTCACTTATAAGGACCCTCGTGATTAACATTGAGCCCACCCAAAAAATCCAGGATAATCTCCCCATCTCAAAAGCCTTAACTTAATCACATCTGTAAAGTGCTTTTTGCCATGTAACATTTTCACAGATCTTGGAGATTAGAACATGGACATCTGGGGGCGAAGCAGGGGGGCATTCACACCTTGGGCTTCCTAGACCTACCATGACCTTGGCTCATGCCCTGAAGGTATATGAAGAGCGTGATGAGGGATGCAAAGCCTCAGAAGTCCAGTGTGCTATTCTGGGTATCTGGAGAGAGCCAGGCCAGGCAGCCCATGGATGTGGCATTAAATTGGATAATTGCCCCTGGTCTGAGAGATCATACAGCAGCTTACATAAGACCCTGGACCTTAAAGAAGGCTCTCTAGTCTAAGGCCACCCTAAGTAGCTACTTTACCCCAAGCTTGTCTGATCTGTTGTATCAGTCAGGATAGACTAAGTTATGCTATGGTAACAAATGATCCCCAAATCTTGGCAGTTTATGAACAACTGAGGTTTATTTGGTAATGCTACTCACTCAGTGTGGTCAGCAGGGCTCTGCTCCTTATTCTGAGGTTTAACCTGACAGAGTAGTCACCATTTCAAACATCACCAGTTGTCATGGTAGAGGAACAGAGAGAAATCATGGTAGGTGGAGGAGTGTCTTGCCCAGCAATTATGTTCTTGGACTTAGAAACAACATATGTCACTTATGCTCACATTCACCGGTCACAGCTAGCCCCACCCAAACACAGTGGGATCAGGAAAGGCAATCCTGCTGTGTGCCCAGAGAACCAAGAATATTTAGTGAGTAGCATTAATGGCTACTGCACTCACTGTTTTCTGCTAGTTCCTGATATGAATGAGGCTGTGCTCCCACCAGGGCCACTCTCATGAATCCTAGGAATGATCTGAGCTGATCCAAAAGCTGGTGTCAAGTAGAAGCAAATGGCAGCCCTACATTGTCACCATGTTGGCTCCTGGAAGGCCTGGTTCATCCTGAGCTGCTCAATGCAAAGAAAGTCCCCAGGAAGTGGCAAAGACCCAATATGCCTTTGAGCTCCTGTAGACCTGGGTCTGAGCCTCTGGAAGTCAGTCCCTATACTTGGCAAGATCTGTTCCAGTGCAGCTCAGAGGGTGCAAATTCACTTGGTTCCTATCCAGGTGGGCTATGAGGGTATTTGCATGATCTGTTGATACCAAGACACTGGAGTGAAGCTGGAAGAGCCACAGGACTCATGCCAGCTACATGTGATTGTCAGCAGGAAATAAAAATGTGAACATAAAGTGAGCAACAACACCAGGCTCTCATGTGTTCCTCCCCTCCACGTCCTGCCACCCACCTCAGTCTCCACAGGTAAGACTCAAAGCATCTCATAGGTGAGAAGTTCCACTCACATGCCCTATTACTCTGCCCCTGTTGTGGCTACTTGGCAGATACAACTACCTGGACTAAGATCAGCTTGAACCAGGTAGTTTGTTGGGCCTGTTGAACTGGAGTCTGCTCCACAAATTTGGAATGGGATGGATTTTAACCAAATCTCTTTGTATCTTAGTGAGAAGCCAGTATACTCTGACTCAGAGAGAAAAGGCGGCAGGTGAAAGGCTTAAGTAGAGCTGGGTAATTTCTTGTAGGGGACACAAGGCCCACCCTACTGGGTCCCTAAGCACCATACTTCACATTGGCATTCAAAGGTGGTGGTGCCCAGCTCCACATCCCTCATTGCTTTTTCTCTGCAGATGACTGCTTGGGCCTGAAAGTAGAAAAGCTGCTCTACTCCTACCATTGCTTCTCATGCCCCTGGCAAGGCAGCCTTGGTCCCAGCTGAGGCTGGAGAGCAGATGTGGCCAGAGGCCAGCAATGCTTCTAAGCCTGTGGCTACAGTCCAGGGCAGTTCACTGTGGATTGCTCCTGGGAGATCCTGTTGCAGGTGGCTGGCCTAACCCTGACCCTGGGACCTGGGTCCTTTATGTTATCTACTTGGAGGGGTCCCCTGCATTCCTGAGAACCTTTGAATTGGCTACTGACAGCTGGTGTGGGAAGACCCCGTTCTGGGCTCCCCTGTCAGGGGTGGGCAGGCAAGCCTCTACTGGTATGATCTAATGGGAGACCACCTGCTGCCTAAAGTGTCCACAGTTGCGAGGAAAACAGGATAGCAGGACTATCTTTACAGAGCACGAGTGAGGAGCAGGAGCTCTGAGACTTGGGCCATTTTGGTCAGTGGGCAAGGCTGATGGCACAAGGTGAGCAGCTGGGCCTTGGCCTTGCTCCTGTCCTTAGCTGGTGAAGGCCTCTCTACTTGGAGGTTTCTGTGCCTTCTTTCTCCCCAGGGTCAAGACTGAGTACCTTCAAAACTGAGGGTAGATATTCCTTACCATGCAGCCAACGGGACAGCCCTGGAAGTGTGGGTTCATGGCCTGAACCTCACATAGGTAGGCCACACACCACCCTGTGTGAGGCCCGGCTCTGAACTCCAGAGAGGTGGGCTGTGAAACAAGTAAGTGGAGGAGAGTTTTTGAGTTATTCAAACTAATCTATATTTTCCCATTGGGAAAAAGACAGAACCTGTCGATATTGAGGCAGGGTCAATCTCTTGGACGGCAAATGGGCTTTAAAATATCTTTGAAGAAATGAACATAGATGGCCTAGGGAAAAAATCAATTTCCTCCTGTGGGATCTACCTTGAGTCCTGGGGGCCACTGGCCACAAAGCACTTGCAGATTCTGGCCGTGTGGCCCAAGGTTTCTAGGGGATGAGTGACTGAAGGGTGACCAGTTGATCAACAGAGGAAATTTCTCTTTATAGAAGCAATTCAGCTAATACATGAAGATGGAAGGTAGAATGTTGCCGTTTTGCAACACTTAATGAAATGGATGAAATAGCAGATCTAGACAGTGACACTCGAAGGCTGCCAGTGTCACAGAAAGACATACAGACAGACTTGTACTCCCTGATGAAAGAGCACAACACCTAAGAATTATTCTTGTAAAATAAATAAATGAAAACCTGAATCTGATGAAGCTCTTCATCTAACTACCAATGTAAAGAAAATATGGGGGACAGAGGAACGTGCTAAACACCGCCACAGGGGTCGGTATTGCTGGACGATTCCATGGCTGAACCGCACACAGGGACTGGCAATTGGCAGAATTCAGGCCGTGGGAAACTCCATCGTTCAAATAGCTTCGTTTCTTCGGTAATTTTGGAGAGCAGAGAAAGAACCTACATGAAGTAAAGACTTAAAGCCACATAAGCCACTTACAACCTATGGATCTTATTTGGACCCTGACTTAAACAAATGTAAAAATAAATTGAGACGTTGAGGACATTTTAACACTGACCAGATACTTAGAGACATTAGAATCATGTCCAAAAAGGAGTCCTTATCTTTTGGAGATATGTGCTAATCACAGACACCTGATATCTGAAATTTGCTTCCAAGTCACCCAGGTAAAGCGAGAAGTGGGGGCGGGGGTGGAAGAGGCTGGGCGTATAATTGAAACAAGTCTGGCCTTGAGGCAGTCATTGCTGCAGCCGGGTGATGGGCAGGCGGGCATCACTTTACTGTTCTCTCTACTTTTGTATGCGCTTGAAGTTTTCCGGAAGAGGAGGAGGAAGCCGCGGCGAGGCGAGGAATGTGGACAGGTGGTAGCACGGCACAGTCAGGCAGAGGAGGCAGCGGGGTGGGGTGGAGGACTGGAGTGGTGAGGGACCGCGGGGTCAGACTCTAGAGGTCAGTGTCTGGGGTCCTCCACGTATGAGGCCCCACAAGACGGGGGGTTCTCCCCCCTGCTCCCGGTCTGCCCCCAGTAGCAGTGTGGCTCTGAATCTGTGTGGACAGTAGGAGTCTGTGCCAGGACTTCGATTCAAGATGCGAGTAGCTCTGTTTTCCCCTGCCGCACACCAGCACGCTTCTCCTCCTCAGGAAGGGAATGTCAGCTTCTTCCTTTGGCTGAGGGCAGAGCTCCCAGTACTGAGCTCCCAGAAGAGTCAGTCGTGAATCCAGAAAGATTCTCGATAGGACTGAGGGCAGTTCGAGGCCCCTTAATAAAAACTACTCGAAATGCAGGGAATTAAAAGAAGGAAAATCAAAGCCTGAGACCAAACCAGCAATTAAATTGGCTCCTGGAATATACCGAAGTCAAATCAATCCATGAGGGAGTTTCTGTCGCGGCTCACCTTCTCTCCCCCACGGCCCACGGCTGGAATCGTGGCCCTTCAATCAGAGCTCGCCAGAAATGCAGCAGCATCCATCTTCTGAAATGCTCTACCACCGTTTTACAAAGTCCCAGTGCATCCCCCTGCTCTTGTGGATTGATTTACATATTGAGCTATTTATTCCTCTCTCCACAGCGGCTAGCCTCTCGAGATCATACCATTTTATTTACAAAGACATCGGGGTCATGGACCTAGACGACAAAGCCAGGGAGAGGCTGTCCTGGGGTGTGCTGAGCTGCACAGCTCAGTCCAGTCAGACGCAAGCGTAGGAAGGGGTGCCAGGTCCCAGCCTCAGGCCAGGGACTTCCAGGTCGCCTTGCCACCCAAGGAAAGGGCGTGCTTGCGCTGGAGGGTAGGAAACAGCAGGGAGCTGATGGGAAAAGCAGCAGGGAGCTCTGGGTGTGACCTCTGTGGACCCCACAGGTTGAGGAGTGGGGTCTCCCTACTGCAGCCCCAAGTGGTGCCCTGTCCCCATCAGCAGGGAGCAGCTTCCTCTCTTTCCAGGCCTCTCCCATATTGCTTCCTAGAGTGTGCTCGGCTGAAAGAGAAAAAGAAATGAAGAAAATAAAAAGGAGAACACCCAAGCAAGGGCCTGGAAGAAACTGAGTTGAACTGAGTTGAGGGAGAGAAATCTGTCCCCTGGCAAAGGCCCCAGCCTGCAAGAAAGAGCTTCCAATGCTTTTTATAGATGACTTTTTTTTTTTTTTGGCTAGCAAAGCCCAAAGCTGGAAAACTCCCTTCATTTTGATTAGCATTCTTATCACTCGGCATTTCCCTCTCTTCTCTGTCTCATGAGCACTTTTATTTTTTAAGGGATTGATTAACCGAGACACAGAGATGACATCTTCACGGTGATCACAAAGGAATTCTCGCTGGCGTGGTGTCAGGCGCAGCCCGGGCTGCCGTGGGAGGTGTGCTGCTTGCCAGCACGGCCGACTACAGAAGCCCGGGGTGCCCGGAACTTGGCTTTCAACTTCCTTTTCAGGGTGGAGGCTCTGAGACTTCAGTGTGTAAGAGGACATGTTTGTGTTTGTGTGGGATGAGTTTGAGGATGACAGGCCGGTAGGAGAAAGTCAACAGCAAAGCGGGGCAGCTTGCTGGGCAGGATGTGTGTGTTCGAATTGCGGCTTGAACTTCCAATTGAGGTTTGAAGTTGGAACCAGAGTGCGTCCACTTCTTAAAGGGGCAGTCCTCGTGCAGGGCCAGAGGGACAGGACGATGAACTCCGCTATCCTGGCAGGAGGCTGCTCAAGGAAGAACCACCCCCACCAGAGACTGCATTCTGGAGCCTGCCGCCTCAGAGGTTTGAAGAAAAAGTAGCTAAACGAGCTCCATCCGGGAAAAGTTCAAGCTAATACATCTTGGCAAACATAATGAAAAACACAGACAGTTGCTTTAAGAGAGGGACCCAGAAAGAGGTCAAGTTCTGCTGAGAGAGGCAGAGCAGCAATTAGATGGGAGCTTATGTTGCAGCGTGGAGCCAAAGGGGTCAAAGAGAGGGTAGGACACTCTGCATCTGATTTCAGGAAGGGAACAGGAACACCACGCTGCAGCCGTGCTAAGCTCGGGTAGAGGGGAGAAAACCCAGAGATGCAGGGAATCCAAGGGCGCTGAGAGGGTGGATCTGGGAGGACACGTTAAAGAGCACAGAGCAGTTTGTGTTGTTTGCCTGGGCACCGAGTCAAAGTTCCGTGCTAGCAGTGGGCCCGGCCACACGGAGTAGTCAGTGGGAAGGAGAGGAGTTATTTACTCTGATGTGAGGCTTCAGAATTTAAGAGTTCTCATTGGAACGCTTAAAATAAAATTTTCAGCCAAGAGAAAAATAAGTGACACTGAATTCCATCAGTTTGTAGAATAAATACTTTTCCCAGGGAAGTGTTAGAAAAATCATGTTATGAGCTACTTCCAGTTACAGAGGGAATATTAGCACCAGACTCATACATTATATGCCCAGGATCTGCTGAGACACAATAGCAACTTTTAAATCTTAGATTAAGTATCAGCCACCCTGAGAAGGACTCTGAGGAGGGGGAAGGGGTGAGAGCAGAGGTGTGATTTCCACTAAGCAGTCTGAGCTGGGGGTCACACTCTCCTGTCCTCCCACCCCTTCCTGGACTCATGCTAAGAAAGTTACTGGTGCCCGAGGATAGAAAAAAACCCTTTTACAAGCTTTGCTTTGAATTGTAGTATTTAAAATATGCTGCTATTTACCAATAATTTATTTTGAAAATGGGTTATTAAAGGGAAAGAGTTTGCACATATATCCTGTCTTTTCGCTAGAGCTGTATATTTCAGCTGTATATTTCAGGGTAACCAAATAGCCCAGTTGATGAAGGAAAGTTCTTTTTTGTAACAGAAGAATGTATGTTAATAAATTAAGGAATGATTGGTTTGGAAAACTATCATTATTTAGCATTTATCGTGTGCCAGTATGAGAGTACTTAAACGCATGATCTTGTTTTATCCTCCCAATGGAATGGGTACTCTCTTGCTTTGGCAATTGAAGCCAGGGAGGAGTGTCTCTGGTCCCAAATCACAGACCCCATAATTGGCTAAACCAGGTCTTAAATCTTAGATCTGTTTGCTGGTCATGGCTGGGCCCCTCCCGGGGTGTGTTGGCAGGAAGACCCTGTGACTCCATAACAGTGCTTCTTTCTCTCATTTCTTATTAACAGTGCTTCTTTCTCTCATTTCTCCTCTTTTCTCTTGTAATCATTGTAAAATGACCCCCATCTTAGCTGTCAACCAAAAGAAAGTGCTGTTACATTTATATAAAGGACACTAAAAGTAAAATAATAAATACCCAGTGTCACTCATCTCTAAACTCCTTGAAACTGCCTAGATTCCTCTGTCTCTGCCACAGTATACATTCTCATCTGCCTCTAGTTAAGCTTGCTTTCTTCTCTCCAAACACATTACAATAAATATATTTAAGACTAATTATTCAATTATTTAATGTTGTGGATGGTCTTCTCTTCCTTTAATTGCTAGCATTAAGCAAAATTGTTTTCTATATTGAAAAACACACAGCTTGCAGCTCCATTTGGTTCAATATGCTTCTGAAAGCTAGAACTGGACCTTGACCTCCACTTGGTGATAACTGCTCATCAAATATTTATTGAGTGTCTACTATATGCCACGTTTGTGCTACATTTAGACCATGGTTTCCCTGGCACTTCAGATTCCTCATGACTGCTTAACTAACAAGATTTAGGATCTGGCTCATTTGCAAGCTAGGAAAGGCCTGAATACTGATCGTATGTGCCCTGAGGGCTGGCCCTGGGTGTCCACAGGGAAGTCAGGTTTTAGGAGCCTGTCACCACTGCAGGATGCACTGCACAGGGCGGACGGCTGTCTGGCATTATGGCAGTAGAGGCTTGTCCTACCAGAGGAGCAGTAGTGGGTCCCAGGCAGCTCCATCTGTGCAGAAAGCTTGGCTGTTTCCCAGGTCCCCACAGCAGTGTTGCAATGAGAGGACTATGACCTGAGGCTCTGGGAGGACCCGCAGCCGAGGGTCTTGGCGGTTCAGTTGGAGACAGCTGTGTGGTGCCCCCATTCCACTGGCCTGGGCTTTTATCTAAAGCCACCTTATTTGTAGCTTTTATTTTCTTCCACTTTTGCCCTTCGGGGCCCTATTGATGTTAGTGGATTTCCATATCAGAGAGGGACTTAAGGAGCTCACAGAGGTTAATGGACTTGTTCCTTGTTACCAAGGAAGTTGGAGACAGTACCAGGAAGGCACTCCTGCTGCCAATTAGAATCTGTCTTAGTTACAGCCAGAGAGCGACAGGCTCCCAAGTGCCATTAGAGGAAGTACACAGTGGGACCTGCACAGGCTTTGGCAAGTGTGAAACTTCACACCTCAGAGACAGCGCTTCTGTCTGTGTCCAGGCTGCTTTCTTGCATGTTAGGTTTTTTTGAAAGTATGAGTTATTCTTTACTAAGACCTTTATCATAAATTATTTAATTTCTTTCTAGCAAAACATTTTTTCCATTTTGTTTATCACCTAGCAAGTCACAGAAGAATTGCTGGGTTTTTTCAAAAAAGTACATTTTTTTCCCTGATTATGAAAGCATTACATGTTTATTGTAAAAAATAAAAGGAGAAAAGCATCAAGAAAAAAATTTAAACTACCTATAATTCCATCACTCAGACATAACTACTGTTAACATTTTGTGGAATTTGCCTGAAGTCTTTTCTGTGAATATATAATTTTTAAACGAAATTAGAATCATACTATTTATTATAATTAATACAGTTTGTATCGTTTTATTTGCAGAGAACATCGATTTATGAGCATGCTTTTGTGCTAGCAAAGAGTCTTTGAAAGTTATTTCTTAATGACTGCATAACGTTTCAGCAGGTGAATTAACCGTAATCCATGTAAGCAGGCTCTATTTGAACGTTTAGTTGTTTCCAACATTTTTCTATCAAAAAATATACTTTCTTGAGCATCCTCAGTATGAATTTTTGCCCTACCCAGGGTTATTTCTTTAGAATGATTTCCTAGTGATGAAATTACTGCATGAAAGGGAACAAACTCCTAACAGTTATTTATCTTCTAGGAGGCTTGGCCAACTCTCCCTTCTGTCAGAAATGTCTGAGTGTTCGTTATGTGGCATTGGGCCATTTTATAAATATTTTTAAAAGCTTTCCCATTTTTATAGGAATAAAATGATATCTCAGTCTTGCTTTAGGATCATTTGATCATTGGTGAGTTTGATTATGGTATGCCTTATCATACCATTAGTTTTGGGTGGGAAAAAAATCCTTGCAAGCTTTGGCTCTATTTGATGGTTTGGATTTCTTCTAAGGTTTATCTACTCAGAAGTTCCCTGTTATGAAAATAAGAACCTTGTTGAGCAACTATTGCTTACAAAGTATTAGTCGTGGAGGGTTTTGCTAATTATTGTAGACACAGTTAGCTTTATTCAGCAATAATTTTCATTGATAGGGAAAATGCCCACAGTGTTTTCACCATGACTATTAGAGTTTGGTTTTGAAAAAACTCCCTTCAAAGTCTTCATTGGCTGTTTTGTTTCCTGTGTCTCAGATATTGATTTCACCACGATTCTGCACTCACTTCTCTCCTCTTATTTTGGAGTTAAATTTAAGACAATAAGCTGTATGTACCTGCTACTTTGTGCTTCCCCGAAACAGAACAAGACATGGGTCTACAGGGGCTTACACTTTAGGCAGCTGTCTACATACATAACCAGATTAAGACACATATAGTGCTAAATGTTATGGGGTATCAAATGCTGGAAGGCCGCTGAAAGGTCAGAGTTACACCAAGCATGAGGATTTGGAGCAGCTTCTTGTGCTGAGTTTTAGAAGGGAAAGCAGATTTTCTTTTCAGAATGACTGAAAAGAATATTTCAGATCCCACATACTCTTGTAGAACCTTTCCACTTGCCCATCAAGAGATGGAGTCTGTATCCCCTGTCCTTGAACTTGAGTGGGACTTTATGACTGCTTTGATGAGCAGGGTGTGGCAGAAGTGATGCCGCCTGACGTCAGAGGCCAGGACTTAGCTAGGTCATAAAAGGTGCTATGGCTTCCTCCTGGCTCACTCGCCCTTGGGACCTAAGCCTTTGGAGCCACCATGCTGGAGAAACAGGAAGGAGATGGAGATTATTTCAGCCCTAACCACTTGTCTGACTTCAACTACTTGAGACATTTTGAGCAAGAACCGCCATACTAAGCCCATCCTCAGAATAAAATAGTGGTGGTCATTTGAAGCCACTAAGTTTTGAGGTTGTTTGTCACCCAACAATAGAAACCTAGAGCAGCAGATATGGGAAGAAAAAGCATTCCAGGCAGAGGGCATAGGAGAGGGAGCCTGAGGATCTTCCCCTCACAGCTCCCATCCTGTGTTGTATTTTGACTGTCCTTTCCATGCAGACGACTCCTGGAGTTATAACTGCCGTCCTCCCCGCCCTCAAACTGATGCCCAGCATTCCTCACTGCCTCCCAGCTCTGTCTGGGAATCCCACTCAAACTCTGAGCACAACAGATCACCACATGACTCCAAATGATTCCCTAGAAACATATATTATTTGTGTTCAGTATTTTTATTAATGGCACCACCACGATCCCAGTTATCCAGGCTAATAATCTTGGTGTTTTCACTGATTTTTCCCTCTCCCCAAATTTCATACCAAATACCTCCCGTATCCAGCAATTCTCCTTCTACAATACTGTGCGCCTATTGTACCGTCACCACCCCCCACGTTCCTGTGCCCTACTTCAAGTTTAGACCCCTGACATGGCCTGGACCAGTACCCCCAAGCTGGTCTTTAGCTTCCTTTGTTCTCTCAATAGTTTTACCACAGAGCAACTCCGGTCATGTCATTTCTTGTTCTAAAGCCGCCAGGAGCCAACCTTCCTCCCCCAACTTCTTGCCAAAGTTGTGGGTAAAGTAAGACAAAAACGAGGACTTCCAACTTGAGCAGATGGTGAAACAATATTCAGTTGGAGAGCAGGGAAGCCAGATTAAAAAGTAGAAGACCTGCATTGTCTATCAGTCTCTACTCCCCCGGCACTGTGTCAGTAAGTGTCCTACAGTCCTGGGATTCGTCACCTGCCTAGTCACCCAGATGCTCCCTTTTCCAACTCCATGGCCAGCTCGAGGTAGGACTGGAGAAGGGGTTCTGGGGAAAACATGGAGCCAGCCTTGAAGGGTGGCTGAGAGCTGGGGGAACAGGCAGCTCTGTGTACCCTTTGGTCTGGCCCAGTTGTTGGAATAAGATCAATGCCAGGGCGGGCACCTGAGTGGAGCAGGCGTGGGGGTTGGGTAGAGTGTCAGTGAGAGTCCATGAAGCAAGGGGGTTGAGTAAGATTCACTGCTTAGTGGGTCAGGCTTGGCTCTCTCCAGGGACTCTTATCTGTCCTTCTCTTCTTCTTAAAGGGGAAGCTACAAAGCCCCTGATCCCATCCTATTCTTTCCTGGGTGAAATGACTGTCTGACGTCAGCAGAGCAGGCAGAGAGGTCCAGCGGGTGGAAGGGCAGCATCGTGCCGGGAGGAGGTCTGACGGGCAGGCTGGCCGAGCATTCTAGCACCCAGGATCAGTTGCTAGTCCCACAGTTCTGGTGTCTTCAATGATTTGAAGAAATATAAGAAATCTGCCTCATTTGGCTGAGTTGGTCCTAGGGAGTTCCATTATGGAAGCCCAGTGTAACTGGCTCAGATCGCATCAGTCAAGGAGAGCTTGCAAAAGACTCTCTGTATAGACTGTGACAAAGGCCGTCCTAAAAAGTGCCAAGCCTGGGAGCCTGAGTTTGGCAGGGCTATCTGCATGCTGGCGAGGGCCGCCCAAGGGCCGCTGCAGGCTTTGCTGGCTCCTTCTGGGGGCTTCTCACCAGGGGTGCTCATGCCTGTGCTGCCAGCCGGTTCCTCTGTAGGAGAAATCCACTCTGTGCTGAGGCCACCGTGTCACAAAGAGCCACGGTGTCAGTGTAGAAATGCCAGCCTGTGCCCGGAGCCCTGTGGGGCAGGATGGCGGTTTCAAACGGTTAGTATTCACGACAGCTACTAGCTGAGGCCCTGCTGTGTGACATACTACACTGGGCTAGGGAAATAATGGAGAGAAAGTAGTCCCTGGCTTCAAGGAATTCACAGTTTATTCGGGGAGACAGACCAATGAAAGGGGATTTCAGTACAGCGTGGGCAGGCAGGGCAGCACCAGGCGGAACATCTAACTCTGACCTGGACACCAGTGAAGACTTCCTGGGGAGAATCTTGATAATTCATCGAACACGGGAAACCATCTGTGTTCCCCAAACCAAGCCAGAAAGATCTTGGCACAGAAATTTGGAACAAAAGAGTCTGCATGGTCTTTTGAGCCTCAGGATTGGGGATATCTTGGACGTCTCAGGGAGCAGCTCACCCCAGCATTGCAGGCCAGGAGGTCTCAGAGTGACCATAGCCCGGTCTGGGTGATGCGTCCCTTCCACTCGCGAAGATGGTCAGCGAGCATTCACGGTGGCCAGGGACCCCCCCACACCCCAGCTGCTAAGGTGTCTGGCTCACCTGCATGTGGGTCAACCAGCACCCCCACCCTCCATCCTCAGAAATCTGGGGGCAGCCACTGGGTGGAGACAAGCAGTAGACAAAGGCAGGCCCTGGTGAAACCCCCACTGTCCACGCTTCACACACCGGCACAGCCTCTTTCTAACTCCTTCCTGGCTCCCGACCCTGCCCAAAGGAAGAACAGGTGCTAATCTGAAAGGTCAGAGTCCAGAATATTCACTGGGCCACATTTTACTGGTAAACTATCAGGTTATTGTACTTCAAAGGCATCCACGCCCACTTCTACTTTCTTCTACTTCCTGCCTTGGTCCTGGGAAGGTCTTGATCTTTGGGGCCCACTGTGCTTTTTCTTCCTACCTAGAAGAGGTGAGCAGACCCAGGCAGTGCTGTCGCCTCAGCACGGGCTTGGCCCTGTCTCTGCCCCTGGATATGCCGTTAAGTGAGTAGGTTAGGTTGGGGTCTGCTCACTCCCTTAGCACATGTACCTGCGTGTGCTGCCCCTGGTTTAGGTTCAAGAGGAGGGGAAGTGGGGAGCTTGCTTAGACCCCAGCTACCTGACACAATCGTCCTTTCACCAGCGTCTGCATTTGAATGTCAGCTACTAATAAAGATAGTAAAAAGAAAATGGCATTTTAAAATTCTCATCCTGCTTCTCCTCCTTATATGGGATCCCAAGGGGCAGGGCATGATTGGCAGGACAGTATTTTAGCCTTCCTGGGTCCCTGGCCGTAATATCATTATAATATTTATAATTCCACTGAAACCCCAACCCTAGCCTCTAATGCTCCCCTGTAGAGGGAAAGCAGAGCCTTCTGCTTATGGGCATATTGGACTGAAGCCCAAAGTCCTTGGATCCGCCCAGGCATATTGGCTCAGCTTCAGCAAGCAGCAGTGAGCAGACAGACTGGGCAGCTCAGGGCTTGGGGTGGAAGTACCAGCTTTGTCCCCAGCTCTCCAGAGGGAGCTGGCTGTGCCAGGTGCTCAGCCTCGCCTTGATGGTGATGCCCTGTGGCATGAGTCTGGTGAAGTTTTCAGCTGGGAGGTCTGGGTCTATTGGCTCCAGGGAGGTGGGTGTGGCGGGGAGGAAATCATACGGGTCGTCTTTGGATGGACCTCTCAGGGGACTTGTACTCCTGGATGAATCCTGGTCAAAAGGGTCATGGTCGGCTGAATAATGGCCCCCAAAGGTGCCTGTGCCTCATCCCTGGAACTTGTGAATATGTTAAGTTACATGACGAGAGGGACTTTGCAGATGTAATTAAGGTTACGGATTTCTTTTTTTTT
>VBSM01002959.1:13796113-13825320 GCA_008086735.1 Cheirogaleus medius | reverse complement strand
CAAGCAATCCTCCCGCCTCGGCCTCCCAGAGTGCTAGGATTACAGGCATGAGGCTCCATGCCCGGCCAGGGTTATGGATCTTGAGGTGGGAAGATTAGCCTGGATTATGCAGGTGGGCTCAATGGAATCACATGAGCCCTTAAAAGCAGAAGAACCTTTCCTGGTTGATGGGAGAGGAAGAGAGATACAGCAGAAGAGAAGACAGGAAAGGTCAAGCACGAGAAGGACTCAGTCCCTCTCTTGCTGGCTTTGAAGATGAAGGGGGACGTGAATGTGGGTGGCTCCTAAAAGCTGAAAGTGACCCCTGGCCAATAGCCACCAAGGAAATAGGGACCCCAGTTCTATAACCACATGTAACTGGACTCTGCCAACAATCTACGAGAACCTGGCAGTGATCCTCCCTCAGAGCCTCCAGTGAGGAATACAGTCCTGCCGCCACCTTGCTTGTAGCCCGGTGAGAGCCTGTCAAACTCCAGCCCTACACTGAAATAAAAAGTAGGTGTTGTCTTAAGCCCTAAAATGTATGGTAATTTGCCATGGTAGCAAGAGAAAATGAATACAGCAGTGGAAGACCAAGTGCTATTGCAGAATCAGGCCACAGCCTTGGTCCTGGGTGCTCTGGCCATCTGCAGTTTCTTAAAGGGCTGGTGGATGGGATTCCTGAAACACAGACTCCAGGGATGCTCTCCCAGCCTCTTGGGCTCTGGTTCTGAACAGGGAACTCTGCTTCCTGCTCACCCACTGTGGTGGTGGATGGCATCCTCTGACACTCCGGGTCCCATCAGCTGCAGATAGATGGCTTTCTGAGTGAGGAGACCCCACAGTTGCCTTGAAGCTTTTTGAACAGACAGAGTGGCAGGGAATAGGTACATCTATTGCAGTGAGGGACAGCATGCACTGTGCCCCAAAGGAGAGAGCTGTGTCAGCCAAGGGTAGCATCTTGCCTTTAATGGTGTGGCTCTAAACCCTGAAGACAGAGATGTTGGCTGAGAAGTTTTCAAGTCCTCCTGGAGACTGAGACAGATAGAATTATGTCAACTCCAAGCTGTGGGATTAGCCAAGGACAGGTCCAACCCTTTCTGAGGGGACAGCTGGGGACAGTGTTTGGATACCAGCAATCTAGAAGGTGGCCCTTCCCAGATAGTGTCCAACCAGCCAGGAGGATGTTGGTGCAGCTGGGTTTGTGCCTGAGCTCGTTTCAGTTGAGTCACTCTTTTTTTTTTTTTTTTTTTTTTTAAGAAAAGCCAGTTCATGTGATGAACTGCAGGGTGTCACTCACCCACCCTCTCGACAAAGCGGCCGGCCTGCCCAGAAGCAGGGAACAGGGCGAAACCCAGACTTCCCCAACATGACCAAACTGTGCAGGTGGCAGGAGTGGTGACAATTTTAGGGGGAAAATCAAGGCTCTATCATCTCACCACATCTTTCTGGGAAATGAATAAATTAGCAGGGGAAAGTCATGATTAGATTCTAGCCTTTCAACTTGAATCCTAAAAGAAGGTCTAAATAATAACCAAACCAACAGCGAAAGGCGTCAGGGAGATTTCCTTCATGCTATTTTTAGGCAACTGGTAAACCTGAGTAGAAATGCCCTCAATTATGGATAGGTAAGCAGAAAAAAACTCAGCATGAAACCTATGCAAAAAAGCATCTGCAAGAAAGAACACAGTAGACAAAAGATGAAGAGAATTCTTCTGAAGTTTTACTCTAGGAAACAGAAGGATGACAAAATCTTGGGCTGAGGGGCTTGAGCTCAGCCCTTTCATGCTCTGCTGGTGGTGACATAAATTGGTCCAGCCTTTTTGGAGCACACTGGGACGGTAGGAATGAATATTTTAAATAAGTGTACCTTTGACCCAGCAATCTCACTTCTTGTAATTTCACCCAAGACAATAATTGCCAAAACATACAGAGATCTAAAGGCAAGGACTTTCATGTCAGCTTTGTTTATGATAGTGAATAATGAGTGCTTATCAATGGGGTCAAATCATTGGTTAAAGAAATTATGGCACTTCCACCTACATAATGTATAAAAGATGATGTATAAACATGCAGATCTTTATGTGATGGCATGGAAATTTGCCTATGATATATAATTGAGCACAAAAAAAGGGATAACAGAACAGCATGATCCCACGTGTGTAATATTTTAATAGGTGCACACAGAGGGCTGTCTGGAAGGATGTTCACCCTAACAGTTGAATTTTACTTTATTCTTTGTACATTTCTGTATGATCTCAATATTTATATGGAGTCAAAATCTTTAAAAGAATAAAGCAATTTTCAAAAGAAAGAAGAACGTGGTAGATGTCTACTCGATGTACTGGTTATGATCGGATCCATAGCTGACAAGTTGGAAAATGTCAGTTACTGTGGGATATTATAAGGATTGACATAGCCATATATTAAACATTTATTTTGATTTAAAGAAATAAGTGAACAACACTGATTCACTATCTTTTTCTATAGAGATAGATGTTTTCTTTTTATGTTTCATAAAACTGAGTGCAGAATCCTTCTAGATTGTTCCCTCATATTTGTCTATATTTAATCTGATACTGATGTTTTTACTCACCTTGCTCAAGTCAATACTCAGTCCAAATAGTCCCTCTTCCTTGTGTGCTTCTAGATTAAGAAGGAAAAAGTTGAAAACTTGTTTTTTCAACCTTCTCTTTAGCGGGAATGGCCAAGTGGCAAAATTTTTAACGAGGCACCAGCAGTCCACTGAGGGTTTCTGGAACTGCTCCAGCTTGCAGCTTCCACTCAGCATCCAGTCAGCTACCAACATCTTGTTTCTCCATTGCTGTCCTTACAACACGGGACCTGCCACACCCGCTGAGCATTGCTGCCTTTGACATCACTGTAGATTCTGTGGGACTCCTCCCCTCCACTGCATTAATTAGAAATTGTCACTGCATCTGCCAGGCACTGCTGTAGCTTGCATGCATGACTGCCACTGCTCCTGAACGCTGCCACCCCTGCCATGCGTTGTTGTCACCACCATCAACACCAGTGCCAATACCCCAGATCCCATGGTGTTGAAGCTGTACTGTGGTCTATAGCAAAATGGAGGCAGTGTACCTCCATTCCTTGAGGTGTTATACTCTGTTAGAGGAACCCCAAGTGAGAGCTGTTTATACCCCTCTGTCTCCCTGAGTTTTCAGTGGAAGAGCCCTTTCCATTTTAACACACACTCCGTTGCTATGACCTGAGCCATAGGTGACTGGCTGGGGAAGGTCTGAGTGATGGACACCCAACTATATACAGAATTACCTCTCTCTTGAAAACCAAGGCTTTGTCAATGGGCCAGCTTGGTGTATTGACTCTTGTGCTGAGTGAGTCCCCTCCTAGCTGGCTCCTACCCCGTCATGTCAGCAGACCCCTCCTATGTTCTCTAAACATAGTTAGATTTTATTGGTAAACAGATTTACTTGGACTCAAGGTGGGTCTTTCATCGCAGATTTTTTGGGGAAAAGAAGTGGAAGCAGAGAAAGATTCTTAAATATTTTGACTTTTAAACAAATATTATTTTATGATCATAAAAAGCATGTGTTAATTTTATTAAAAATATGTAAAATGCATAGAGAAAAAAAGACTGAAGAAAACAAGTCACCTGTAATCCTATTTAGAAGTAATCACAAATAATATTTTGAAGATTTTTAATTCCTCCATTGTTTTGTATTATTAAGATCACACTGTTTATATAATTTTATAGCCTGTTTTTTAATGACCTATCAATATCTCAGAAGCAATATCCCTTGATAGTAAAAATAATTTATAAGCAAACTTTTCATATGTAAAATATATACAATGTTATGTATGTTAGTTAGGAGTCATTTGGTTGAAAATCACAGAAACCTACTCAAGTGAGTATAAATTTTTAAAAATGAAAGAAATTTGTTATGAGGATCATGAATAATTTCTAGAAACTAAAGGCAGAGATGCAGCCAGACCTCAGGACCAGATTGTGAACTGGAATAGGGGGTAGGAAACCCAAGGTGCCCCTTCCTTCCAAATTGCATCTGTTTCTCCCTGTGATTCTCCATTTTCTCTGTTTGTGCACATGGCTTTTTGCAGAAAGCATGCCCATTGACCATTCCTGAGTTTACATGTCCAGGAACCCCAGGGAGAAATTGGCATCTCTCAGTTCTGGTTTCAAATATTTAGGAAGGTACCCTGATTGGTCCAGTTTTGATCAAGTGCTGGCCCTGGTCCAATCAACGGCAGAGCGGATGACCACTCAATAAGAGCCTTTCTGCTCCTGTTGAAATGTGAACAGGGTCCAAGGAGAGGGAGCTCCTAGAACACTGGGGACGACAGGTGGAGTCTGGTCAGCGACCTGTGTGAATATCCCCCCATTTCCCTATCATTGTAATCGGCACATACAAATAGGCACTGCGTCGGGGGTGAGGGCTGATGTGTTGCTCACCTCACTCTCCACGAGCATACAGGTCCCAGGTCCTACTCAGCCGAGGTGCCGACTTACACTTACAGACAGGTGTTATTGGAACTGACAAGGAATTCTTCTAGATTATCAGAGGCTGTCGCTGGACATCTCCAGACCCAAGCTGTCTGTGTGCAGCTCTCACCTCAGGGAAAAGCTTCAACTTATCCATAATATGAGAAGATTCTTGTTCAGTAGAATCAATGACTGGTAAATTTTAACAAAAGAAAGGAAATACATCTTTCCATCATGAATAACCAGTCTGCTGCAGGGGGTAATTGTGCCGGAAATAAGGCTTGGGTTTCCGAAAGAGTTGGATGGTTTTATGATCATTAATAACCTTCACAGTTATGCATGTGTGGATTTCATATTTCATGGTATGCCCTGATTGCCTGGAGGGGTCAGGAAGCCATATTTTCCAGGATTACATGGATGGGTAGATGCATTATCAGGGACTGTTATCTTCTTCTAAAGTATTAGTTTTTGGTCACGGACTTGAAGAAATGATCAGAATTGAAACAAAACAAAGCCATGAGTATTCATGTGCATCTAGGGCTTGTTTCTGAGATCTCACTGGCTTACAGAGAGAGCCTGGGGGATGCTGTGGTTCAGTGGTCCTAGCTCAAGGCTGAGAAGAGGCAGGGACTGCTATTAGTACCATTCTCATTTGTGTAGATTGAGAAATATGGGAGTTTCCTGCTTCCCACAGGAAGGATTCTTTCCCAGGCACCCCCCACCAGAACTCTCTTTAGGCTCCAGTGCAAGGACTGGATCATGAATCTATGCATTTGTGCATGGGAGGCTGGCAAATGTGACTTTCAGGTTCCCTGCTCAATATCCTCCTCAGTGAGAGGCTGGCTTGGCCAGCAAGATAGCCTTGATGTTGCGTGGGCAACCGTGAGTGTCTCCCACCCCACTGTGCACAATGCCTGGTGCTAAATATCAATCATGGTGGAACACAAAACTAGTACAAGTCATGGTCATTTGCAAAGAGGGACAATTTGACTTTCTCTTTTCCAATTTGGTTGCCTTTTATGTCTTTCTCTTGCCCAATTGCTCTGGCTAGGACTTCCAGTACTATGTTGAATAGGAGTAGTGAAAGTGGGCATTCTTGTTTTGTTCAATTCTTAGAGGAAAAGCTTTTAACTTTTCCCCATTCAGTAGGATGTTAGCTGTGTGTTTGCCATATATGGCCTTTATTATGTTGAGGTATGCTCCTTCCATGCCTAGTTTGTTGAGAGTTTTCATCACAAAGGGATGTTGAATTTTTGAAATGCATTTTCTGCATCTGTTGAAATGATCATATGGTTTTTGTCCTTTATTCTGTCGACGTGCTATATCATGCTTATTGATTTGTGTATGTTGAGCCATCTTTTCATCCCTGAGATAAATCCCACTTGGTCATGGTGTATTATCTTTTTGATGTGCTGTTGGATTCAGTTTGCTAGTATTTTATTGAGGATTTTTGCATTTATGTTCATCAGAGATATTGGCCTGTGGTTTTCTTTATTTGTGTTTCCTCATCTGGTTTTGGTGTTGGGGCAATGCTGGCCTCATAAAATGAGTTAGGAAACATTCCTCCTCTTCTATTTTTGGGAATAGTTTGATGAGAATTGGTTTTAGTGCTTCCTTATAAGTTTGGTAGAATTTGGCAGTGAAGCTATTAGGTCCTGGGGTTTTCTTTGTTGCAAAGAACTCTTTTTTGTTATGGCTTTGAACTCATTAGTTGTTATTGATCTGTTCAGGTTTTCTATTTCTTCCTGATTCAATCTTCATAGGTTGTATATGTCCAGGAATTTATCCATTTTCTCTAGATTTTACAGTTTGTTAGCATGTAGTTGTTCATAGTAGTCTCTGATGATCTTTTGTGTTTTTTTTTTTGTGCTATCAGTTATGATATATCCTATTTCATTTCTGATTTTGTTTATTTGGATCTTCTCTCTCTCTCTCTTTTTTGGTTAGTCTAGCTAGAAGTTAATAAATTTTGTTTATCTTTTCAAAAACACAACTTTTTGTCTCATTGATCCTTTGTATTTTTTTTTAAAGTTTATTTCACTTAGTTCTATTCTGATCTTTATTATTTCTTTCCTTCTACTAATTTTGGGTTTGATTTGTTGTTGCTTTTGTACATCCTTGAGGTGCATTGTGAGGTTATTTATTTGAAATAAATAAATAACTTTTTTGATGTAGGCATTTATTGCTTTAAGCTTCCCTCATAGCACTGTTTTTTCTATATCCCATAGGTTTTGGTATGTTGTTTTCCATTTTCATTTGTTTCAAGGAATTTTTTGATTCATTTCTTAACTTCTTCATTAACCCAGTTGTCATTCAGGAGCATGTTGTTTAATTTCCATGTATTTGTACAGTTTCCAAAGTTCTTATTATTGTTTTCTAGTTTTATTCCACTGTAGTCTGAGAAGATACTTGTTATGATTTTGGTTTTTTCAAATTTGTTGAGACTTGTTTTGTGTCCTAACATATACTGTATTGTGAAGAATGTTCCATATGGTAATGAGAAGAATGTGTACTCTGTAGCTGTAGGATGAAATGTTCTGTAAATGTCTGTTAGGTCCATAGTGCAATTTAAATCCAATTTTTCTTTGATTTTCTGTCTACATAATATGTCCAATGCTAAGAGTAGAGTGTTAAAGTCCCCAATACTATTGTATTGGAATCTATTTCTCCATATATATATAATATTTACTTTATATATCTGAGTACTCTGATGTTGGGGGGATATATATTTAGAGCTGTTATATCTTTTTGCTCAATTGATCCTTTTATCATTATATAGTGACCTTCTTTGTCTATTTTTACTGTTTTTGACCTAGAGTCTGATTTAGCTGATATAGGTATAGCTATTCCTGCTCACTTTTGGTTGAAATGTATCTACTGGGAATCTTTGCATTTCTTGTATCTGGATGTCTAAATCTCTCACTAGACTTGGGAAGTTTTCAGCTATTATTTTGTTAAATAGTTTTTCTATACCATTGAACTTCTCTTCACCTTCTGGAATACCCAAAATCCAAATACTTGGTCACTTTATGGTGTCTCGTACGTCACATAGGCTTTCTTTTTTTATTCCTTTTGCTTTTCTTTTTTTTTCCTTCTGACTATTTCAAGAGACCTGTCTTCAAGTTCTGAAATTCTTTCTTCTGCTTGATCTAGTGTATTGTTGAAGCTCTCAATTGTATTTTTCTTTCATTTATTGAATTTTTTAGTTCCAGGATTTCTATTTAGTTCTTTATTATATCTGTCTCTATGGTGAATTTCTTATTCATGTCCTGAATTGTTTTTCTGATTTCTTTGTATTATTTATCTGAGTTCCTTGTATCTTACTGAGCTCCTTTAATATCTCTACTTTGAATTATTTTTCAGGAATTTCATATATTTTGTTTACATTGGAATGTGTTATTGGAGAATTATTGTTGCTTGGACTCCAGAGAGCTCCCTAGTCCAGTCTTAGGACCCCTGGGGGTCAAGGAACTTTCCCATAACTAGAATTGCAGGAGTCATGGTAAAAATATATACTGCTAGTGATGTCCTACTTACCCTTTCTCCACACTGATGCCTCTACAGGCTTCTGGCTGATCCTGGCCAGGCTGTCTGCCTTACCTCTCTCTCCTTTAGTGCCTTGGGTGTGTCCTGTCACTTTTCTGCTGAATTCCAGCATTCTCTCTTAGAGATTCCCTTCAAAGTATGATTATCTATTTGCTATTTTGGTTCTCCTTTGTGGAGAAGACAGGTGTCTGGTGCCTCTAGTCAGTCACCTTGACGTCCTTCCTTACCTGAAAATTTTTTTTTAATTTTGATGCCTCACTCCACTCCCAGAGATTCTGATTTCCCTGGTCTGGGATGTGACCCAAGCCTCAAAATTTTTAAGACCAATGTGCAGCCAAAGCAAAAATCCCTGAATTAGGGAAATTCAGAGAAATTCATTTTATGTTCCAGAAAGTCAAAATATGCCCTCACATCATTCCACTTTTTACAGATGCATCCAGGTTTATCTGTTGATTTTAATTTGCTTTCTGCTTCCTTTGAGTGACCAACCTTCCTACTTCTGTCCACTCTCTCCCAATTCCCTCTAGGTTCTGGTGTACATATGTGGCCCAAATAGATGCAGCAAGGCTCAATGAGCCAATGAGTTATGAAAGAAAAAATCACTCATGACTCTCATTAACTGTGATAAGGCAGACTTTATTCAGGGCCATTGTGATAGACGTAGGCACTACTGTGATGGGATTTTGCAGTGGGGAAAAGAGATTAGGGTCAACTCTGAATACAACAAAGAAAAGCTGGAATTTATAGCCAAGGAGCAGGGTGGGGATCAGTGGATGGAAAATTACTAAGTGGAAACATCGGGGGTAAAGTGGATTCTGGCTAAACCAACCTAACAAAATTCATGCTGAAGGCAGGCCCAGGTGATCCGACATCACCTGGGGAATGGTGGAGGCCAAGCAACCTGATTAGATACAGAGGGTGGTCAGATATTGAGGGTGGGTGAACTGGATTAGGAAGATTCTTACTAAAATTGGACAATGCAGAGGTGAACATGGATGCCCAAAAGTCAGGGCTGAGTTCAGGGGAGCCTGCATAGAGTTTGGTCAAGGAGAAAATCTTTGCCAGATTCTCAAAACCTTGGACTTTCTCTGAAGCTACTGGAAAAGAGAAACTCTCTTTCTCCTGAACTGGAAGCTGGTAACCTGTGAGCCTGGAGATTCTGGAACCACCATGGAGGGAGGGTGACCCTGGAAATGATGCCAACACAGGGAGAGCAGAGAGAAAGAATAGGAACAACACACTGGTGACATCAACTGAGCACCTGGATCCAGCCCTGCTTGAAGCTAGATACTCCTGAACTTCACTGTTATTGAGCTAAAAAAAATTGCAGGTTTTGTTTAATCTCTTTGATTTGCGTTTGTCAGTTGTACCTATAAGAGTTCTATCTGTTATAAGAATGTTTCTCAAAATCTTAAAAGTAAGGTTTTATGGATGTAAAGTTTTCTTCTTTCCCTTGTATGTGTTCTACCTAAATAGGCTGGTGTGAGCAATTTAATGACCAAAGCAAGGCAATATTTTAGATTTAAAAAGAGCTGACTCTACAATACCAGTCTCACAGGTTTGCTGTGAGGATCGCGAGATAAAACTTCCAACAGGCTGTCATACAAAAAATGTATGTTTTAGTGCTGCTGCTACTGTGTTGTTGTTGTTATATTTTGGGGTTTTTTTTGGAGAAAAGCTGCCAGCTACATTTCAGTTTGGGTGGAGGCAGTGACCACCTCATGTTATCCCTCTTAGTTATGCAAATTTTCAGTCCATTAGGCTACTCAGCCCTGGGGAAAAGGTATACCAGGGCTTTTATTTGATGTGGCAAAGACAAATGACCCCCTAGGTGTCTAGAACTTTAGCGGATGGAAGAATCAATTTGCAGAAAGCACCCAGACACCCTTCTGGGAGGAATGAACTAAAAGCCCAACTCCTTCCCTCTGAGACCTGGGGCTGGTACCTCTGACCAAGGCCCCATGCCAGAGAAGAGCTAGAAGAATTGTGAAACAGAGATATCACGGGAGCAGAAGTAGACCAGCAGGTGGCTCTGTACAGAATGAAGAAGGAGAAATGGGAGAGAATGGTTCTGGGTTTAGGACACAAGGCATGCTGGAGCCTGCTATAACCATACTTCTGGTGAAGACCTCCACCTTGCAGAAGCAGCTGTGTATGAAAGAACTGGTCCCTCCCTACCATGGCAGCAACAAGAAAACCGCAGCAGCAGCAGTAATATCTAGTGGTTATTAAAGCACTATGCTAAGCACATTCATATCAATATCTCATTTAATAATCCCAACAATCCTGTGAGCTTGGCACCATTATTATCCCTAGTTTACAGATGACAAAGCTGGGGTAGGAAAGATTAAGCACTTTGCCCAAGCAATTCTGACTCAAAGCCCACACACTCTACCTCTCCTTGGCCATTGCCCCGCAGATCCTGCCCTCTGCCCCTGCCCCTGCGTGGCAGGCATTCTCGGGGACAGATTCTCACCCCAGCCAAGGCTAGGGGAGAAGATGAGCAGCACTATGACTTTGAGGACCTTGGCAAGTTGGGTGGAGCCTTAATACTGGAGAAGTGGAATCATCTATACCACTAGAGTTTGAATGTGTCCCCAAAAAAGAAAAGCATGTATTGGAAACTTAATCCTCAATGCAGCAGTGTTGGGATGTAGTTAGGTCTTGAGGGTTCCGCATTCATGAATGAGTTAATGTCTTTTATAATGTCGCTTGCTCTCCAGCTCTCTCACATGCTCTCTTGCCCTTCCACCTCCTGCAGCAAGAAGGCCCTTGCCAGATGTGGCCACTTGATCTTGGACTTCCAGCCTCCAGAGCCATGAGCCATATAAACTTCTATTGCGGTAAATTGCTCAGTCTGTGGTATTCTGTTATAGTAGCACAACACAGACAGACAAAGACAACCCCAAAGGGCCTATCACTCGGGCGGCCATTGCAGGGTGGAAGTCAGAGAGGATGAATTACTCTGCTTGGGAAGAGTTCCTCTGCCCCACACAGCTTCTCCACACCAACTAGAGCACCTCCCCTGCCAGGACAACACATAGATCATGGCAGAGACTGTGGCTTTTCTCCCTGGATCATGTCTCCCTCCCTCCTTCCCTCCCTTCCTTTCTTCCTTTCTTTTTTTCCAGAAACATACCACCAAGTGTTAGCAGGACATGGCTGCCCAGCTAGAGATGACATGTCCCAGCCTCCCTTGCAGCTGGATATATCCACGTGACTATGTTTTTGGCCAGTGAGATGTGAGCTGAAGTCATGTGTGCCATTTTGGGGTCTTAGTTTAAAAGGATTGGGCTTCTCTTTCCCAACCCTTTTTCTTATCTTTTCTGGTTGGGAAAGAACAGCAAACGTTCCTATGCCTTGGACCCCAAGCTGAGAGCCACATATTCAGTACCTGCTGGCCCCCTTTACTGCTGACATCTGGACTTTCATGCATAAGGGAAACGAGCATCTGAAGCTTCTATCTCATATAGAAGACATACAAGTCTCAATATTTTTTGGTTTCTTTGTCTATGGACTAACCGCTACAATGTTCAAGCTGACTGGAATGTCTAGCTCCCTAAGAAAACCAAACCAAAACCACTTGCAGCACGTGGAGACTCCTCGGCAGGTAAAGATTTTGATGGGGGAGGAAGGGCTCGAGGGAGGATTTCCTGATAATGAAAGCAAAGGGGCTGGGCTCAGTGGCTCACACTCTAATCCCAGCACTCTGGGAGTCCACGGTGGGAGGATCACTTGAGGCCAGGAGTTTGAGACCAGCCTGAGCTGAATAGCGAGGCCTGTTTCCACAAAAAAAAAGTTTAAAAAAATTTTTAAATTAGCCAGGTGTGGTGGCGCACACCTGTAGCCCCTGCTACTCAGGAGGCTGAGGCAGGATGATCACTTGAGCCCAGGAGTTCAAGGTGGCAGTGAACTATGATTGCACCACTGCACTCCAGCCTGGATGACAGAACTAGACCTTGTCTCTTAAAGAAAAAAAAAAGCAACCAAAGTGTTGGCCATTCACTGATTCACTGAAAGGAGAGTTATTAGGATAGAATAGATTGTCCTGTGCTAACAAGCAACAACTAAAGCTCTGTGACTTAGCATAAATGCCTGTTTCTCTCTTTTTTATTTTTTTTAATTTTTAAAATTTTAACATTTTTTAAGTTTAAAAAAATTTTTTTATTTTAAGGGGGTACAAATGTTTTTGTTAAATGGATAGCTTTTATAATGCTTTAGTCAGGGCTATAAGTGTGCCCATCACTGAATAGTGTTCATTATGTCGGTTAGGTGGGTCTTTACCCCTATAAATGCTTATTTCTTACTCATGCAAAATCCACCACGGGTCTAGGTGACTCTTTAGGTCTTTAGGACAATCCTCCCAGATAACCCAGCGACTTGAGCTGCTTCAGTCTTTTGGCCCTGCCATCTGAACACAAGGCCCTCTCTGAGATTGCGGCAGCACAAAAGAGCATTGAGTGGCCTCGCACCATCAGCTAAATGCTTTAGTGGAGAGGGGATGCGTGTCACTCCCATTTAGAGCCCAGTGCCCAGAGCTGGCCATACATCTCTGCTTAACTGCTGGGAGACAGAGAAATGTTGTCCTCCTGGCGCCAAAATAAGAGCACAACTGGGTACAAACAACCACTGGCAGTCTCCCCCGCAAGAGCCTCTCAGTACATCGTGCTTAGCCTGGGACCCAAGTGCCCAGTACACTGGGCAAAGCAGTGAGGTAGGGCAAAAAGAGAGAAGAGAAGGAGAAAAAAGCATGAAGAAAACTTATAGAAAGGAATTATATCCAGAACCCAAAGCAAGGAGCTCCCAGGGCCCAGCCAGGGGTCTGCTGCCGCTGGCTTGTACACTAGCTCGTGCGTGTGGGTTGCTAAATTTTCAGGAATTTTGCAAACGAGTTGTTAAGCATGATGATTATAAAAATTAAATTATATAAACTCTAAATGATATCAAAGACAAAGATAAGAAATACACAAACACATCACTTCCTAATTCTCTTACTACATTGTATTATTCTCTATGTCCTTGAGGTTATTTCCATCTGTTACAGCATCTTCCCAACTCTGTGTCCAGCAACATCACTTGGTAGCTGATGGGAATATTTACTCCATGGAAATCAGCAAATGCTACAAATCAGGGCTTTTGTCCCCTAGAGAGCTGGTTAAGCCTTTGTCAGCCTAAGACCGGCCTTCGTTTCCAGTGTATGTAAACTGGGGGTCTTGGGGAAGCCGGTGAATGTGCTGTGAGCCCTCCGGAGCAGTGCTGGGGCAGACATTTCCGTTTGTCACAAGCAACTGGTTGGGAGCTGGCTGTTCAGGAAGTACTGACGGGTGTGCATTTCCATTGGGAGTTCCTATGGGAATGGGCTGTGGGGTCAGCAACCCTAAACCATAGCATTTTGCAAACACAGACATTCCCTTCCATTCTGCAAGCATGGCCCTCGCTCAGAGCCCACGCCATTGTTTGGTTCCAAGGAGCCAAAGGCTGGTGCTGAATAGTAATTATCACCTGCCAGGAGCCCATTGACCCGGGGGACTGCCTGCTGCCGTAACTCCTGGTAACAGGGAGGCCTTTCTGGAAGCCATCCTTGCACTGGGTCTGCAGTGACATGGTGGTGCCCCTTTCTCTCTCTGGAAGCATTTTTACTGGGTCTCGAAGACGATAGCTGCCAGAACTAAAGCCAAGGCTGGAGATGTGAATCGAGAGGCCTGGGTTTATTTGGCCAACGCAGAATCTAGCGGTGTGCACATGGGGTTTCTTTTTATAGCCGCTGTAAAAATTCTCCTTATGCACGCTACTTCACTTTCCGCTGAAGCCCCGAGCCCTCTCTCTTCCCCCTCCGCACCCGCTCAGCCATTACTGGCCACTTACCTCCAGTGCTCAGGGCCCCTCTGGAAGCACTGTGAGATGTCTGGATGGTTTATGGCTCTCTGGGCTTCTGACTCCATGACTGCATTACTCTAAAAGCTGGACCGTGCGATGCAGTTGCAGAGGGGAAAGTTGGAGGGGGCAGTGCACGGGTTTGCTATTTAAGGTGCGAATGTATTACACCAAATGAATGGAAATGCTATGCTAGCAAGTTTTACTTCTTTATAGGTTTCTGATTTTTAAAAATCAATTAGCATGTTTTTAGTTATATTAACTCACATAGCCTCAGGACTTCAGTATTCTGGAATCCCTCTCCTCTGGCAGCCAACTAAACTCGCTCAAGCCTCCATCCCATGTACCATGGAAAATGTGCTACTGCTCTTTCCAGGATTCCTGAGGGATCCCAAGGGCTTTCACATCCTCCTGGTTACCTCACCCAAATTCCTGATCCCTCTGAATTCTTGATCTTCTCTTGTCACCTGCCCTTTGAGTAACCATTTCACGTTGTCCTTTATTTTCTAAATCTCCACTAACACAACATTTTCCATACAGCAGACTTCTTCTCAAGCTTTGGGGATTACTAAAGGAGCTATAGGGAAGCCCCAAGCCGGAAGCAGCCCACAGTACAATTTTAGACCCTCAGCTTTCGAAGGCCTGTAGCCATATCTGTAGGGAGGTCTCAGTGCCATCCTCTTCCCTGGGCCTATTCTCGTTTTCAATCTCTCGTTTCTAGATCTTTCTCTCATCAAGGGCCTTGGAGACTCTCTCTGTCTGGTTGCCAGCACAAAACTGGTGACTTTTTCAGAGTAAGCAGCCTTCTTTGGTTTCCCTCCTCTTCCATTTAGACCATCCCATTCACGTGCGAAGGGATGGTACGGAATGTCCTGCCCAGCAGACACACCACCACATTCAGCCACCCTGGGCTGACACCACGAGCCACACAAAAACAGGGAGATGTTTTGAAATTTTCAATTTTAAAAAATTTCCCTAAGAAGTACCTGAAAACATATTTGCTATTTAAAAAAAAAAATCAAAGCACACAAAAACCCGCACTTTCCTTAACACTTCCTTACACTTCCTACAATCTCAGTCCTCCCCCAGAGATGGCCACTATTAGTTCATGTGTAACCTTCCAAGCCCTTTTTTATGCATCAACATGTGCATGGAAATATATATAGTTTTGATTTGCATGAGACATTTATTTTACACCGATAAAATCATTTCATTGATTTTTCATTGATAACAATCTGGTTTTTTTTTTTTTTTTTTTTTTTTTTTTTTTTTTTTTTTTTTTTTTTTTTTTTTAGAGACGGGGTCTCGCTCTTGGTCAGGCTGGTTTCGAACTCCTGACCTTGAGCTATCCACCCGCCTCGGCCTCCCAGAGTGCTAGGATTACAGGCGTGAGCCACCGCGCCCGGCCAACAATCTGGTTTTTTAATAATAGACACTTTGGCGCCAGCATTGTTTGGAAACAGCAATGGTCAGTTAGGAAACCACCATTGTCAGGAGATGGTTAACTTGTGCTTGGTGAGCTCCTAGAACCACTGTGCAGAAAGGAGTCCCTGCTCAGCCAGCAGCTAGGACTCAAGGAGGCAGGGAAGAGCCAGTGTCAGAGGCCATTGCCCCCATGCCAATTTGTTGTGCTTGGCCCCAGCGTCCCTCCTCAGACTCAGAGCTGGCCCCTCCCACAGGTCCCAGGACTCCTGACTTCCTCCTTCACTCCTCTCCCCACGTAGGCCTGGCCCTGGAGTGAAGTACAGAAGGCCCACTCCCTCCTTCACAGGTCCTTAGAACAATCCCTGAGCCCTCTGCTTTTAAGAGATCCGCTGCTGCTCACTCTAGAGACCTGACGCAGGACTGAGACTCCCAGTGTGGACGGTGGTCCCTGGTCTGCAGGTCCTAACGTCCTCTGAGATAGGGACTCCTGGAAAGAGGTTTTTCCCACCCTGACTGCAGAGTTTCTCTTCCTGATCAGGCCCTGTGGTCAGCATGGAGGTTCAAGTGAGTGGTGTGTGTTTCTGGAGCCTGCAGGACTGAGCCATCCTGGGTCTCTTGGCTCAGCCCAGCCCCGGAAAGGCTACTTCAGGAAGGTTTTCTCAGGCCCCGCTGAGCTCCAGTGCAGCGGGCTAGGCTTACTGCTGGGTGTAAAAAGCTGGCAGGACGGTGGGCTGGGAACAGGGGTAGGAGCCCAGTGGGTGGCTGCGCCAGGCTGGAAGGCCCAGATTGTGGAGTGTGGAGGGCCCAGGACTTGTGCCAGACACAGGGAGGCCTATTCAGCTTTCTCCCTTGGGCTCAGGGAACATCCAGCAAGAGCACCTCAGACAGAGCAGCTGCAGGGTGGTAGCAGTGGCCGGGGCCACCCAGAGCTGGTCAAATCTGGAGATGTACTCACCCACGGTCGCCTGATCTATTGCTGAACCTAAGTAATGCCAGAGAGAGCCAAGATGATTACCGAGAAGTGGTGCAAGGGGTCAAGTCTGAAGGTGAGCAAGAGCGAGCCCACTGCCCAGGCAGGGTCCTGTGCAGCCTCCCTGAGCCACCCCTGCTGGGCTTGGGTCTCTGCTCGCCCTCCCTTCATCTGTGCCTGCACTCATCACTCTGGCCTATGACTGTCAGTGGGCCAGGCTGTGCCTTCCTCCCAGGCTGGACCGTGGTAGAGGGTGGAGCCATGGCGTACCATGGCCGCTGCTGTGCATGGTTGGCAGCGCTGCCCTGTCCGTGCAGACTGCGGGGGAGGGCGCACAAAGAAGTGTGCACAGCCAGGGGAGCCCACTGGCTACCAGAGCTGACATCCCGATGCCAGGCTCAGACCTCATTCCAGAACATGTGCTGGGCAACCTGCAGGGTGTCCATGCATCAGCCTCCAGCGAGGGGACCTGGGATGACAGTGATGAAGGATGAACACCATGCTGCTTGGCCTGCCTTTTCTACTAGAATTCCTGCCAATAGACACAGACACCTGACCACTCTCTTGCTTTATGCCTGGCCGATGACCTCTCAAGACTGTGCATTACCTTGAGGTTACACACTCATCATCATGGAGGCCGTGAGCCCAAATGTCACTTTCTCAGAGAGACCTTTCCTAATCACTCTAAAAAAGTTACCCCCCGCCCAGCTACCCTGTATAACATTAACATGTTTTACTTTGTTCGTGTTACTTAGCACCACCTAGAATGATTGACTGATGTGGTCAGTGTGCATCTCCCTAACTGGAAGAAAAGCCCACGAGGGCAGAGGGTTTGTCTGTCTCATTCTCTCTCGTAACCCCAGTGCCCGACACGCACCATGTGGTGAGAGAGTGTGGGGGACTGTGGAGGAGAAGGGACAGCCAATCATGCCACTCTAATACCCAAGTGCAGGAACCGGCCCTCACCAGTGAGCTCTGGGAGCATCCTGCCCAGGGCCACCCACCAAGGTCTTTTTAAAGAGAGATATCAACTCATCTGCCAGAGCTGCGAGCACACCCCCCGCCTCACCCAGACGGGGAGAGAGAGCTGAGGAAGATAGGCCATTATAATGAATCAGAATTTGTGTTGTTTTTCACACAACCACAAAAAAAAATTTGAAAACTGGTATTCACTATGATCTCCCCATGGCTGGCTGTGGCATCGGTGATACCAGTCTCCGCCCTGACTGGAAACAGAAGGACCCCAAACAGGCTTGTCCCAGATGCTGAGTTCCCAAATTCATTGAAGGGAGGAGGCTAGGGTAAGGAGAACCTTAGGAATTTTCCTCAGACTCTTGGAATTTTTTAAAAATAAAAACTGTCACATACACACACACACACACACACACACATACACACACACACAGAAAAATACAGAAATCCACTAAGTCTTTTTCCTTCCTCATTCCCATGACAGCATGACCTTCTTGATGTCACTCTCTGCCATGATGCGGGCGCGCAGCAGGAAGACACAGAGAGCGCCCCAGGAACGCGAGCACCCTCTGAGAGCCCAGGGCAATTCAGCTCCTCTCCGGGATTTTACCAGGCCTTCCCTTCCATGGGCAGTTCCCTTCCGGGGGCCGTCTTGAGGGGCTGCTCCGTAAAAGGGAAGATTCTGTTTCTGTTTCTAATTGAAGGCTGGCATTGAAGCCAAAGGAAGGAGATATAGTCACAAATGGATGGTGATTGCCCCTCTGAGCTTCGTAAATTCCACACCACCTCTTGTTGGCTGCTGTGGGCCCGGGTTTATGGCGTGCCCAGCCAGAAATGAAAGCCTTTCATCAGCGCAGAAGGGAGGCCTCGCTGCCGCTGTGCTTGGGCTACAGAACCGGGGGAGAACGTGTTATTTTAGGGTGTTGCCAAGCGTTAGAGCTGTGACTCGAGAAGCAAACTCAATTACACTCAGCTTTTCACTTTGTGAAAATAAGAAATAACATTTTAGGCTATAATTCATCCTGTTGATGTTTTGTTTATTTATTTATTTAGGTCAAGAGAAGTAATTTAAGTTAAATTCACTCAGTGGACTTTCAGTTATGGGAAGAGGGAAAATAAACTATCTGTTACCAGAGGGATTTTTTATGCAAGCACACACGCACACGCGCACAACACGCGCACACACACGCACACACGCACAACATGCGCACACACGCACACACGCACAACATGCACACACACGCACACACGCACAACACGCACACACACACACACACAAATAGATGTAAACATACACAGAACCATAACAAGTCAAACAGAAACATGTTGTTCGGGATGAAGATGCATTCTTTGAGCTACAAGAGAATGTTATTTAAAATAATAGAAATATAAGCAATTTAAATATAAATTTTCAAACATTTTTCCACAGGATAAAATCAAAGTATACCAGAGTGGCACTGTATATGGCTAGAACATCTGGAAGCTTGGCCTTTTATTCAAAAGATTGTTTATGGTGACTTACTGTGTGCACTATTAGGCACTATTTCTACTGAGAGGTGAAAAATGTGGACCCATACTGGCTTGAATGAAATCCTAGGAACAGGACAAGGAACTGCATTGGATATTACATGAGAAGTTGGCAGCAGAAAGAAAATGAACTGAGGAGAAGTTGACAGGGAGAATGAGCAGAAGTTTCCTGAACAAATGGAGTGAGAGAGAAAAAATGGGTGCCAATAAGGTATCATCAACTGATGAGAAAAATTAAAATGTTAAAAACATTTGTTGCATGAATGAATGAATGAATGAATGAACGAAGAGCCAGATCATAAGATGGTAGACTGAGGACCCATCTAGTGACTTGGCTTACTGGGACTTGCCACTTTCTGAGACAAAGAAATGGCATAACTTCTCAGAAAGATGCCAGACAGACTTAGGACTCCAGGACATTTCTCTACTCATAAATGTGTTCTTTCCAGCCACTAAAATAAACAGAGAAAATTTGGGAGAAAAAAAAGAAATATATTGGCCCCAGATAGTGAAGCCAAAATAATAAAAAAGAATAAAAGTTTAAAACAAATAAAAAAAATTTAAAAAAAAAGAAATATAGAAACCTGAGCTTAGAAATTTTTTGGACAGAGGAATCTTAAGTATAAACAAAAAGTCACAGTTGAGCAACTCTACACCATATCCTCTGTGCACGAGAAAAGCAATATTCCTGAAAGCAAAGCTGTGGTCAGCTAGTTTCAGCAAGGTTTGGGTGGTAGGAATTCATTTCCTGCATGCAGTGCGTGCTCTGAGCTTGAGTTGTGTGGACAGCCTCGCCTGACCTGACAGCGACTCAATATTATCCAGTTCTTTCTCTGCTGAGTTTTCTGCTCATAATGAGTTGGTAAACTATGGATGCAATATTAGCTTCCTGTGGCAGCTGTTACAAATGATCACAAACTTGGTGGCTTCAAACAAATTTATTCTCTCACAGTTCTGGAGGCCAGAGTCTGAATCAAAGTGTCAGCAGGGCTGCATCCACTTCTGGTGGCTTCCCGGCAAGGTTTGCTGTCCCTTGGCTTTTAGCAGCATCGCTACGATCTCTGCCTCCATCTTCCCATCACCTTCCCTCTTCTGTCCCTTTCTTCTGTGCGTTTGTCATAAGAACGCTTGACATTGGGTTTAGGGCCCACCTGAGAAACGTAGGATGAGCTCCTCATCGCAAGATCCAGGACTTAACCACATCTGCAAAAACACTTTTCCCAAAGAAGGTAACATTTGCAGGTTCCGGGGATTAGGGCATGGACATATCTGGGGGCCCCACTGGGCTCACTGTAGACTCCATCACAGAATTGCCTGTGGTGCTAATAAACCCTTCAAAGACCTGAACTTTAGGGGATGCTGTGAAAAACTGGAGGGAACAGGATGCAGCAAAGGTCCCCTGGAGATAGGCAGGAGAAAATGGTCCCAAATTTGAGCAGAAAGACAAAGGCCACATTTCAAAGTGCACGTGGGCTTTTCTCTCAGGCTTCCTCCATGACTCTTGTGACCCTTCAAGCGTCTGTCTGCTAAATAAAATCAGAACTATCTCAGCTAAATTGAAACCACACTCCCTTGGCTATGACATCATTTCAGCTCCCGGGCCCAAACTTCCCTCCCTCCCTCCCCGCTGCCATGCCAGAGGGAGAGAGCGGGCAGCTTGTGGGCTTTTGAAATGTCGGAGGCTGTGTTATTCTCAAGAACAGGTGTGTGGCCGGGGTGAGTAAGACACTTCACGCTGCATTAGGCTTAGTGCACTAAAGAGAAGCTGATAGGAGAAGAATTAATTACAGTTTAACAATAATAATAAAAAGCAAAACAAGAGATTGAAATAAAATAGTCCAAGGAACAAATGGCTCTCCCGGAAGAATAGTGTCTATTCACCGTGGAAAATTTATACGTACAATAAACGCTGGGGATTGGAATACAGAAGAGGCAATCAAAGGCCGGAGGAGGCTCCAGCAAGCTGGGGCCGCTTTTCATTGAATTGTCTCCTTAGCTGGCCGAGGTATAAATAAATTCCTCCAGTGTCTTTGTCGCCTGACAAGAGGGAAAGCAGAATGAGTCCTGACGGGCAGCGGGTGGGGCTCCGGGAGCAGCAGGGTGACCCCGCCGGCCTTGGGAGCAGGGCCCGGCTGAGGGGGGAGAATAGACGCCGGGGCTGTCGCCTTTCATGGCGGAGGCGACGCCGCGGCTGCGCGAGCGCCTGGGAGGGGCCGGGATTCCCAGCGCCAGAAGGCTTTGTTCGGAGGCCAAAAGCGTGGCTTTATCACAGCAAACCCCACTTTATGTCACCGCAGCGCGCACTGGGAGCAGCGGTCTGCAGCCACAAAGCCTTCCTCAGCGCGCTCAGCCATGGCACGGACGTGTCCTGCTGAGCGCCAGCACCGACGCGTGCGCATCACAGTATTGCCCAGCATGAGGGGTTCCGGGAACATGGCAGTTGTAACAACATTGTTCCTTTTTAAAAATATAACAGCTTATTGAGATGTAGTTCACATACTACACTATTAACGTGTTATTCAATGGTGGTAAGTATATTCGCAGGGCCGTGCAACCATCATCACAATCAATTTAGAACATTTTCATCACCCCAGAAAAGAAACCTCATACTCAACAGCAGTGACTCCCCATTTCCCGCCATAGCCAGCTAATCTACTTTCTGTCTCTACAGATTTGCCTATTCTTGACTTTTCACATAAATGGGTTATATACGGTTTGTCCTTTTGTGTCTGGCTTAGTACACTTAGCATAATGTTTTCAAGGTTCGTCCATATTGTAGCATGTGTCAGAACTTCATTCCTTTTTAAAGCTGACTAATATTCCATTGTGTATATACCACATTTTGTTTATCCATTCTCCATTCATGGGCATTTGGGTTGTTTCCACCTTTTGGCTATATGAATAATGCCTCTGTAAACATTTGTATGAAGTTTTTATATGGACATATGTGTTTTTGTTTTCCTAAGTATATACCCAAGAGTAGAGTTTCTGGATTGTACGATAACTCTGTTTAATATTTTGAGGAACTATTATACTGTTTTCCAAAATGGCAGCAGCATAATTTTTGAACTTCTCAATTTCCTACATAAAAATAGGCAAAGCAGTGAGAATAGCAAAAAACAAAACAAAACAAACAATATAGCAAACAAAACCCGAAAAACTCACAAACATCTATAACAACAGTTCTAAAAGTGAGATCTCCAAACCAAAAGTATTAGCATCACCTGGGAACTTGTCAGAAATGCCAGTTCTCAGGATCCACACTAGACTCCGGATCAGACACGCTGGGAGTGAGGCTCAGTATCTGTGTTTTAACAAGCCCTATAGGCAGTTCCGGTGATGCTGATTCTAAAGTTTGAGATCCACTGATCTACAACGAAAGTAGGTGACAAGGTATGGTAGCAAACTCCATCATATGAGTAGGTGGTACAAGCTACTGACAATTGCAAAAACCACGAGATTTTGGCAATTGTGTGGAAGGAAAGGGGAGGAAAAGAAATGGGCCCTGGTACCCCTGGAAACCAAAGAACCCACAAATTGCCTTAAGAATCTTGGTGGCCTGGCCCAATCTGAGAACATCAGCTAAAAGTTGGAAGAAGTTTCATAGGATCCAATTTGCATGTGAGTGCTAAGGGATCCCAGGAAGAGGGAAGGTGCTGAAGCAGTCTGGGATCTCTGAAGTTTTTACACTAACAAACCAAATTCTGTTCCAGGATAAAGTTCTGCGCTAAAAAGTACCTTCTGGGAACAGAATTTAAACTGAGCGTCATGGGGACAACAGGGGCAAAAAGGAAGAAGATGATGATGAAGGTAAGAGTAAGAGCGAGAGTGGTGGGGACCCAACTCGGAAATTACTTGGCCAGATTTTTTTTAAATCACTTTTTAAAAATAGCAGAGCTTTCAGGATAGAAAATCTGGGAAAGTTACTCTGCTAGCTTACCCTTCCCTCCTAAAAGTACAAAAAATTCCTCTCATTAAAAATGAGCAATAGGAAATGACCACAAATCCCACACAAAGTCACCATAAGAGAAAAGAAAATAAGGGACAGAATAATGTCTTTACAGATAACGAATGCCAATAAAACAGATAAAACTTGTAACCTAACATATTAAATGAACTAAAAGAAAATTAAGAAAAATGCTAAGTGTATGAAAGAATAGCATGATCAGATTAGAAAAATTTAGGAAGTAATTTGAGAAAAGAAAGATTTGAAAAGAGAAAGGACAACTCAGGGAAGAAAAAGAAATCAAAAACAATTTCATAAATGAAGAATAAAATGTAAGGGCATGTTCCTATTACCTCCTGCTACGAAATGCATTACCCCCAAATTTAGTGGAGTAATACAACAACAATTGTATCACACTCATGGCCTGCGGGCCTTAGCTAGGATGACTTGAATGGCTTGGGGCTGAGACAGCCGGGATTAGAAAATCTACTTCAAAGATGGTTTCTTCAATTACATGTCTGGAACTTGGGCTGGGATGGTCGAGAGGGGAAGGGTTCGGCTAAGGCTGGAGACTGCAGTGCTGACAGGTGGCCTATCCAATGTGGTATTTGCAGGGTAGTCAGGCTTTGTATTATACGTGGTAGGTCGATTTTCTAAGAGTGAGTGTTTCAAAGACCAAGGCAGACCAACATGGTCTTTTATGATCTAGCGCTGGAGGCCTCATAGCATCACTTCCACTATCCTCTATCCATCAAAGCAGTCGCAGGCCCACCCAGACTTACAGGGAGGGACACACACTTCACCTCTTTCTGGGAGGGGTATCAAAAGAATTTTTGTCCATTTTTTTAGCTTTATTAAAGTATAATTTGCATACAATACAATTAACCCATTACAATTGTAAAGTTCGATGACTTCTAGTAGTTATATACAATCTTGTAACCACCAGCACAATCAAGATATAAACAATTCCCTCACCTTAAAACGTTTTTTCATGCCTCTTTGTGGCCATATTTTAGACCGCCACAGAACCCAAGCATGAATGAACACCAGTTATAAAGGAGAAAAATTTTTAAATCGAAGACAAATGAAGAAAGTAAAAAACGATTCAAGAGAAAATAGCATGGACACATGTGTGAGCAAAGATGACCCAATGTATGTGGAATAGAAATCTTGAAAGTGAAAACCAACCAATAGAATAAAATAAATACAAAAATATTTCAATTAAAAGAGCTTTCCTGAAATAAGAACTGACTTGAAACTTTATAGGGAAAGGTAAATTTCATATCTGAGGGAAATCACCCTAAAACAATCCATATTATACTTTAGTAAAATTACTGGACTTCAAAGAAAAAGAAATCTTTTAAAGAAAAATAAATTGGCAAATAGACCAACTCTCTTACAAGGGAAAGAAAATCAGATTGCCGTGAGACTTGGGGCACAACCCTTTCTGACAGAGGATAATAAAGCAACACATTTAAAATACTCAAGGAAAGGCTTTTATGGCAAGCAAACCAACCTTCATGTATAAAGAGACACACTGTTGTGAACATGCAAAAAGCTCAGGAAATGTTGTTCCCCTGAGTCTTTCCTGAGGAATCCACTGGAGAATGAACTTCAAAAGACCAAAAGGACTGGAGAAGCGTCCGCACAAAGCGTTAAAGATATAGTGTTTTGTAGAATTAAGACTAAGTGATGGTTCTTAGGAAGAGAGAATAGTGTGAGTAGCTTTATGTTCTGACAACGTATTATAAATAGAGCACAACTATCACAGATGGGGGGAGTATAAAGAAAGTATATAAAAAGTTCAATAAGCTTGGACATTGCCTTGTAGACTACAAAAGGGAAATGATAGTTGCCGGTATTTGTTGCATATTTCAAAATAGATAAAAGAGAAGAATTATAATGTTCTCAACAGATAAAAGATAAATGTTCCAGGCGATGGATACCCTAACTACCCTGATTCAATCATTATACATTGTATACAGGTATCAAAATATCACATGTACCCGCCAAAATATGTACAACTACCATCTATCAGTTTGAAAAAAGAAAATTGCCTTATATGCTTTAACAGGGATTAAAAGGATATTACTTCAAGTCAATGCTTACGAGAGGGTGTGGACAAGGAAGTTACTAGATAATTTCAGGATTGCTCCTGAGGAAGGGGGAGCCAATAGACAAGAGCCTGAAAAAGAAGATACCAGGGGTATAAGTTTTAGAATTAGTATAAAGGAAACCATTAGAACAAAAATACAAACTTGCCTAAACTCAAAAGATATACCCTCCCCAATACAAAAGAGACCAAATAAAATAAGACATAGAGATAAATATCATTATTTCTAAAAGACATACAATATAAAACAATATGACAAAATTTTGAGGCCAACATATCAATAATGTCAATCAATATAATTAAATGAACTTAACCTAAAACAAAACAATTTTCTGCTAGCCAAGCAAAATCTATCACCATGCAGTCTGTAGGAAATAACAGATTTGTAAACATTAAAAATAAATGTTTAGACAAATATATAGCAAATGCAAATAAAAAGAAAGTATAGTTCACAATCTAAATAAAGGCCAAGATAAAATTCAGATGAAAATCATTGAAAGAGACAAAAGACAGTAAAGTGCTAAATGATACAATTCACAATGAAACGTTAGTGATATTTATGCACCCAAGACACAGCAACAACTTTCATAAAAGTTAAACTACACAATATGCAAGGACAAGTAGACATAAACATACTAATAATAGAATTTAACATATTTCTCTCAATCCAAGATAAATTAAGCAAAAACTTAGATATATGTCAAATTTTGAACCAGAGAATATACCTTCTTTTCAAATGCCAATGGAGTATCCATGAAAATGGACCAATAAATTCAAAAGAACAAAACTATTAATAATATAAAAGAAATTATTTATTCATAATGCAATAAAACTAGAAATTAATACCAAAGTAAATAAAAGGCCCTAGACATTTTTTAATTTATATTTTTATTTATTTATTTTTGAGACAGGCTCTCGTTCTGTCACCCAGGCTGGAGTGCAGTGGCACAATCATAGTTCACTGTAACCTCAAACTCCTGGGCTTATGTGATCCTCTTACCTCAGCCTCCTGAGTAGCTGGGACAACATTGCCTGGCATGCCACCATGCCTGGCTAATTTTTAAAATTTTTTTATGGAGATGAGGTCTCACTATGTTGCTCAGACTAGTCTCAAACCCCTGGCCTCAAGCAATCCTCAAGCAGTAGATATCCTTTATAATAAATGGGTAAACGTGTTTCCCTGAGTTCTGTGAGCTGCTTCAGCAAATTAACTGAACCCAAGGAGAGGCTCATGGGACCCAATTTATAGCAATTTGGTCAGAAGCACAGGTAAAACCACCTGGAGCTTGCAATTGGCATCTGAAGGTGGGCGCAGTATTGGAGACTGAGCCCTCAACTTGTGGGATCTGATTCTATCTCCAAGTAGATGCTATCAGAATTGAACTGAATTAGAGGACACCCAGCTGGTGTTTGCTGCAGAATTGATTGCTTGCTTGGTGTATGGGGAAATACTCCTACATATCTGGTCACAGAAGTCTTCTGTATTGATTGTTGTTGAGTGAGAGAATAGAAAAAGCACTTTGAGTTCGTTTTTTTTCTACATACACGTGCAGTAAAATAAACAATGGAACAGAATAGAAATACAAAAGTTGGTTCAATTGCAAATTGAAATTTAATATGTGAAAAGGCAGTATCTCAAATTAGTGGCAGAGGGAGAGAATTCTCTTATTCAGTCTATTCAGGCCTCCAGTGAGGCCTGTCTGTATTGGGTAAGGCCAATACTCAGTCTGCCAATCCAGATGTTAATCTCATCCAGAAACACTCTCACGGACAAACCCAGAATAAAGTTTAACCAAATATCTGGGCACCTCATGGCCCAATCAAGTTGACATATAAAATTAACCATCACAGGTAACTATATGGAAAACAGGTGTTCTCATTCATTGCTGGTAGGAATGCAAATTGTTATAACCATTATGAAAACAAATTTGAAAATATCTAGCAAAATATAATATATGCATTTATCCTTTGACCCAGAAATCACACTTTTAGGAATCAGTCCCAAAGATACACTGGGAAAAATTTGAAAAGATGGAAACACAATGCTATTCATTACAGCACTATTTATAATAGTAAAAGACCAGAAACACCCCAAAAGTTCACCGATAAGGGACTAGTGGAGTACACTGTGATACAACCATACATTGAGATTCTACACAACTGAAAAAGAAATAAGGAGCGAGAAATTTCTCTGTACACCACCATAGAATGATCTTGAGAATATTGTGTTAAGTGAGAAAAAGTAGACAAAAAGGTGTAGAATATTCTACCATTTGAGAAAGGAGAGCTGCAAATATACACATATATTATATTTGTATATATTATATGCATTTGCACATATTCAAAACAATAGAATGATAGAAAATTTTTAGAGTTGTTATGGGGGAGAAGAGGAATAGGGCAGAAAAGAAAGGATAGGAGCTAGAGTTTTTGGAATATATCTTGTATAGATTTGACTTTGGAACTTAATAAATAATTTACATAGTTATAAAACAAATTAATTGGGTGAAAGTTATTACTAAAACTGAAAGCTAACTGAAATAAGGAAAACTGATAGCATATCCAGTTGGTAGCTAACCTGACAGAAAGGAATGCTTCCCAGTGACTTTAAAAATACAATAATCTGACTGTGTGTCCCTAATGGGATATATCCTAAGGACAAAAAGAATAGAAAAAATACCTTAAACTGTTTTTAGTAATGATATTGTTGCTGGTAGTGATGTTGTCGTTCTGAGACTGTGGTTTGTGTATTGAGAGAAAAGTCAAATGAGTAATTAAGTTGGTGTCAATGAAAGCTGAGATGTTCAACAGGATCAAAACAGACATAAGATTTTGATAAGGTTAAGTAAAAGCACATCAGTTCTAAATTTAAATTAGAATGGCCAGCATAAACTCATAATGCATTTTATATATGCTCTGTCAACCTGAAGCACCTTGAAACAGTGATAAACCCTATAGCAATAACCACCTCTAGTACCAGACTGTGGTCTCTAAATACCACTTCTCATTAAAATGAGCCAGGGCTTCTTTAAGGCTCCAGGTCTGGAACAGATATGTACAGAACTAGCCTGAAATATCTTTTCAAACTACCGAAAAGCAAAGAAGCAATCACAATTAGGATCATATTAAAAAGACTTATGAACCCACTTGAAGAGGCTCTCACTGGCCAAGATGAGACAATTTTAGCATTCTCTTAGTATTCCTCTAGAAAAAGACCCCAAGACAAGTATTTGAATGCAAAGGGTTCATTTGGGAAATTCAGGCACCACTGGTGGGGAATGGAGAAGAGAGACAGGGAAAGGAAGACAGCCAGTTAAAAGTATGTTACCAAGCTAGGTACCACTGTGGGTGACTGGAGCTTAAGCCAGTGGAGAAATCATGTAAAATACACCCTTGAGAGCTATCTTACTCAAGAGGTAAGGGAGCTAGGGTATGTGCATACCGATTTTTCACTGGTTGAGGCCTATCGGTGGGTAGGTTGTTAATTCTCCAGCCCTTTTTGATTTTGTATGTAACTAATTTTTAATTTTCTAGTAATCACATTTTTAGAAATAAAAAAACAGATTAAATTATTTTTCATAATATCTTTTATTTGACCCAGCATATCCAAAATATTATTTCAACATGTAATCAATATAAAAATTATTGTTGAGATATTTAACATTCTTTTTTCATACTAAATCTTCAAAATCAGTGTGTATTGCACTTTTTTTTCTTTTGAACACAGGATCTTACTGTGTCACCCAGGCTGGAGTGCAGTAGCGTGATCGTAGTTCACACAGCCTCAAACTCATGCACTTAAGCAATCCTCCCGCCTCAGCTAGGGTACAGGCATGTACCACCATGCCCGGCTAATTTTTAAAATTTATTTTGTAGAGAAAGGGTCTGGCTATGTTGCCCAGGCTGGTCTCAAACTCCTGGCCTCAAGCAATCCTCCCACCTTGACCTCCTAAAGTGCTGGGATTATAGGTGTGAGCCACTGCACCTGTCCTAGACTTCATAAAATTTACAGTTCAAAAAGTAGATTCACATACCCAACTTGTTTAAAATTTCACAGTTTTCTAATAACTACATCAAGTATCAGTTTTTAAATTTAAATGCATATTAATTAAAATTAAATACAATTTAAAATTTAGTTCTTCAGTCACACTAGCCACTTTTCAAATACCCACTAGTCAAATGTGGTTTGTAGCCACTGTATTGGACAGTACAGCTTTGTAGGACAAACTTGCTTTCAATCAAAAAATTACAAGAGAAAAACATAAATATGGGGGTTGAATCTGCAGATTGAAGAGATTTAGGAGATGCATCATTGCTTCATATGAACCTTATTTGAATACAGATTCAAACAAACTAAAAAAAAAAAAAAGATAAT